>KV908413.1:92365-97365 GCA_002005505.1 Botryococcus braunii
CCTCATTCTCAAGGTCTTGCAACTTATTCTAGTAGACATGTCTACCAACCCCACCAAGTCCAATGCTTTATGCCTTATGCCTGGACGCTTTAGTGGCTACTTGTGCATAGATGCCACTTCTTCTGCCCACCATTCCCGATGCTGTCTGGATCAAGGCATCACAGCCTTAATGACTGATGGCCTCCTAAAAAGTCAAACTCACTAGAGATCCAGGCTCCTCAGTGAGTGCAGTGCATACACATATGGTAGTTTGAAACCTCAACAGGACAATGTCAGTCATCCCTTCGAAAACATCACATATAACTCTTTATGAGGAAACCTGACACTAGAAGGGCAAAACTGATCTGAGGGGCTGAGCCAAAACGCTCTTACCCTTTGCTTTAGGCATATGGCATACGCAAGTGGTGGCAGTTGCACAGATACACAACATCAACGTTTTTCACCATCATGAATATTGGAGCCAACAAACCTTTGTTTTTGTGGGCAGCCAGCCTCCAATGAACTTTGGTGCACCTGAGAGGTACGGCCTTAAAGGCATGGGACTCATAATTGGGGAGTGAGACCACAAGCAAGAGACAAAGGGAAGGAAGAGAGGAAGGGGGAAGAATGACTGAGGACTGGTGGTGGGCGCGCGTGCACCAATCCCCCGGCCTCACACTCACACTCAAACACGTGCTTGCATTACAACACATGCAAGCACAGCCACACACACTGACACACACAGTGTCTTTTCTACCCTATCTCCCACCCCCTCTCTCTCTCAGTGTGTTGCTCCCCTCCCCCCCCCTTCTCTCTCTCTCTCTCTCTCTCTCTCTCTCTCTCTCTCTCTCTCTCTCTCTCTCTCTCTCTCTCTCTCTCTCTCTCTCTCTCTCTCTCTCTCTCTCTCTCTCTCTCTCTCTCTCAGTGCACAGTCAGAGGGGGAAAAAGGACGAGAAGGAAATGTTGGCATTTGTAGGTAAGTTTGTAAGCCCACAAGAACGCAGGTGTTTGCATGTGAGGTCAAGTGTTAGAGTGATGATGGGGAAAGGTGCGGACACGTGATGGCCACCGCTGCCGCATGCCAATAAGGGTATGAGGACCATTCCTGGCAATACCACCAGTACACACCTACGCACATAGACCCCACAAATGACAAAACACTCCTACATATGACAACAACTCACCTGACACGCTTGGCAGCAGATATCTCTTCTGCGGCTTCGTGCAAAAGCAGGGTTCTTAAGTACAATATATCCGAGTGGTCAGCATTGAAGGCCTGGCCCACAAACCATCCTTCTTCTTAGAACAGTCACCCTTCTACCTTCTCCTGCTCTTTCCCCCACCAAAGGGGACAGGAGAAGATAGCTACACCAAGGTTTGATTAAAGACTTGCGGAGGTATGATGCATTCAAAGTTTGGCATAAAACACCTTCTGCCTATGTGAACTATATATCTATATATCTAACACCCTACGACAAGGAAAAGGCTAAGAGTCTAGAAGCAGCAGTAGCAACTGCATCTGGTTTAATCCAAAGGAGATCCAGAACAAATGTTGATTGAAAAATACGTGCGTGCAGCAGCGTGTCAGCAGGCTGCCAGTTGGGATACTGGGGAGGTGGATGGTCTGGTGGAAAATTACCCACTAGCGTAGGGTCTCCAAGCCCTAAGGCCACCTCAAAAAGGCTCAGTCAACCTATTGTAAACCCGATTGGGGACTCCGGATTGGCAGACAAAGACTTCGTAGCAAATACCATTGCCACGGAGGGCTAGTAAACCCCTCAGGAGGGGTGACTAAGGAGGAACAAGCACGTGACTCCAGATCACGGATGAATGATCTGAGATATTTCAGGGGAAGCAACGGGTGAACGAGCTCATAAGGCTAGCAAGCTTGGTCAAGGGTAGTATATTCAAACTGGAGAGACAGGAGCGGTGTTTCAATTAGCTTGACTGAGTGTACCCTGGTGACGGACGGCTCATCGCACCTTTATTGGTCCCGCCCGCCCACCCGGATGGTCTGGTGGAAAATTACCCACTAGCGTACTGCAAACGTTACATAAAGCTGCCTTTTAGGGAAGAGATTCCTGCTGTACGCCCCTTATAAGACCAAACATCACCAATAAAGCAGTTTGCTAGATTGGTGTTCCATAATATTTGCAAACAAGGGTGTTAAAAACCCCTCCAGAAGGGAAGAAGGGAAAACTTACTGAGAACTCGGTCATGACGAACAAATGCAGGATGGAAGAAACCTCACCTGAGAGGTACCCCAAGGGTAGGACCGCTCAGGCCAGTACACCGGGGGATCTGCATGTGCCAGGTCATGGTTGATAGTGTTGCTCGCCACTACAAAGAAAGGCGGCATCGGCAAGTTTTTGTGGCCCTTCAGCCCGGTGCGCTCCCTAGCCGCCTCACTGAACTCATACAGCCCAATAGGGCCTGAGCAGCCCCCCAAAGCTGTACCAGAAACGTCTAGGTTTCAGCACACAAAGACGTTCATTTATTTGAAGCTCAGCAATCTATGGCAACATGCATTCAACCTCTCAAAACACCATTGCACCATGACTTTCAATGAAAGCTCAGCATGCAATCAAACAGACAAAGAACCCCTTCAATGGTCATGAAGAGCAATTACAGTTAGTCAAATCACAAGTGCAAAGTGAGCTACAAACATGAGATATCTCTAGACAGTGGGCCGCTTTATTCACATATTTCTGTCTTCTATGTGGTCATAGCTGCTTTGCAGCGTCCAATGTAATGCAAGAGACATTCCCTGCGCAAAAGACTTACACGTAATTGCCTCACTGAACCTCCCCCGCCCTCAAAACACACCCGACAGAAACAAAGAGGGTACGCATACCCAACAGACACAGGACATGGGCACGAATCCTCGTTTGGCATTGCATTTGATTATTATTCAGCACATGCTGACTTAGTTCAAGACCTTGCATCACATCTCTACACATTTAAATCTGCAGGGCGTTTCGAAGTCAGGCCCTCCATCCCTTGACCATGAGCAAGTTTGACATCCTCAGACAAACCCTCCTAAGTGTTCTTTTGCAAAGAGGAGAAAGGCAGGTTAAGCCCCCTCCCTCTCCCCTGGGGGGGGGGGGGCGCGGGGGGGCAAAAAACAATTACAGAGAACAGATAGTGGATTTGGACAGAAGTAGGAGCATTACCCATCCGATCATCGAATCGCACAGAGTGGATTTTGTCATATACCTCCTGGCGGTATGCTGCAGCCTCGCGAATCGTCATGGTATCTGCCTTCATCACCACAGGGACCACTGGCACTACCTTTCCCAATTCCAACATGAACCTGCATCACCTCACTGTTACTTTCAGGACACTTCCCAGAAGCTGCATAGAAACGCTGGTCACCGCTGGGCCCAGGCTCAAACAAAGGACGCCATGCAGGACATGCAGATGCGAAGCAACATGTTCAAGCGTGCTTCAGATCAGGACCAAGTGGATCCTATGCAGATGCCTTCGAGGGGAACAGGGATCTTTGCACGATTAAAAACACGTGGCTGGGTCTACTAAACCTCAATTGTCGAGAGAAATTGCACTTCCATGCGCGTGTGTGAGGGCACATACGCAATCCCCCCTCCCCCAAAAAAAGCAAGCACACACACACACACACACACACACACACACACACACACACACACACACACACACGCACGCACGCACGCACGCACTCACACACGCAGACGCAGACACAAACCCACACACACACAGACACACACACAAACAAAGACACACACACACACACACACACACACACACACACACTCTCTCTCTCTCTCTCACACACACACACACACACACACACACACACACTCTCTCTCTCTCACACACACACACACACACACATGCGCGCCGACTTGCAGGAAGGCATTGCACACCCGTACACATCACATGCAGGGAGGGACATATTGCACAAGCGCATGTGCGCATACATGCACATCCACACATGCATGCATGCACACACACACACGCACACACTCTCTCTCTCTCTCTCTCTCTCTCTCTCTCTCTCTCTCTCTCTCTCTCTCTCTCTCTCTCTCTCTCTCTCTCTCTCTCTCTCTCTCTCTCTCTTTTCTCACTCACACACTCTCTCTTGCACGCACACGCACGCGCACGCACACAGTCACCACACACACACACACACACACACACACACACACACACACACACACACACACACACACACACACACACACACACACACACACCTGTCCCCCCTCTCCTCCATCCATCCCCCTTTTCCAACTCCTTCCGTCCATCCACGAAAATCCACATCATCTCAAAAGGTTTCAACAGTGTGGTAGTGGATAACCCACCGCAGATCGATGGGCCGGAGCCGATGAGGCTGCAGGCAGAAAAGGCAGATGTCTACTCTGGGATCCTCCACCTCTCCGAGGTCCACCACCCGCTTCTTGTCCTGCTCCAATCGTAACCACCGCAGGTTCTGGTCTTGCACATACCTGAGCATTGTCGTGATGTTGTTCCAGATGTTTAAATTGTCTCCGTACCCGGGAGTATCTTGAATCTGCATCCACCTTCCGAGATGTTACGGCTGGAGCTGGCTTTTTGTCCACACACAGAAGACCAGAACCATTGAAAAGATCTTCTCAGTTTGTGTTTGGAAAAGAAAGCGACAGAAAAAGCGTGAACAGGAGACAAAGATATACAAAATGGACAATCCTTGAGGGGATTGCTCAAGATTAGGTCTATTTGCTTTCGAAATGTATGTTCCACAGTAACTCTCGGCTGTGTCATTACAGCGAGTAGCACCCGCTTTCTCCTGCTCTTCAGGGCTGAACTCACCTTTCAGTGGGCTTCAGGTTCAAGAAGAAGTGCTGCGTGACGGGGAGGGGGGTGCACAGTGTGAGTAGGTGTGTGTGTGTGTGTGTGTGTGTGTGTGTGTGTGTGTGTGTGTGTGTGTGTGTGTGTGTGTGTGCGTGTTTGCGTGCATGCACAATCACATGCCCACACAGTGCTGCCACGACAGCAACACTCAT
>KV908413.1:102365-119783 GCA_002005505.1 Botryococcus braunii
CATGCAATGCTTGCCACTCGACCCCAAGAGTATAAACGCCCTCTACAATATGCAACTGGCACTGTTTGGAGGCTATTGCGTGAGCATAAGTGGGGCTGAATCTGAAATATGAGTCTTACTCGTGCAGTTTGCCACGCGTGGGAGCAAAGAGCACAATCGTAAGTGAGCATACTCATGTACATTAAAAGCAGTAACAAGGTCAATGCTGCAGAAATTCTAAGCATACAAGTTCAATCACTAGCAGGACTAACATCATTGCCATTCACTGTCAGATTCATCAATCATTTAGTATACCTGTTCATGGCAGTGTTCGACTGGCCATAAATATGTAATAAGGACGGGATTACGCTATTCTTGGAATTTGCTTTGCCAGAATAGCCCGTTCAACGTGAAGGGAAAGCAAAGGGAGTTTCTAAAAGCTCAATATTCCTACACTCATTCTACCTACACTCATCCTACAAACGTCCATGCACAGACATATACAGTTATGTGTCCGATGCTGCACCAAAAGTGATTAAACTATGTTACTAACAAGTACACAAATGGGCATAGGTACGCTTACTTTTTCAGAATGGCATGAACACTTTAAAATGTAAACCCTGTCTGACAGCGAATGATTTTGGACATTGCCGTGCAAAGGTGGCATATGACACTCAATGAGTCAACCGCACCTGACCCCACCGACCAAAAATGATCGACCTAAAGTCCCTACATGGAGTTGTACCTAACCAGGACCAGTTACAGTCCTGCAATAATCCTAAAAATAATCTTTTAATGTTCTGAGTGGAGAAAACGCGACACAACAAGACGATGCAGCGACGAATCTTACCCGGAACGCACGGCATCCTTGGTATTGTCCTTGACGTCTTCGGCCGTATCCTGAGCGGCCCCAATCGCGTCCTTCGTCTTGTCCTTAACAGTCTCAGCTGCGTCTTGTACGTTGGACTTGGCCTCATTCAAGGCTTCCTTAGCCTTATCTCCGAGTCCCTGATCGCCACGAGTGAACATCAGCCCTCTGTCAAAAATAGAGAAGATGACTGACTTGCAAATTTTTCAAAACGAGCTCTTAAGGCAATGTTGATGACCTAATTGCAAACGAATGGGGACAGGTGTACACATGTGCTTCCCAATGTACAAATTTAAACTTTCGACAGGACATTGCCCGAAACCTCCAGCAAACAAGCATGATCCACTTTAAGGAGATTTTGGAACACCATAAAGTTGAAAATCCATCTCTTCCTTTCACACACCCCGTTTCTTCTGTTCATTCGGGCCTTCTGGGACTCGGAAGCCAATCCCAAAATTCGACCTAGTGGGGAAGCTTGAGAGTCACAAGTTCTGTACATCGGCATGCACTAAAACCACTTGATAATACCTCTTCAGCCTTCAGGGCAACCCTCCGGCGGGCTGGAACCACTGGTCTGGCGAGTCTGAAAGGACGGAATGCCTGTCCACGGGCAGCAGTGATCCTCGTGGTTGGGGCAGCGGGACGAGCAGTCATTGTTAGTGAAGCCATGCTGTCAGACGTTTAGATGTCAGTTACTTGATTTTCGGTGAGAGTAAATCGAGAAGGCTGTGGTCGTTCTGGCTGGCATCCCTAGCGCATGCCTTAAAGATAGCGGTGGGGTAACGAGGTACAATGCCTAAAACTACAGTTGCCTAATGAAAATGCACGTTTCTGACTCGGAGCTGCCTGACGCATCTACTGGTACTGTTTTGTAGTACGGATGTCATAATACGTCGATATTGGAATTTAAAATACTAGGTAGAAGGCTGTCGAACTTACAGGACTTTCTCAATACATCACTCAAGTATACTCAAACCAAAGTCGTGTGTGATCGAGGATCCCATAGCGATGTTACAAGTAAGAGCGGTGTCGCTAGCAGTTGTTCTTTCCCTTGTTATACCGTATTCATCATGCTCGATTGTGGGGGTGCGTTCATTCCTTGCCCCTCCATTTTCTTGTGACACGTCGCCGGTTTGCGACATCGATGGCTCCGCTACCTTTCGAGACTACACGCTTGGGATACATTATAGTCCTTTCGGTGGTGATTAATGCATTTGTTATAGTCGATTGTAGTGAGCTTTAACATGAAGAGCAGTGGATTTTGGGCGCCAATAATTGGCTTTTGTTCTGGACCCGAGACACGTCCTCAATAAGGGGAGCCTGGTTTCTTAGCGAGCGGGGCTATTTTCATTGAACTTATAGCATGTTGTTTCGCAGGATACCATTGGAAGCGTGCTTGGCGGTGACAGTAATGCACGAGACAGGTAGGTTTGGTGAGAGTTAACATACTACACATATGTGTTATTAACAGATTTATCCCAATTTAGAATTTAGCTGTAGCATATGCAGAACTCTTTTGCTTACAATCTTTGCTTTCTATACTAAGATTTTGGCATTCTCTGTCAAATGGTACCAGCCTTTGCCAGGCCCTGCATGCCCATGTGTCAGAGCAAGCTGGGTATTGTCCATGTTTCAAGAAGATTGAGATCGCTCTAGAGTGTGAAAACTATATATCTTGTCTAAATCATATTTGTTTCTTTAGCTACCTTGCTTGCTTACCAGTTGTGGCAAGTGCAAATCGTCGAAACGAAAAAGAGTTACTGGTATTGTCCACCTTTTCATTACGGTTGGGTTGTGTCAACTGCTGCCCATGAAGAGTTCTTGTGGTAACATATCTTCAGTCTGTTATCCATGCGCTTAATAGACAGCGTTTTGGTCTGTGGTCAGATCTGGTTTAGACCAGTATGTCTGGTGTGGTTTAGTGAGACATCTTAAATAGCCAGATGGTCGACTATTGGTGTACTCTGTTTTCGAGCAAGGGTCACACCTTCGATTATCATTGTGCTCACAGCTCGTCATCAGTGCTCCCAGTGCTAGCGCTAATCAGGGTTTCTTGGGGTCGGTTTCCCTCCTTGAAGCTTGCTTTCTATGAGATTTCCCCTCTGCCAATTCATCTGCGCAGAGGCGAAACTGCATGACGTACTGTCAGATTATAATTTGCTCTATATCCCAGCACTTCCATCAGGGAAAGTACATAAGATGGCCATGGGGCTACAAGACACTCATTTTCCCTGCACTTTACTAATGTGGGCTATGGGTGGACAGCCGGCAAGCTGCAAGGGATGCGGCAACACATGGCAGGAGGGCAGTTGAAGATACTGCTGAGGCCACATACAAGGCTGGAGAGGAGACAGTTGGCGCGACACAAGGCGCTGCTGAAAGCACGTGGCAGAAGATTAAGGACACTGTGACGGGACACCATGCAGATGAGCAACTGTCTGAGGCCCAACGCCTGGCTCAGGACACTCTTGAGGCCCCGCAGGAGCAGGCCGAGTCCACGTGGCAGAAAATTAAAGAAACTGTTGCAGGTTGGTCCACTCTTGCCCATCGTGTAGGGCCCTGATCAGGCTTTGCGGTAGTGATTGAGAGGGTTAAGTGGTACGGGTGTCTGAATTATGCTTAACCCCATTATGCTTCCCCCCTCAGGTGTCTGAATGGAGTTTCAAACGCTGTCAGGTGTGTGCGTGCTCCAGGCATATGCGCTACCAATGATTCAGATGCCTTGGTAGCCTCTTGTTAGGGAACAGACATGTACATGTGTGCACTCCGTTTGTAGCAGTACAAGAGTTGTGGCTAGATCTTGAAATCCTGTATGCAGGTTTGCATGGGACTATACTGGCATTTATTCTGTGTGCACGTTAGCATGCATGACAACGTCCCTGCTTTGGCAGGTTGGAGCATTTGCCAAGGTGCCACTGATGTCAATTGGCACCCCAAAGGATCTCTAATGTGGAGCTTTGAGAACTTTCCCAAGGGGAGGGGGGTTGACAAAGTGTTGTATGTTGCTAACAGGCCCTTACCACACAGCGGGTAGAACTGCTGAAGACGCGAGCCAGCGGGTCGGGGAGACTGCCGGTGAGGCAGCCCGGCAAGGTGAGTCTACATGGGAGTATATCAAGGAAACCGTGACTGGCGCTCCTCACAAGGCGGCTGAGACTGCTGAGGATGTCCAGCGCCGTACACAGGCATGATCTCTGTACACCCGTTACCCTCCCTACGCCTTGAGCTGCGTTATGTTATTCGGTAGCGAGTCGGTCCAATGTGGCTATTTTGGATAGCGCACCCATGATCTTGAAAAAGGGGTTAGTTTGATTTTCCCTTATGTTTTCATCTTCATTACTTACCTGGCTGTGAGGATCCCCAATGCTTGCTTTGTTCTGACGAGTATCATGTTCTCTTCCTCTAACCATGAATAATGTTAAACAAGACATTAATGGCTTCTTTGCCCAAACTGTGCCTACTGAGGCTTTGAAATTGTGCCACCTCAGCATGGTTTTCTGAATTACTTGCGGGATGGCAGTCTAACATCCAGTCGTGGAAAAGCTATGACAAGCCGATGAAAGCTCTTAGCAAGTATGTTGAGAAACACTCTTTGCATGTACTGCATTAGTGTCCTCCAGCGTTCGGTTTCGACTCTTGCTACCAGGGGTGCAATTGGTTTCTTTTCCTTTCCTTTCCTTCCGTTCCGTTCCTTTCCTTTCCTTTCCTTTTCTTCTCTTCGTTTTTTCAGATTCTTATAGTCAAGAGGATCGAGTATGGGGCACACATCCATCCCTTGCAAGTGAAGGCTTGATTCGGTTTCTCGGAACAGACAGGGCTTTCTCGGGACAAGGGGATAACGATTCAAGGAGAGGAATTCGCTGCCACCTCCTGTGCTGCTCTTCCCTTCCCATGAGGCGCCACAAGGTGGCAGCTATATAGCTGCCACCATATATGTGGGTGTGTGTCATACATGGGTGAAGCAAGGGGAGATGGCGGAGTTGCAGGGGACTGCCGAGGACGTGAAGCATCAAGGAGAAACTACATGGCAGAAGATCAAGGAGACTGTGTCTGGAAGTGCAGACAAGGCCACGGATACGGCTGCAGAAGTACAGCGACGGGCTGGGGAGACAGCCGAGCAGTACCAACGCCGCTTGGAGCAATACGCTGTGGCAGCCAAACATCAGACGCAGGTTTGGTTCCAACACCGCAGGGCCTCCATATTTGCACATGCTTTTGGCCTTGTAACTGCTTCTTTTATAACACCTGCGCGGCTGCCCTGTCTCAGTGCCATGCTAGTTCCTACTTCTCCAGTCTAGTTATCTAAAACTGGGATGCACTTAGTAATCGTTAAGACTCTGATCTTAACTATGGTACCCATCTAGTTATTGCTGCAATCCATGACCCGATTGATGCCGCCCACTCGTAACTCTTGCAACCGCGTGTCACGTGGTGTGCCGTTTGGGACCCCCCCCCTCTCTCCCACAAAGCCTTGTTATGCATCTCATGTGCGGCACTGTGTGTTGCAGTGGTGCTGTTGCTTTTGGGTCATATGATGTCTCCTGGACTCCACCCCCAATTCTACCCGAGATGGATTTTGAAATGGTGGTAACTTGCGCGGTTGTGTCGAGCGGGGTGGGCAACAATGTGTTGATTGTCATTGTCGTTATGCTGTTCTTGTCGGCGTTGTTGTTGCTCCTGCTTTTGTCGCACATGGCGTAGTTGCTGGTTGTGCTGCTAGGGTATCCATCTTTAGTGGCATATGCGTTGTTGGTGTTTGTGTTGTTGCTATGAGTCTTGGTTTTGGCGTTGTGGGTGCTGCTGGTATACGGCAGCACTCAGGGGGGGCAGCGGCGAGCGACGGTCTGTTGACAGCGGGGTGCGGTTCCGTTGGTGTGGTGGTCTTCACACATCCGTTTTATCGTGGTGGGTGGCGTGGCGAGGCTGGCCACCACTTCATAGTTGAGGCCACCACCCCGCTTGTGAGAGGAGCAAGGCCGCGATGAAAGCTTTTAGTGCTTCCTGAAGCATTGCGAAAACAACATTAGTCTCGAGCAACGTTTACCTCGAGAGAGTTGATGGAATGGGGAATGCAGGGGACTGTCGAGGAGGGACAGCGTCAGGTGGGAGGAACGTGGCAAAAGATCAAAGATACTGTCCTTGGAGGGACCCACGAGGCTGGCCAAGCAGCCGACTCCGCACGTCAGACTGCGGAGGACACTCTCACAGAGGCTCAAAGACGCACGCAGGAGACTGCCGGTGAAGCACAGCACCAGGTTTATCCCGGCCTCACTACTCTCCTCTTGTTTGACAATAATGCCTGCTACCCCATTTCCCACGCCGCCTCCTCGTGAACAGAAGGAAACAATAACCGCATCCAGGCCTCCCACCGACAATTTATAAATGGGATTTGCTTTGTTGAAGGGAAAGGGAAGGAAAGGACAGTTGGGACTAGGAAAAGGAGGAGGAAAGGAGAGGTGAGGGAAACCCTTCCCCTGGCCTTCTCTGAGGACATCTGACTTGCAGGCTTGTAAAATGCATTACAACATGTGTGTGGGCCAAGTCTAGCCTTCTGCAGGAGGTTAAAAGACTGTTTGACTGATGCAGGCCAAGGCAGCAATGACTGTCATGAGTGATATCCATTACTTGTCGATGAGTACATATGGTGTGCAGGCCGGCAGCACCTGGGAGAAGATCAAGCAGACCGTCACTGGTACCGCAGAGCAGGCGCAAGATACTGTGGAGGACGCGACTGGGACGGTCCGGAGAAAAGCTGGTCAAACAGCTGATGAAGCCGCTCGCCAAGCGCAGGGAACTGCCGAGGAGG
This sequence comes from Botryococcus braunii, assembly GCA_002005505.1. Classification (NCBI taxonomy): domain Eukaryota; kingdom Viridiplantae; phylum Chlorophyta; class Trebouxiophyceae; genus Botryococcus; species Botryococcus braunii. The sequence continues at coordinate 109,019 of KV908413.1, forward strand.
CGCGGCATCAAGTCGGAGGCACGTGGCAGAGGATTAAGGATACCATCACAGGCAGGATTTTATTCATGGGCCAATACCTTAAATGGATTTGCTGTTACCGTTACCGTTCCTTCAGGATTGCTCAGGGATGCCTCACGACCATGTTGGTATGGCCTTGGGACGGCTGCTGGGTAACTCTCATGGAACAGGATCACTTCTCTTGTAAAGGCAAATGCGTGGATAGGATATGGCTTGAGCTTAGTGGCCTTGTTGACATGTGCCCTGTATTTCCTTTTTCCTTGGCTCTTCTGGCCTGTGCATAGCATTGTAGACAGACATGTGAGACGTTGCATATATTTGCATTTGCCGGCACACTCGGAGATATGAGCATGGACCACACTACTGTGTCTTCTGGCCATATCTTCTATGGAATTTTCCGTGTAGTTATTGGTCCGGCTCCTGTTGGTTGGGATTATGCAACGATGTCCCCCTCCTGATCGTCTTTCCCTTTATTTCTTTTTCTCGACGGGAAAGCATGGAAGGAACGACGTAGGGGGAAACCCCCCCCCGGGGGGGGGGGGGGTAGACGTATTTGAAGGGGTTGATGTCATCATCATGACATCAACCTTCATGAAGATTCTGCAGGTGATAAGCGGGTAAGTCGGGATTACGCAGCTCTCCTTTAGTGTTACTCCTGGCCAGGTTTGTGCACACCAGCAAAATGTTGGTTGTTGCGGCTTGCAGGTGCTACCCACTATGCGGCTGATACAGTAGACACCGCCGAACGGAGGGCTGGGCAAGCAGCCGGGGATGTCGGCCAGGCTGCCAAAGACACTGCTGCCGGCACAGTCAACTACGCTGCTGATACTGCTAGGGGAGCGAGCCAGGCTGCCAAGGACACTGCTGCAGGTACCGTCAATTATGCTGCCGATACTGCAAAGGGAGCGGGCCAGGCTGCCGGGGACACTGCTGCAGGCACAGTCAACTATGCCGCCGACACTGTCAAGGGAGCGGGCCAGGCTGCCAGGGACACTGCTGCAGGCACAGTCAACTATGCTGCCGACACCGTTTCAGCTGCTAAGGTGCTGCTCTTCCGCATTCCAAGTCCCATTGTTTGCTAATTGCGTCACACCCCCCCCCCTTACATTGCTTCTCCCTCATCCTCCGGGCGCGCGCACGCGGAAGTTTTTTTTTTTTTTTTTTTTTTTTTTTTTTTTTGGGGGGGGGGGGGCGGGGGTGGGAGGGGCTAATGCTAATGAGCTCTTCTCTTGGATGGTTTGGTGAAGTAGAAGTGCTTTTTGAAACACTTTAAGGGGCCTTGGCACGGTGCTGGGCCGGTAAACCTCGGGATTGGTAAAAGATCTTTTATCAATCTAGATAGTTCTCATGTTTTTTTAGTCCAGGGACAGGTTCTCCTCGGGGGGGGGGGCATGCAGCTGTCAGATCCTGACCTGCTCCCTCTGTCTGAAGGGCATATGTGTGCCACCCCCCTCCCCCCCCCCCCCCCCAACCCCACCCCCACTCCCCAAGTGCCCCCGCGCACCCCCCCCCCCCGCCTTTGGGGTGGGGGCACCTTATGAGACACCGTCCGTCGACCTGCAACCATTTTAATGTTCCTCGCACTGCTCAGCACCAATCCGATGTATGCATTGCTCTGTCTGTAATTGTGCTCACGCGCCTGCATGTGGGCCTGTGCCAATCCCCTCTCTCTCACCCGTCTCACCCGTGGTCCCCTCCATTTCCATTCGCTTCTCCCTGCGCATTTCCATTCGCTTCTCCCTGCGCATGGTCGTCCGTCCTCCCCCTTAGAACTGAAGGCTTTTATCCCATCGTATCGATAGGATGGATATCGGTCTATCTGATGCCTTGAAGGCTTATCGGAATACGTAGAAGTAAATTCAACCACGAGCATCTGTGATGTAGCTGAGCAGAATATGTGACTTGCAGAACACAGTGACCGGAGCTGCTGCTGAAGCCGAGCGACAGGCGGAAACCACTTGGGAGAAGTTGAAGCAGCTGGTGACCGGGACGGGCCACAAAGCTGCTCAAACGACTCGCCAGGCTGGCCAGTATGCCGAGGACACTGCCACTGATGCTGCAGGCGCAGCTTCCTCCACGGTGACCCACTCCTGCCCTCTAAACTGCAGGACTTTTGGGAACTCTGGTGCTGCAATCTGCGTGAATGCGCCTGCGTTTCGGTGCTGGTTTCTCTGCATGTACTGCGGAAACACCTGATAGGGAGGCCGCTGCGAGCTTAGAAAATGATGGTTGGCGATCACTGGTGGGGTACTTGCTATGGTTGGGCCTCCACATGGTTACTGGAGGTGTACTTGCGAGTGGTTACTGGTGGTGTACTTGCTATGGTTGGGCACGCCGCGCTGGAACTGGTGGTGTACTTCATGAAGACTGCACTATTGGCTGGCGTTGTTGGGTGTGCCATGTGGTTTGATTGACGGTAAGGCTGCTGTTACCTGGGATGCAATGGTGATGTGTAGTACTGCCATATTTGCCTGTAAGCTGCTCTGCATGGGCCAATTATGGTTGTTACGTAACTCACGGCTGGGCTCACTGACTATGAACACCTAGATCCTATGTGCTCTTGGTTGTGTACAGGGTTCGTATTGACAGTAATATTAGTCGTGAAGGGCAAGTAGCTCTTGTTGTTAGCTGTTTTGGTACACTAACATTAGAAGTGGTTTGTACAGTCTGTGTAAGTGGATATAGATATGGCAATGGCAATCCTCGTTAAAACATTGGGGTAAACGAATGGATGCTCGTTGAAGGTAGGGCAAATGGAATGGGTATCCACAACAGCCGTATGAGGGTTGGGGGAAGATGGAATGAAAGGTATGGCCGACTTCGACCAAAACATGTGGTATTCTGGCAACACCTTTGTGGCGAGGATTTACAACCATCGTGTTCTTGTGTAACCAACCATGTGAGATGGTGGGGCACAGGCTTCGTCAGCTTATCAGGGAGCTAAGGACACCGCTGGAGCAGCAGCTGGCGTGGCCAGCGATGCCTACCATGGTGCAAAGCAGGTAGCTTACCCAATCACCCCTTCAGCTCCGTTGTGCGGTTTCTCTGTTTGGCACCGCTCCTTGGTGGTCGTCTTTCAACTTTCGTTTAGTTCTGTTCAAATCTAAATCGTTCCCACACACACTGAGAACCGTGGGAAGTGGTTTCCCGCTGAGACGGCGCAGAGTTGTTCTGATTCCCTTCGCAGTGCTGGTTGTTTCCTCAAGCATGTGTCCGCTCGTGCGTAGATGTCTTCAGGCGAACCGGGGTCTTTCATGATAATCTGGATGTTGTTCACATCTGGATCATTTTTGCTTCTTTCAATGATTCAGCATGTGGGTTAAGGGCACGCATGACGTTGGTGCCCTTTGGGACCCCAGGAGGGTCCTCCTAGGGGTGGCCCCATGGGGGATGCTGCTTTTTGCTAACAATCGTTCGATGTTATTTTGACATATCATGTGCACACGTGGTGGTAACGCAGCCAGGGGATGGGACGGAGCTTGATGTCATGTTTTCGTCCTCAATGCTCGATGTGATTGTAACGTCATGTGTAGCATGACTCCTGGCTTTGGTCTGGGGTGGTACGTGCCATTTTGTCGTGGGGGAGGGCAGAAATCATATCCCTGTGTGCATGCTGGGCTTCCAGAATGCACATTCCACTTGCAACATTTGAATCTCACATCCCCACGCCATCAACTGTGAAGTATGTTGATAAACAATGTTCTACAATAGGGTCGTTTTTGTTGGACAAAACAAAGTGGAGGCCATTGAGGGTAGTATATGGGTAGGATTTAGAACACTGACAGAGTCTGTCCATGTCGTGCAGGCTGCCACTGATGTTGCAGAGAGCATCTCTGACACGATCACTGATTATACTAACTGGATCAAGTCCATTGGGTCCGGCGTCACCGACTACAGTAAGAGCGCTGTCGAATCAGCCACACAGGCAGCCAAGGTAATGCTTGTTCTTTTATAAATTATTGCATACACAAGTACAGATATGCCTTGCATGGGATTCTCCCCTTCCCGGGAGGTGCGTGCGCGTGTGCGCGCACACTCCCGTACGCACCCGCACACTACTGGAGGTACCAGTTTTAAGCTTGAAATATGTAGTCAGGCTTTGGCTTTGACCATTAACAGTCTAGTGATCCAGTGTTTGTCGCACAATCCTGGCTTCCTCCGTGGCGTCCCCGGTATGGTTTCCACTACCATATGGTAGTGGAAACATCACCGGGGACGCCACGAACACCATGCATGGTGTTCGGCACCATGCGTGGTTATCCAGTGACAATCGTGAAGAGTACTATCCAATGAGTGCACGCAAGCATTGGCAAGACTGCTGGTTAAAAGTGTGCAACTGGGTGGATACTCACCTCGCACCGGTACGAATGTTAGCGAATCCGAGTTTTGCTGAACTCTAGCAGCTGGAGTGAGTGTGAGTTTCGTCATTTACTGACTGCAGTTTATTTATCATCATTGAGCGACAGTGGGCCGATGGAGAGGCTAGCATGAATTGGCTGTTGGAGAGGAGAAAATAAATTGGAGGGGAGGTTCAATGTTTGTAGGATTATCAGGACGCTGTGCAACAACGTGCATCAGCCACGACAGATGCCACCCGCAAGGCTGGAGATGACCTTGTTAAGGCAGCAGCTGATCGCTTGCAGGTAACACCGGGTTTAGAAACTTATCCTTTGTCATGCGTTACTCCTTACGTTACTTGGGGGGCGGCAGGGGGGGGGGAGAAGGTTTGTACTCTTGGCTCATGCTCATTTTCATCATGTTAGGGGACAGTCGAAATTAGGTATGACGATTCGAAGATGAATTTAAGAGAGATTGGAGACTACAATCTTTTGAATGGGTTTTTAACGAGCCGTCATTTTTCGAAAGTAAACCCCAGTAAAGCAATAATTGCTTCTAACGTGTAGCATGTGCTGGCTCAAGCATGTATGAAATTTCATATAAATACGCATGGTTTCAGCCAAATGGATGAGTGTAAGGCATATGAATTGACTGTCATTTTTCGAGAGTAAACCCCAGTAAAGCAATAATTGCTTCTCTAACGTGTAGCATGTGCTGGCGCTCAAGCATGTATGTAATTTTGTAGAAATACGCATGGTTTCAGGCACATGAATGAGTGTAAGGCCTATGAATTGACTGTAAGGCCACCCTTCTTGTCGTCACACTTGATTGAACCTGGCCAGATCCAGGAGTTAAGTGGCAGTCTGTGTGAAGGGTATGCCAATGTGACAGATTGGGTGTGTTTTGATGGGTACGGCTTTTGACATAAGAAGTGTTATAATCTCCTCGTTAAAGTTTGTTTTTGGAAGGAATCACTTATAAGGAGAGTCATTTGAGCTTCCTTGCACATTTACAAGTATGGGCTTTTCACTGAGAGTAGTCATTGTGGCAAGCAGAAAGCCCGCGAGACGGCACAGGAGAATTTGTCTACGACTCAGCAATCAGCAGAGAATCAGTGGGCCAACCTTCAAAATGCCTGGAAGGGTGCATCCACGAAGACCAAGAAAGCCTCATCTCGCCAATGGGACGCTGCTCAGGCACGCCTGACACTTTCAAGCAATTGCTCTGCCTTTGCACACACCTTGGCCTTGGGGCGGGTCAGCAATAGTGAGGATGGCTATTTTTATGTGTGATCATGACACATTATTAAAGGTGTCGTCTGTACCAGACAGGGGGTTACTGCAGCTGGTAGTTGTGCCCAACCGCGCTACATTAATTTTGGGGTTACTGCAGCTGGTAGTTGTGCCGCTGGTAGTTGTGCCAACCGTGCTACATTAATGCAATATTGTTTGTTATTGCAACGTTATTTGGACTTTTCAGTAACAAACGTCGGGCGATGGAGCGTAAGTCTTTTCAGTTGTTCAGTTTGACTTGCATTGCACTTCTAATTAGAAACACCCAAAACTGAGACTGATGTATTTCATTTTTACCTCTAAATAGAAAATCATATCAATTTTGGAAGTTTGTGGGAAACCTGGGAAACTTTACAAAATAGCATAGATTGACACGAGTGTTGGGACTATTTTATTAATGTCGTAGGCGGCCTTGATGTCGTGGAAGTGTTCTATGAGTCTCGTGGACAATTATACTATAAAGGTTTGGGGGTCTATTAAATGCGTTTTTTTATAAATACTCTACCAAAGTCTCGTACATATTGTATCGGTGTGCTGGTATGCAGGCTGCGAGAACTGACATCAACAAGAGACTGACAGAGGCTCAGGAGCACTTAAAGGCAGCCTATGATAATGCAATTCAAGGTGCTAAGGAGGCTGGCTCTCATTTGTATCATGGGACTGAGGCCAGCAAGTCTGAATTGTAGGACGTTAAAATTCAAACGTGTTTTCGTCCTTGGTTTGTTGAAAGGTGGGGTTGTGTAAGTGTCAGGAATGAACACGTGTTCTTGTATTTGCATGACGGCTGTAAGCGGGTTGCGTCAAGGTGCATATGCACTACAAAACGTCATTAGAAGTGTTGACGAAACTCGAATAGCATATTATGGGGCTCAGCTACAAGTGGGTGGGGATGGGTCTTTCTAACCTGAAGAAGAGAGAACATTGTGCTCGAGAGCGTTGGTAACTAGGCATGGTGATTTCGTCCTCGTTGTATAGTCCTGAGGAATCTCCTGTAGGCTCTTGTGGGACATTACTATTGACCGTTGTGCAGCGCTTTTGCATTAGTGTTGTGGTGGCTCTCGAGGGCCAGATCTGACCTCCGCTGGTAACCTCCGCTGGTAACCTGGCCTTTAAGCTGTTCTAGACCTGATCTAGATCTAGCAGGTCTAGGAGGTCTAGCCCTCTGCCAGCAATCTGGCCTTCAAGCTGGTCTAGACCTTGATCCAACTAAGCTGGTCTAGAGATCTAGCAGATCTAGACCTCTGCCGGTAATCTGGCCTTTCAGCTGGCCATGATCTGATCGAGGCGGTTCCTCATACAGTTCCGCTCAGGTTGTCTGGGTTGGTTTGCACCTTCAATTGCGTTGCAAGAGACTCGGGAGACACCTTCAATTGCGTTGCAAGAGACTCGGGAGACAGGCCTACGGTGATCCCTAGCTGGGTGAATATCAAAAACTAAAATGACTTCGAACGCACAAACTGAACCCATGTTGAGCAGTCACGTGAATTGACGTGGCGACTTTTGCGGAATAACATATTTTTACAGACTAAACTATGTAGCAAGTAGTCAGCGCGCTTGCTGATAGACATATTTGAACCGGAGCTGGCTCCAAGACATTTGGGCATGCTTCGTAGGGGGATCAGATGCTTTGCTTTTAGATGTGTGTTGCGTTAACGTTAATGACACTTGATCACCCATGAGTGATCAAAGTGAGTTTTGCAAGGTTGATAAAAGCTGGCTGAAACACACTTCATTACAGAGTTTTTGGCGCTTAGCAAGGTGATTTTGGTAGTTAAATTTGAAGGCTTTCCGTGCCTTATCCTGCCATACATATGCAGAAGGGTATGAATGTCAAACGTGAAAGACGTTGGCGTTCACTTGTAAGGGCATTGTGTCAGCAAGCGACATTGCAGAGTAGTGGGATGGTGCGGGTCATAATACTCTAGGTATTGAGCTTTTCATGCAGCCACATGTAATGTTACATGTGACATTAATGCCATAAATTGATGACTTATGCGTGACCACAACATGAACGCGCCCCTCCCTCCCCGCCCCTCTCCCTACAAGGCTCCTCCCTCCCCGCCCCTCTCCCTAGGATTCTACCCCCCTTCCCTCTGGGGCCACTCTGCCTCTCCCCCTCGCGCATACATAGGGGGGGGGGGTGGGGTTTCTCACACACGTGATTGATCTTACTCTACTGTATAGTTCCACAATAGTTCCACAATTGTTTGCAAACAGTATTGCTATCGCGTTTAGTTAGACGTGGAAGATACTTCTCTTCACATCCCAACCGGTCCAAATGTCTTCTCTGCTGATGGCTACCTGGAGATGACCTGGAAGCTTCCAAGAATTTGCCGAAGTACTTGACTTAAGTCAGGTATCTGTACACCTGATGTTGAGGAGAAGAATAGTGTGGCAAAAGTGATCCATACTTGGACACTTGGACTAATGATGGATGTAGCTGTCCATTCCTCCCCTTTGTCCGAGCGGTTGATCATGTGCTTTCCTTTCCCTCACCAGCACCCGACTCCGCACACACTTGCAAGAACGGCTTGTAAGCTGCTGCTGTGAGGAGGGAAAGGAAAGGAAACGACCAGCGTGGGTTGCAAGCTGCTTTGAGAACCTTGAAAGGTAAAACGTGTTCGTTTTCCAGAAGTCATCATGGGGTTGCTCAGATGTTCTGCCAGCCTCAGATCTTACAGCTGTACGACGATAACCTTACAGCTCACCAAGCAACCTTGCACAAATTAGGAAGCCAAACAGGAATCGGTTTTTTTAAACGTCAGCAATGACTTGTTATCTAGTACTCCAACACAGCATTTGCACATATGCTCTGATACAACAAACAATGCAGACAATCATTATGCTGGCCTTTCCCATAGATTATAGTTGACCTGACTTGAACATCTGTTCCATAAGGATAATATTTAAGACCAATCAATTACCATGTGCAACATGCAATTTTTAACAAATTGCGCAGTGAGGGGGTCTGTGATACAGCTGAAATTAATGCATGTTGCACCTCATGATCAATCTCAAACAGCCCGTGACTGACTTGTTCATTTGTATTGTTCATTTGACAATTTCCTCAGATGTAACAAATGCATACAATCAACTATATAAAGTGTGACACAAACAACTCACCAGATACAAACCAATATCCCTGGGTATGGGATGAAAAGAGAAAGGATATGTCCCCTCGCCAGTCGACACAAGAACACAGGACAGCCTCATGCAGCAAGCAAACAATCACTTTACAATTATCAGAACTACGAAGGCAATGCCAACCTCCTCACTCCCCCACCTTTCTTCTGACACTGTCCAAGCTATACCATTACGAACGCATGTGCAGGCCCAAACCTAGCAGTTCTACCAGCAGACACTAGCATTCACCAATTCCCATTGCACTAGTTCACCAACAGACTGACCAACCCTTTCAAGTACGGCAGGCAAGCCCTTCCTTGAACACTCTATGCCAACAGCATTATCCCCACGACAAGTGGCCAGTACCCAGACAAGATAGACAATTACTTTTGCTAAAATCAGCATGCATAATAGCAGGAACAACCGCGATGTTGATGTCCGCCTACTGCAGTCAAACACTCAATAGATATTGTCGTCTTTGCCAGGGACTGTCGCTATTTGCCAACCACTGCCACCCCACATCCAACAACTCAAAATGATCCTCATGGATTCGAGGGCCATGTACACATGCATTGCCAAGGGGCGCCGACAATAGACAAAGAACGGAAGTAGTCCATGTCGCTGCCATGCATCTGCTTGTTCTCCTAGATGTTCCCAATGGCTCTCACATTGCAATCACTTTCCCTGCTTGCCTTTGGCTGCCCTGGTTGCTTTGCTAATTTCGCTGGCCCTTGCCAATGCAGGCCTCTGCACCCATCACAAGCAGCCAGTGACTGATCTTTTTTGAGCGTCTGCAATGACCATCATTTCGTGGCAGCAATTTGGATACCCCCCCCCCCCAAAAGGCCACAGGGCAATTAAACCGCACAATACAACCCCAGATATCTTACGCAGCAAGAGGTGGACTAACACCAAGCAGAGTTTCAAGTCAATCTTTTTGTGCTCAACTTGATTGAGCTTATGTTGGAAATGCTGCAACTGTCAATGCAGCCTCTCATTAACAACATTCGCCTCATTATCTTGATCTGGGCATCTTCAACCCATGAAAGTTGTGGAACGCACCACTAAGTCAGGACGGATGTGACTGACTTGCTTTCCAATCCCCTTCAAAGCTTTCCGGGTCTGCTTCGTGACTAAAGCTGTGTGTTTTGAAACGGCAGGCTTCTTTGTATTCTTGAGACGAGGAGTTGTGACACTGATAGCCCCCTCTTCTCCAGCTGAGATATCAACAGTCTTCACATTTGCCAGTCCTAACAAGGAATCCACCACCAGCCATTTAGGAATTGGCATTATTTCAACCACAATAACAAGATCCCTGTGCAAAGTACAGCGATGGGATGAATCGGTGTGCAGCGACCGAAGAAATCAATCCCGTGCACACAGATTGAAGTTTACCATTCACAACCTATTTCTTCACGGGAAAAAGATACATTTCTCTCACCTGAATACTTGAAAGAGTGCTTGTTTGCCACATTTCCGGGCTCTGCAGAGAAGAAATCTTGTTGCAACCCCTTATACAGGAAGGCGTTGTGGTTCTTCACCAGCTGCCACAAAAAGGCGTCCGACATGATGGCCGAACACTTTGAAAGCTTATGGCAATTGGCTTGAGTGTTAAACAATAACGAGCATTTCTTGGCGATCGGCAGGATCCCGGGCAGGCGGTTTCGGCCGCCACTTCATGCGAATCCACACGGTTCGAACCGCGGAAGGCGCAAAACTATTTTTACGCCCAAGAGTTTAGTTGGCGAATGCCCAGATCAAGTTTCAGCGGCTCATCAGTCCGCCCTCCCGATGAGGCTACCACGAATCACGTGCAGGGAGAGCCCATACTCGCCAATCATACTAGACACGACTTTCCTGCGGCGCTGCAATATGGATTGCCACCGACAAGGGGCTGCTACAGGAGTTGTCCTCTAAGTCAAAGTGTAAAATTTATTATGTTTGAAGTAGATAATCTGTATGCTAGGAGCTGTATCGGGCCGAAAACAGTGACA
>KV908413.1:122347-152347 GCA_002005505.1 Botryococcus braunii
TCTCTCTCTCTCTTCCTCTCTTCTCTTCCCCCCCTCTCTCTCCCTCTCGCTCTCCTCCTCTCTCTCTCTCTCTCTCTCTCTCTCTCTCTCTCTCTCTCCCTCCTCTCTCCCCCCCCCCTCTCCCTCCCCTTCCTTCTCCCTCTCCCTCTCCCTCTACCCTCCTCCCCCCCCTCTCTCCTCTCCTCTCCGCTTCCTCTCTCCTCTCTCTCTCCTCTCTCTCTCTCTCTCCTCTCTCTCTCCTCTCTCTCTCTCTTCTCTCTCTCTCTCTCTCTACCCCCCCCTCGCTCTCTCTCTCTCACTCACACACGCACACACACACGGCGCGCGCGCGCGCTCGCGCACGCACACAACACACACACACACCCACACCCACACAGAGAGAGGGGGGGAGGAGGGGGGGGGGGGGGAGGGGGGGGGAGGAGGGGGGGGGGGGGGAGAGAGAGGGGGGGGGGGGGGGGGGGGGGGGGGGGGGGTTTCTGAACTAGTCGCTGTTGGAGACACTGCTGTAGGGGACAAAATTTTTTCAGCTGTGATGCTGATCATGCAGGAATTTCTGCTCACATTGGGCTTCAATCTTGACAGTCCGGATTTATTGTCAGAAAGTGGTGGTGCATGCTCCCTCCCCGGTGTCCCAGCTCAAGGCTATCCTGTCACGCTCCCCACGGAGGCGGAAACTCAAAGTTCATGTCAGAGGATGATTGAAAACGGGACGACATGGCCGACCTCGGTTCAAGAGACTACGATTTTTCAATCGGTGTTTCACGCTGCGTCTCCAGACTGTAACACATACGTCCACCCGAGTGAGATATTTGTGCGGCAATCCCCTTCTGGTGATTCCTTCGAACGGCAACAGCAAAGGCGGGAGCTACATAGACGTAGTTGGAGGCCTGCCATGGTGCAAGCAGTGCGCACAATCCTCACCGAGATTGGAGAAGACATTGAGAGAGAGGTATTGCCCTCATGTACTTTCAATGTGGGGGTATTCTGTATTTTTGCCGTAGTGAACTTTCTTTGTTATTTTTGTATTTTGGGGAGAGGGGGGGGCGGCAGAGTGCTTCCAATTTTTTGGCGCACCACTGAACGATGTAAAGGAAGCTGTGGCGTTCACCTTGCTGTTTGTGGCTGTTCGTGTCCGCTCTGTTCTTGCAAGTTTATGTCTGGTTGGCGTATGGAAAATTGTATGGTGTGTGTGGGGGTTTTGCGCACGCGAGAGAGAGAGAGAGAGAGAGAGAGAGAGAGGAGAGAGAGAGAGAGAGAGAGAGAGAGAGAGAGAGAGAGAGAGAGAGAGAGAGAGAGAGAGCGTGTGCGTGTGCGTGTGTTGTGCGTGTGCGTCTGTGCCCTACCCGCACACGCCCCCTGATTACATATCGCAAAGCGGTTGCGTCTGTATAAACAGGCTCCACATTGTGTGGCACCAGGGGCCTGACTTGCAGCTTGGGACGTGTGTTTCGGGGACAGGGCCTGCAAGGCAGTCCTGAAAGATATGTTGACCACCTCCTTGCAGCCACAGGCGGGATGGTAGCGCCGCTGCCCCCTTTGCGTCAGGACCATCGCTCCCTACAGGAGATGCAGATTGCTACTCTACATTTTGCTTCGCTTTGCGAGCACCACTTGCTGCCATTCCATGGCAGAGCCCAGATCTGCATCCTTTCAGGTGTCAATGGAGTAACGCCCTCGCTGGCGCATCTGCAGACCCTTGTCAATGTGTTCGGCCAGCGATTGCAGGTGCAGGAGCGCCTCACACAGCAGATAGCCGAAGAATTGCATAAGTCGACAGCCGGGGTTGGTGTCCTGGTCGTGTGTGAAGCTGTGCACATGTGCATGGTTGCCAGGGGAGTGGAGCAGCACGCCAGCAGCACAGTCACAGTGGCAGCCAGAGGCTGCTTTTCCCAGGATGCAGGGCTGAGAAAACAGATCTTGCGTAAAATTGGATTGAATTCTAGAACGTCCTGTCCCTGTTCCCATCAAGTCTAATGTCACTCTACCTCTCATAGCAGTACGTAGGATCCCTAGCAGTACGTAGGATCCCTAGCAGTACGTAGGATCCCTAGCAGTACGTAGGATCCCTAGCAGTATGTAGGATCCCTAGCAGTACGTAGGATCCCTAGCAGTACGCAGGTTTCCTAGCAGTGTGCAGGTTTCCTAGTAGTACACAGGTGGCATCTCTGCGATTCCAACTTCATCAAGAACGCTTTGGTGGAGGATTGCAAGCACAGACCCCGTTATGTTTTCAATGCATACCCCCCCCCCCCCGGGTCGTCCTTCCCCGGCACAGGGTGATCGGCGGCCTGTGGCGTCCTGGTATTCTTTGTGAGTGGTTTGGGTAGTGGCGAGTTTTCCAGGAACTGTGCCAACATGTGGCAACATGTTGCGAGAGGGTGCTAGTAACACCAATTCTTTTTCCCCCTGGTGGATCCACCAGGGGTCTTGACCCATACAGTGTGCTGCTTAAACAAATGACACATGGAAGCGTAGTTGCTGTTGCGGCAGTTAGTGACAGTCACCTCTTGACCGCTGCTGCCTGTGGAAGTACAGGCTCTTTTTTGTTCGAGCTTGCTTCGTTGAAATATGGCAGACGTGCTTAGGGAGGGATTTACCGGCCAGGGCACAATTGTGCGAATCGGGCTTTAAATGCATTTTAAAAGGAGACTTGTGCAGCACATGTAATCCAGGTGCGGTCTTGAGGGGTTGACTTGCGAGGCATATGCCTCTGATATTCGGGCCTTAACAACTGGTTTATCAACCGGGTTGCAGCTGTCCAGGGTGTTGTTGACAGTTTGGATCCCAACTCGCGCTGCCTTGGGTCTCTTGCAGCTTTCCTGGCATACAAGGACCTCCTTGTTAGCCCTGGTTTCAGTGACTTGCAAGAAGGTACCCAGCCAGATAGAGCATCATTTGGAGTGGAGTCTATTGCACTGGACAGAGTTGATATATGCGATGTCTGTAAGTAATTCTTCGCCTGTGGGCCTGCCACATGTGGGTACCTGGCAGGCCACACCCACTGTTGGTCCTTGCATGAAAAGGGCTTGGCTGAAGACAGAAGGTTGTCCGGTTTCTCAGACCTCCAGTGTTTCCGTGGGATGAAAATTTGGGCAGTGGTCGTTCAATGACATCCTTAGATTGTCCTCCTTGAACGTTGCTGGAAATAAAAGTTGGAAGTGTAGACTGACATTTAATTATGAGAGCAATAAAGCGCCTGATCGGGGTTGCTGCCATCCTGGGTTTTTGAGCTTAGTCACAGTTAATAGCTGATGTGGGCTTTAAAGGTCGGTCTACTGACTTCCAAACGGAAAAGGAGACGCATGAGTAGAGTATTACGATTCCCTGGGGATGTGGGCATTCTCGTATTTTGAAGTAGTGGTGTTGGATGTCTGAACCCTCCCAATGCTGCGTGATTTGTCTCAGTGGGTTTTTAGGGATGCTTGCAACTTCCTAGCAACAGCAAATATTGAAGTATGTACCGCAAGGTGAACACTGCAGTGCCTGTGATCGGAGAATGTAGTTTGGTGCTTCCCGGCAGGGTTAACAAGTGTTCCTCGTCTCATTTTGCGTCCGTGAACTTTCTGAAGTCCACCATGAATCTGCATGTGCATGTGATTTGCTTTGTTAGATGTAGTGCAGAGGCTTGAGCAGGAGGGAGAAATGGGGTGGATGTGTGAGATGGGGAGATAGAGAGGGAGGGGGGCTGGTGGTGTGTGTGTGTGTGTGTGTGTGTGTGTGTGTGTGTGCGCGCGCGCGCTCGCGGTTGCGCCTGTGTGCTTCCACGAGCTCGGGGTGTGTGTGTGTGTGTGTGCGTGCGTGCGTGCGTGCGTGCGTGCGTGCGTGCGTGCGTGCGTGCGTGCGTGCGTGCGTGCGTGTGTGTGTGTGTGTGTGTGTGTGTGTGGTGTGTGTGGTGTGTGTGTGTGTGTGTGTGTGTGTGCGTGCTTGCGTGTGTTCGTGCGCCTGGGTGGCACCCAGGCACCCAGTGGGTGCGTCTAGGAGTTTTAGGGGGGGGGGTTGGGGGGGGAGAGAGAGAGAGAGAGAGAGAGAGAGAGAGAGAGAGAGAGAGAGAGAGAGAGAGAGAGAGAGAGAGAGAGAGAGAGAGAGAGAGAGAGAGAGAGCGACACACACACACACACACACACACACTCATGCACGCACACTCACGCGCACACGCGTATTATCTTGTTATGCGAAGAAGATTCATGCACGTCCTCCATTTACACGACTGTGAGAGTGGACTGAGAGTGGACTCCCAATACAACAACGCAAAGTTCTGTGGATTAACCACGCCTTCATGCATTGATACACACACAGCAAAATCGGTCAGGCATCAACATTGATACCGGATGCCATAGAAGCACAAGATATCAAGGGTGTGTATGTGTGTGGTGTAACTTTCTGTACATTTGTGTGAATTTAGAGTGCTAATGAATGCATGTAAGCCCCCCAGATGATTATGACCAGCTGTTTAATTAATCACTTTGTGGGCTTACATGCCTCAATGAGCACTTTCAGCAACAATCAAGGAGGCTGACAGTAAACGTACTGTCAGATCACAGTTAAGACAAGGGACCTCCGGCCTGGAGATCGTAGAAGAATACGGCCTTCATCAAGTATCTAGTCTGATACCACATCTGGAGAACTGTTCAAATGGCCTCAAAAATATATGTTTAAACACAGCATGCACGCATGAGGACGTCATTCGATGTCGGTTCGTTATTGTCCTCGTCCTGGACCATGGCCCATATGGCCCAGAGCCATGGCCCATGTGGCAGCCGTGGGGCAGCTTCATGCCGTCGCGGTCTTGCCGTACAGGTATGACATTAAATATAGACCGAGTCGGCATCCAGCACATAATTCAAGTTCTCCCAGCAAACATAAGGCAAGATTACGAGAACTAGAAAAGAGATCATGTCGTCAGATCTGTTGTCTCGGACTAAACAGGGGGCTGAAGGGCTCGTCCAAAAGACAGCGGAGGCAGTGACACCGGCGTCCGAACCTGATCTGAACCCGTGGAAGGACACGCAAATGGCAGAAGATGCAGAATACAAAGATAATGGAGAGCCTTTAACAAAAGATGATTTCCAGCAAATAGGAAAACGAGCTGAGGTGCGATGAGACCTGAATACAGAGACCCAAAGGTTAACTCTAGAGTTTACAGCATGAAACCGGATGTATGCCAGTGTCAGTTTGCACTACGCTTTTGAAGGTTAAAGATATTATAGAGTAAGATGGGATGGTTTTTGGGTTGCATGAGGTCTTCAACACGGTTGTTTTCATGTGTGTGACCTTTGTTGTGTGATCGCTGCCGACTCAGCACTGTCCACCTCGAAGTTTACTTGTTTTCTGTGATTTTCATTTTTTTCATATTTTAATGAAATGGCTCTCGATCCTGAAACTTACAGTGGTAAAGGTAGAGCCGACTCCCGCTTGCCGAGTGATATGTGGTTGCGGTCGACTTGGAGTAAGCGTTTTTGTGTACTGATTTGCCACTAATTTGGAGTTGAAACTGCATGCAGGAAAAAGTTCGGGAGTCCAGGGGAGAACAAGGGGGGAGCACGAGAACAGCGAACAATGCTCCTACAGCTGATCCTGAAATCAATGACATCCGCCTTCCCGGTCAAACCAAGGACGCTGGAAAAACTACTCTTGAAAAGGTACCATATATTTGATTAGACGTGTTACAATAAACAGTGCTATGGTTTGCTGAGGTGTGCAGGTGTCCCGTTTGTGCTGTATAGCTTGGGTTGAGCCCATAGACGTTTAGGGGCGACTCTTGCTTCGACTGGTCTCTTTTCATTCAGACTATTAGGGGAAAGGATTGGATCTGTCCGTCCATTGGGCAAGCATGAGTTTAAACATAAAAGCAAGCGCTTTTGATAACTGCTTGGTTTGGAAGTCGGCCTTTAAGGGTGGGTTTTAGAACGGTGTTTCAAAGAAGTTTCAACTTCATATGATGGCTGTAAATGCATGTAGGGCCATGAAAGGCTGCCACAAGTTCTATAGGTCTCCCACCCTTCCCCCCATTGCGTCCCCTGAGCTAATTCTCGCTCCCCCCCACTTTATCCCCCCCCCCCCCGCCCCAGTTTTTCCCTTGGGTTGCCTCCGAAGGATCCTTTCAATCCCCTTCCCCGTACATTTATCTTTTCCCCTCACCTATCCTCCATCTTTGTGGTCTTTTCCTGCAGGTCTTTCTAAGGCAAAGGGACACACAGATAATACCCCACTGTCCGCAGCTGCATTATTGCACCCACAGTACCGTCAACGTTGGGCACCACTCTGGGCTCTGCAGAATGTTATTTCTGCAACCGTAGATGCTGGGGGAGGGGGAAGGGGGAGGGCAACACAGATGGGCCGGCCAGATGTGCGCATATATGCCTGCATGCACGTGGTATGTATGTGGCATGTGGCATGTACATGGTATATACCTGCATGCACGTGGTGGTTGCCAGACGTGTGCCTGACCACAAAGCGCCGACGGTTGGTAGGTGTTCGATGCCGCATCCAACGCTCTGAACCCCACAGCAAAGGCTGTGGGGACCGAGAGTGACAGCCACCTTGATAAGGCGCGGGAGTATGCCAGCAAGAGTGGGCATGAAGCGAAAGACTCTGCCAACTACTTGGCAGAAGCTGGAAAGGAGACAGGGCGGGCTGCTCAGGATGCCGCAGGCCGCACAGCTCAGAGGTGAGCCACAAACTGAGCCGCACGGCCTTCATGCTTGCATGGCATGCTTTCTGTTCCTGCGGAGTTTTAGCATGGTTGCGTGTGATACGGCTGCACAGCGGCACGGGGCTTGTTTGTCCATGTGTTAACAACGTTGCCAGGCTTTTTGATCGAGTGGGAAGCTGTGTATACAAGAGGCAATCGGCAAGCGGGATTGGGTGTATGGGAACTTTGACCACCTGTCTTTGTGGAGAATGCCCCCGTTGTGAAAAGGGGGCATTTTTCCATTCATCTAATTTTAGTTGGGCCAAGGTTGCATGGCTAGGTACTCTAAAGAGTGGCACAGCAGAATTCTTCGATATACATAATCACAATGAGTGCTGCGTTGGGCCTCGACGAAGAGTCCTGATTAAGAGTATAACAAGATGACGGGGATTAACGGGAAAACGAGGAGGGAATGGGAACGCATTACAAGAAAAGGATCACTGACGCACGATCAGCCCTTCTGAAGGGCCCCTTCGCATCAGGTCGAGGATGTTTTATTGGTTGTCTTTTTGGGGAGTGGGTCTGGGCATTCAAGCCTTCTGAGGACGCGTTACCTTCTAGGCGCCAAATGCCTGCAAAGTATTGGAAAATTTATTCGGTGTTCTTTGAGCATTTAAATTACACGCGACTTGGCAAGCATGACAGACAAATCGCCTTGGTTTCCCCTACCTGCCCTTCCTCTTACAATTTTTCCCTTGTTGACGCTTAATTCCGTGACCTCCCTTGCCCCTCTGGCGCTGGTCCCTCCGTTTTCCTCCTGTGGAGAGTGCGTTTTCCTGTAGAGAGCCCGCCCTGATTTTCCGCCGCTGCTCTGAGAGCGCATGTTGCTTTGCGACCCCCTTCGGGAGCTTGACCGAGCAAGGCTTGTCGCAGGGCGGAAGAAACGGCCGAGGAGGCAAAGCAGACGACGTCCAGCTACTTGGAGAGGGCCAAGGACAACCTAGGCAGCCTGTGGCACAGCGCCAACAAGAAAGCAGAGGAAGCCGGCGGTACGGTACGGGAGACGGCCGACAAGGCTGGCCAGAAAGCGGGGGAGGCCCGCGACTCCACCACCGACACCGCCCACAAGGCAGGCGATAAAATTGCAGAAACCCGGGCCGCTGCGGGCACCAAGGTTCAAGAAGCGGGCGACGCGGCGTATGCGACGGCCAAGGACACGTACGATGCGGCTCGGGAGAGGGCAAGAGGGTTGACTGACTCCGCATATGAGAGCACTGAGAAGGCGGGAGACACGGCCAGGGCGAAAGCGCGCGATGCGCACGCCAAGGTGGGGGACCCCGCTTACCGTAGGGCCCGTGAGCAGGCCGGGCACTACTCTGGAGCGCCCTCCCATGCGGTACGTGTAGTGCGGTCCTGACGCCGCTGCCTTGTCGTGTGGGAAGCGTGCGGGAGCAGGGGATCCTGGTCTTTGTGTGGCTAGGAATTGTTCGGTCGTGCCAAATGCTTTTTTGTTGGCAGTGATCCTTGTCTGCGTCTGTGTGAAGTGCTCCTGTCTCCCAGGCTTTGATACTTACTGTGTGTATGACCGAATGGGATCACATTCTTCGTGGGGTGTTTAGGGCTTGAACACCGATATTGTTGAGGCACGTCTGGAGTGCCTGAAGAGGCAGTCAACGGCGAAGAAATGTTCACGGTTTGTATGTTTTCATCTGGTGGTGCTTTGCATCTACAGTATCCATTTGCTAGACTCTGCAGATTGCCTTCCACCCCTCCTGCTTCCCTTGTTTTTTTGCCCCCCCCCGGCCCCCCCGGGGCGGGGGGGGGGAGAAGATCTAGGCAGGGGTAGAGTGCTCGCCCAGGCACGTTCCTACCAAACTATACTTTGGATTTGCGCAAAGTATCGTTTGCGTTTGCATACAAGATGATAGGGTTAGCTTTGCCTCTAAGTAAGAATCTTTGGGTGGGAGCCAGCTGGGTGGGAGTGGTACCACATGCATATATGCTTAACTTGCCTAAAAAAAAATAAACAGTAGACTTATCATACTTCCCAGGTATGTTTCCATGTACTATGCATCCATCAGTGCTCGTGCAATCCAGCAATAGTAGGGCGGGGGCCGCGATTTGCAGGAAAGCAAAGGTCCTGATTCCCATACTGTGTGATGGCAGGCGGTGGGCAAGGACGGTCAACAGGGTTCGAGTTGGAAGGAGACCGGCTTTTATGGAAAGAAGTCGGCGGACCAGGGCAGAGAACAACTGGCGGATCGGCTGTCAGAAGAGGAGCAGAAGGCTAAACAAGGTGCTTCGAACTTCCTGGAGGGCGTGCAGGAGACCTTCAGCAAGATCCTGGGCCGCTCCGAGGAAATGTCTGCGGACGCCCACAACGCCGTAAAGGTTTGATTTCAACCTTTGTGCTGTAAGGGCCGTTTGTGCTTGATGCAGAGCTGCTGCTGCTGCTGCCCTGGTGGCTGATTTAATACGTATATTGGAAATGAATGTATTTGGGGTTGGGGGCTTGTGGGTGATGTGGATGTGTGTCTTCATGCTTGTGCGTGCGCGTTTGTACGTGCATCTCTGCATACCAAGTGTGTGTAAGCGGGTGCGTGCGGGGCTGGTGTAGTACAAACAGAAATGTAGTCTTCTTGTTACAGTCCTTTCATGCTTTTCGGTGTTGATCATTTGATGCAGATGTGTATAGGACGACGTGGCAATAGGACGACGTGGTAATATTAATGTTCAGGATTTTCATGTGTTCACTGAAGTTCTGAAGGGCATTCACTTCTGTTCTAAGCAACAGCACATTGTCGCAACGAAATGCAGCTTCCGTACATCTTTGTATTCTTGCTACCAGTCGTTGTGTCAGCGTAAATACAAATCTAGAGGATGTTCCCCAGCTTTGGGACATCGTGGACAGATCGCTTATAGAGAGACATTCCTTGTTCTTGTCGCCCCTCGTGCACGTGGAAATGACACTCTGTTCGAAGCGGAACCAGAACCGGAATTCCCACCCGCGGACATGCGGAAATGTCGAGGGGTGTAACGAGCCCAAATTAGGTGTACACATGTTCAAGAGTGGGCTGGAGGGGCTGCAGGGAACACTGGAGGACGCTCGCATCAGGACGCCTGGTACGGAGGACGTGAAGGGGGAGGGTGAGAACGTAGTAGAAAGAACGAAGGAGGGGCTTGTCCAAGCCAAGGATGCCGCCCTGGATTCTGCCAAATACCTTGCAGGTCGCTTCACCGCTCCCATTTCTGGGGACGAGCGTACTGACAAAGACAAGGTGCTTCCTCACCGCAGTCCCCCCCTTCCTCTGCTGTTGAGCAGTGGATTTTGGCCGTTGAGCTTGCGGGTGTGGTTGGGAGCGTCACATTTTTAGTGGTTGCGCCATAGTGTTCCACTGTTGGAAATTTGCACCTGAGATTTCTTGTGTATGTGTACTCCGTACAGAAAAGTACAGTGCCCCTGTAGTAGAAGAGTTGGTAATTTGGCAATGATCACTCTTGTACGTGCGACTTCACGTACACCTTCTTTCGAAGGAGATGTGTAAAATTACTACCGGTAACTACAATCAATCAGTGCAGGCTGCCAGCATATACAGTCACAATGGTGTTTTCTGGGGAAGGTGGCAGGCAATGCGACAAGCTTGCAAAGACATGCATGACGATATGCCTGCGAAAGCTTCCAGTCCCAGCAGTGTTTTTCAGGGTGGGGTGATTTTCAAAGGTTGGGTGGAGGCGCAGGTGGAAGAGTTGAAGCAGACCGCGAAACAAACTGAAGAAAAGGCGGCGGAGAAGGGGCACTCCTTTTTCGACAGCCTGCTGCCCAAGAGGAGCCCGCCGCGGGACTTGGGGGACCAGGCCCAGCATCACATGGATCAGGCCAAGGAGCATGGCACCGAAGCCAAAGAGCAAGCCAAGTCGGCCTTCGGGCAGGCCGAGGATGCCATCCTCACCCGAGCTGAGCAGGTTCCTCCCTCCGCTTCACCATCCTCTACAGCTTTTTCCGTTCTCCATGCCTACCGCTCGAGCTCGAGCTCCCTCCCCCTCCCTCGGACAAAGTTGACCACGCAAACCAATGATATGATGTGCCTCCATTCTCATTCTTCCCCTGCCTGCGTGCGCATGCACACACACACACACACACACACACACACACACACACACACACACACACACACACACACACACATACACACACACACACACACACACACACACACACACACAAAACATAAATTTTCGCGGAATAGAACAAGAAAGAGGGGGAGGTGATGTCGTGCACTTGCATACTCAAATGCATTTCACCAGGCATGCCGAGGGCTTGCACGAAAGACATGCCAAGGTCTGTCCAAGGCCTCCACAGAAGAAGAAATGGCTCCAGTTATTCTACACTCGCCCAACCAGACCAAGGTTGGGTATGGGGAGAGACTTGAGATTGACAGGTGGTGGTGGGAGTGGCTAGGTAAAGGAGAGAGTGCAGCAAGCTGTGGAGCAAGCAGAAGAAGACTTCATTCCTAAGACATATGAAGAGGAGCTGCAAAGTTCCGGTTACATTCCCAGGTGTGCGCTGCGTGCCATTCGGAATATCCTTCTGTGCAGGATAGCCGGGCCCTGCACTGCGTGGATGCATGTGCCTGCTTTCCTTGGGATTTGGGGGGGGGGGGGGGCAGCCTGAGTGTGCGTTTTTGGGAAAGGGGGGGGGATGCTTTTGTATGCGCATGCAAGCCCAGCTCTTGTTCTTTAAAGAAAGCTGAAATTCCAAATCGTATCAGTGTTTGCGCATGGGGTCCAGCCTATGTTGCAGCCGCCCAAAACTCTCTTTGCGTGCAATGTGTGTGCATGTACCCACGCATAATGTGCATCATTGCACATTTTTGGAACGTCTGCGATTAAGAGCGGATTGTCACCTGGTGCGGTGGTTGAGCGTGCATGTGTGGCAAATGGGAAGGATATAAGTCCATGCTGATTAAGTGTGTGAGGGGTGTGTGGGGTGGTGCCTTGCAGCAACACTGCCGACATTTTGGCGGCCAGGGAGACTAGCGAGACAAGTGGCGCATCAGGCAGTGACCTCAGCCTGGACGACGTGTTGGACAGATCTGTGGAGGCCCAGTGTTGTGTTAATTAATTTTATGCCTTTCCCTCAGAGGAGTAATAATGGCAAGTCTCCGTATGAAGACAATACCAATTAGGAAAGAGAGGCAGAACCCTGAGTTCTGCCAGGCAATACATGCATTTGAACGAAGACTATCATAACGCAAGTTACAGACACGTTTGTAGAAAGGAGGCATATGGGGCAAGCACGGATAGGGAAGGCACTTGGTTGGAACTATAGTGGCACTCCGGGTGCCTATCAATCAGTTGCTAACCAGTCCTTGACTTGTATATGTCCGTGCCTACTTAACAACGCACAAGTAGGAGGACATCGTCTAACACCCTCCGTGCCGCCACCATGCAGGTGACTTAATCCTTATTGTATTCCTGGATTTAGCACTCAGATGAACATTGTTAGAACATGTTAGACATATAGAGTTGAGTTTAGCTCATCGGACAAAGTAATGAACACGACCTGGGTGAGAGCAGGTTAGGCGTGTTTGAACTGCGTCACCTTGTTAGGAGAGATGAGAGATATTGTAACACTTGGTTGGAACTATAGTGGCACTCCGGGTGCCTATCAATCAGTTGCTAACCAGTCCTTGACTTGTATATGTCCGTGCCTACTTAACAACGCACAAGTAGGAGGACATCGTCTAACACCCTCCGTGCCGCCACCATGCAGGATACGCCAAGCCCAGAATATTTCAGGTTATGGGCCCACGGGCTCGGATGCTGAGAGTGGGTGGCGCCTAAATCGGAGCTCACTAGACTGTGAATGGCGAAGAAGCGGACAAAGCAAACAGCCAGGAAGACCACCAACCTCAACGTTCCAGCGCGCTTGAGATCAGGACCTCCGTCATACAACGAACTAATCAGAGAAGGAGGACAACGTGGAGACCGCAATCCTGACGAGAGAGCCTTTATCGTCAAAGACTACATCTTTCACCTTCACGTTGGCTGTCCGTTAGCTCAACCCACCTGGTTCAGAAGTAAGATCTTGCTGCTACCTTGCGAGTACTGGAGTTATAAGACAACTGGGGAATTATGACTTCCAAGAAGAAAGGATCATCAGCTAGTGGAGCATCAACGTCAAGCAGTGAACCAGCCTCATCCACACCCATCAGAGAACCGTGTACTCCCAGCACCTCAAGAGGCAGCGGAGATGAGCTGCCCAAGATTATCCCAACAAATGTCAAGGTACACATAAAACTGAAGGAACGGGGGACAAATATTATTGTTTGGAAGAATGCATTTTTGGCAGCAAATGAGTCAAAAGGGTCTTTGCCTGCCATCCTGGAGGCTATGCCTGGTACAGCACATGACGCAGCCGCAATGTTACTGATTTATGAGTCAGTCCCAGAGGAATGGCTGGGACCTCTGTCTAATCTGCCCTCTGCTTATGATGCATATGAGTTCATCTGCAGAAAGTTTATTGGTGGATATAATATCGAGGCCAATGCAGATTGGCTCCAAGAAATGAGCCAGGGAATGAAACATGACGAGACGATTTCGCAATATGTCAACAGAATGATCAACCTGAAGGCATGCCTTGACAGGAACAACCATGCTCTACTGGATGCACACGTTGCAACCCAGATTGTGCAGGGCTTGCCTGATGCAGCTAAAGAGCCAGGAATGATCACAACTGCTGCAGCACAACCCCTGGAGAAGCTGGCTGGACTTCTGCGCAACACAGCAGCTGCAGTGGGTTTTGATGAATATGCTCCTCGCCAACCAAGGGTTTTGGCTCTTGGACAAGGCTCCAGTGGAGCCAATACCCCACCAGCTGCCAGTGCAGTCCATCAGCAGGCCCAACCAACTGTCTCTGAGGCCAAGTCCGAGACTAAGGGCATCTGCAACTACTGCAATAAGAAGGGGCATTACTGGAGGGACTGTCGAAAGAGGAAGCGGGACGAGGAGACCCAACGGAACGTAGTGGCAGCGGTCCAACAATTGCAGGGAATGTGGCCACAGGGACCTCCACATATGGGTGGCCCACACCCTCCTGCAGCCCAGCTGGCGCACCCTGGACTGGATGCCTTTCCGGCATGGTTCCAACCCCCAGCTCCCCCACCTCCACCACCTGGAGGTATGCCATACATAATTTCCCTCAACATCCTGAAGACTCCTGTCAGAAATTCGTCTCTGCAATCCTGGCTGGTGGACAGTGGAGCATCTGTACATCTGGTGAATGATGTGACCCTACTACATAATCCAACTGTGCATGCCAAACCCATCCCATTACATCTGGCCACTTCAGATGCCACTGGAGGAATTGTAGCATCAGGCTCTGTCTGCATCCTCAGTCGAGTGGGAGTTCCCCTGTGGATACATCATGTTCAGTGTGTTCCTTCTGCAACCTCAAACATACTGTCAGTATCTGCAGCATTGCGGGATGGGGCAGTCTTTCGCACAGATGATGTTGGAGCGTTCACTGAAGTCTGTGGTCCAAACAGCTGGAGGTCTCGGATCAGTGCAGAGAAAGGGCTATTTTATATTCATCAAGTTGTAGCTCTGAGTCCCAGTGTTAACCACAGAAGAATTTCAGCTGCTGTGAAGTCCAAAACCCCCACCCAAAACTCACACAACTGTGCCAGACGATACCTCTGGCATAGCAGAATGGGACATCCAGGTGAAACATGGATGCAGCGCCTAACCAATGAGGACCTGGTCTCGGGACTTGATACATCCCTATGTCCCTGCTCCAATTGTCCAGTCTACTGTGAAGCATGTATTGAGGGAAAGACGTCTCGGCCTCCATTTGGAATAAGCAGTAGACCAGCTGTTGAACCACTTGACAGAGTACATATTGACACTGTGGGCCCCATTTTTCCTGCTGCAGTAACTGGTGAACGTTACTGGGTGACTGCTTTGGATGAGTCATCTCAGTTAAAGGCGGTCCTGCCTGTGAAGTCCAAAGATGCCATCAGTGCTGCTGTGAGGGACCTCATTCTATACTGGCAGACCCAGAAGAAAACCAAAGTGAAGTGTGTCCGGTGTGACCGTGGAACTGAATTTCTGAATGCCACGTTCAAAGAATTTTGTGCATCCCAGGGGACTAAATTGGAGACCTCAGCTCCTTACACCCCGCAACAGAATGGAGCGGCTGAAAGAGCCAATCGCACCCTCAAGGAACGTACCAGGACTCTTCTGGCTTTTGCAGCTGCCAGTCCAACGTTGTGGAAGGAGGCCCTGGAAACTGCATGCACCCTACTGAACATGGGTCCCAGTACCGGGAGGGACCGCACGCCATCAGAATTATTTTTTGGCTACAAACCAAATGTAACCCCACTGCGTACCTGGGGTTGCTTGGCCTTTGTGCACATTCCTGATGTCCAGCGCTCTGTGTTTTCCCCTAAAACTGTGCCAGGGATGCTTACTGGTTACTCAGCCTCCTCCAAAGCCTATCGGATCTATGTGGGAGGGGGTATCTGGAAGGAGAGCAGAGATGTGGTTTTCGTGGAGCACCTCAGGGGAGCCTCTCGGGTTGGCATGAGCGTTTCCTCAACACAGTCTACAGAGTTTCTGTGTCCTGAGCCCTCTGCAAGTGACACTCCCCCAGTCTTTCCCGGCACCTCCCCTGGCACAACCAACATCAGCCTTGAGACAGATCTTGATGACCCACACAGTGAGCCTGAGTACCTGCCAGCCTCCAGCAACCTCCCCACACAGCCTGTCACAGGACCCCCCAGTGAGGCTGAGCCCGAGCCTGAATCCAGAAGACTGTGTGACCCAGTGGAGATGGATCAAACCCTGGAGGCAGTACAGGACTTAGCCAGAGGAGTGAGACAGGACTCCCACCTTCGACCGCAGATGGAGCGAGCCCAGGAGGTCCTCAGACCAACTAGGTCTGATTGCCGCAACCACCAATTGGATGGCCTGACCCGGGCTCAACGACACGAACAACGCACTGCCGCCAAAGACCTCCTGCTGCCACAGGAGAAGGGAGAGAGCAGAGAGCGAGAGGGGTTGACTGAATGTGACTCTCTGTCACAGGGACCAGGGGAAGTGCAGCTAGAGGGTGATTCACATGAGGGGCATGAATTGCATGTGAGTGCAGTGAGGGGGGCAGCTACATGCAAAGCTGCAAATGGTCCCGGGGAGCTGAGCAGTATGGGTGGGTCTTGTTCAGTGACTGAGAGAAATGTAAGAGATGTGACCATGCAGAGTTCTTCTGGCAACCCGTCCAGTCAGAGCACTCCTGGACGGGACTGTGGTGGCAGCCACCGGTCAGAGGAAGCATCATATGCTTTCTCTGCACCAGCCAAACATGATTGTGAGCGGGAGACAGGATCTGCATCCTTGACTCCATGTAAGGGACGAGAGGAGGAGGTGAATCAGGAGCACAGACATTGTGGAGACAGACCAAATTACAAGTGCTCACTGAGAGGTACCTGTGCCTGGGAGAGTGATGTCAGAGATGTGAGGTCACTCCCAACAGTGACATGCAGTCGGTCTGAGAGGCATGTGGATCACATAAATCAGGGGAAGTATGCAGACACTCTGCCATATCCCGATGTTGCTTGTGAGAGACCTGAAGAGTCTGAACTCTTGCAGGCATGTCAGAGTGTGTCTGAGGAGGTGAATCGGAAGTCTGGACAATGTGAAGGGATTCCAAATTACAAAGACTGTCCGAGAGGTACCTGTGCATGGGAGGATGATGTGAGGGATGAGCAGAGTAACTTGTGCAAAGCCAAGTGTGAGTCCAAGCGAGAGCGTGCTATGAGAGAGCATTCTACTTCTACTGGAGAGCCTGTGATGTGTAACTCAGCGAGTGTCAGTGGAAGAGTAGTGGGTTCTGGACAAAGTGAGAGAAAATCAGGCAATTCAGAGGAAAAGCACACAGGTGTCAGATTTGGGAAAATTCACGTTCCCTCTAATTTGAGAGAAGCACAGATGTCTCCCCAGTGGGAATACTGGAAGGCAGCTATGCAGGAAGAGCAAAATTCTCTAGATACTCATGAGGTCATGGAGTATGTTCCGAGACCTCGTGGACATAAGGTTATTCCAGTTCACTGGATATTTTCAGTGAAAATGGATGCACATGGCAATGTTGTGAGATTCAAGGCCAGATTAGTGGCACAGGGATGCAGACAAATCCCTGGAGTGGATGTGATGGAGGTCTTTGCTCCTACTAGTAGCTATGGAGCTAGAAGAGCTCTGCTTGCTGTTGCTGCAAGAGAGGGCTGTGAAATTCATCAGGTGGACGTTAAGACCGCCTTTCTGAATGGTGAGCTCGAGGAGGAAGTATATGTAACGCAACCTCCTGGCTTTGAGAATGGTGATAAGAATATTGTGTGCCGATTGAGAAAGGCGTTGTATGGCCTGAAGCAGGCTCCACGTGCCTGGCACAAAACCCTGAATGACAAACTTGAAGTCATGGGGTATGAGGTGTGCAAGAGTGATGCGGGAGTGTATGTGAGATGCTCTACTGATGGAGGAAAGTCCTATGTGCTGATCTATGTTGATGATCTTCTGATAGTTTCCAAGGGCATGTCAGAAATCGAGAGAGTGAAGGGACTTCTCAAGAAAGAATTCACCATCCATGATCTTGGGGAAGTGAAGGATTTCTTGGGATGTCAAGTGATGAGAGATAGAGATAAAGGGCTGATCACCCTGAGTTGCATCCCTAAAATCGATGCACTTGTAGAGAAATTTGGCTTGGATCTTGAGTCAGTGGGACCTGATACTCCCATGACAAAAGATTTCGTAATGTCCCAAAGGCCTGCACCGAGAGATGGGAGCGACAGCATTGGTGCTGGCAGTCCACTACCTCCAGGTCACCGTTACTGTGAGTTAGTAGGGTCTCTTCTGTATATAGCCAACACCACACGTCCCGATATAGCTCAGGCAGTAGGTGTATTGTCTCGTTATCGCATATCTCCCACCACAGCACATTGGAATGAAGCCATCCGTGTGTTGAAGTATCTGAAAGGAACCCGAGATTTGGTTCTAACTCTCGGAGGGGGGGAGATAGAGCTAGAAGGCTATGTGGATGCCGACTATGGAGGTGATCAGGATCATCGCTTCTCTACCACTGGCTTTGTCCTCACTGTGTTTGGAGGAGCAGTAGTGTGGGGAAGTAAAAAGCAATCTGCTGTTGCCACTTCAACAGTGGAGGCTGAATTCATGGCAGCAAGTGCTGTTGTGAAGGAAGCAAATTGGCTGAGAGGTTTCCTGGAGGAAATTGGAGTGTTACCGTGGATAGTGAAGATTCATTGTGACAACCAAGGGTGTATAAACCACCTGAGGAATCCGGTGTACTCCAAACACACAAAGCATATTGCAATTAGCTGTCATTTCGCACGTGAAGCTATTGCAAAGGGGCAGGTTGAATTCAAGTACATTCAATCTGCTAGAAATGTGGCTGACATTTTTACCAAACCACTAGTTAGACAAGTGTTTCTGGGACATCGTAACTCACTGGGACTGGCCAAGTTTCTGTGAGGTAAAGGCAAGGGGAAGTGTTGTGTTAATTAATTTTATGCCTTTCCCTCAGAGGAGTAATAATGGCAAGTCTCCGTATGAAGACAATACCAATTAGGAAAGAGAGGCAGAACCCTGAGTTCTGCCAGGCAATACATGCATTTGAACGAAGACTATCATAACGCAAGTTACAGACACGTTTGTAGAAAGGAGGCATATGGGGCAAGCACGGATAGGGAAGGCACTTGGTTGGAACTATAGTGGCACTCCGGGTGCCTATCAATCAGTTGCTAACCAGTCCTTGACTTGTATATGTCCGTGCCTACTTAACAACGCACAAGTAGGAGGACATCGTCTAACACCCTCCGTGCCGCCACCATGCAGGTGACTTAATCCTTATTGTATTCCTGGATTTAGCACTCAGATGAACATTGTTAGAACATGTTAGACATATAGAGTTGAGTTTAGCTCATCGGACAAAGTAATGAACACGACCTGGGTGAGAGCAGGTTAGGCGTGTTTGAACTGCGTCACCTTGTTAGGAGAGATGAGAGATATTGTAACACTTGGTTGGAACTATAGTGGCACTCCGGGTGCCTATCAATCAGTTGCTAACCAGTCCTTGACTTGTATATGTCCGTGCCTACTTAACAACGCACAAGTAGGAGGACATCGTCTAACACCCTCCGTGCCGCCACCATGCAGGATACGCCAAGCCCAGAATATTTCACCCAGGCTTCCGATCCAGAGACGGCCATAGGCTTGCCGCACATGCGCTCATGAATCCCACGCCGTCTGTAGAGCCACGGCAGCTATCGGAGCTAGGCCCCTTTGTCTAGACCTCTTGGAGAGATCTCTTGGCCTAACCATTGGCCCAACGTCTGTTAAAGTGTCGGGAGACAGCCTCACATGTCAGCTGCCATATCCAAGGAGGAAGCAGTTGTACGTAGCCCAGTCTGTACCGTTGTGAAGTGAACGCTGTGTAGCAGTCATGTATGGCAGCTGTGAAGACTGGTTCATTAAGTTGCAGCTCAGACAGGGCACTGCTGCCATTCGCGTGCTGCAGTGGTTATTTACGATGCTGGAGCTAAGGTTTACAGCAGATGAGTAATGCTGTGTGAAGTACACAGCTACGTAGCTGTATGTTAGATAAAGGGGATTCTCCCACAGCGTCTTGAATGACGTCATGCGTTGGAATGTTTCATGCCGTTTGCATTGATGAACTGCACCCTATCACCCGGGTTGATAGGGTGATCCCCAGAATCCACGGCTGTGGATTCTGGATATGCCTGAACTCGGGCGGAGTGTTGCTATTGTATGCCGATCTTATTGGAATAGCACGTGGCAGCCATATTCCTTTTACCACCGGGGGAGATTATCGTATTATGTTGGTAGGCGAAATTACATGAGCACCTGGTAGAACTCCCCACAGATATGTTTTATCATTTGGCTGGTTTATGAAAATTCTTAGTCATGCTTGCTTCATACCATGAAAAGGCCCAGCCGGAAGTGTAAGAAACCTGACAGCTCAATCAGGTTTGTTTTGGACGAGGTTGTGGATGCTGAGCGAGAACTAACCTGTCGGTGTGGTGCTGGAGAAGGGTGCTTTAGTGCTGAATATCATGTAAGCCGTTGATGACACATGTTGCTTCTTTATCATGTATCTACAGCAATACTTCCATGGCCGGTGAGGGACTTTGGTGGAACGTACTTGAGAGGGGGGGGGGGGGGGGGGGGGCGGAGAAAAAATAAGTCTGTGCAAAAAACAGTACAGCATCCGGGGTTCGCGCGTGATCCCTCAACGCACTACTAGTCGGACCCAATCCAGCTTATCTTCGGAGATCGGACGGGAACCGGAGTTTTCTGGATGGTATGACCGTACCATGCCTACTTCTTATTTTGCCTATACAGAAAGTGGGGACAAGTTCTCGGAGCAGTCTCACGAATGTCTGATCTTCCCAACCTCTCAGATATGAGCCAACATTGGCTTCCTTACTTCAACACATCGTTCATTTTAGTGGTTCTAATCATGCATTCCGTCCGAAACGTACCCAAGCTTCGCTAGTCGTGGCAGCTAGATCATAAGTCGCCAACCCATCTCAATGGGACCTTTTGGTAGTTGCTGGTAATAAAGTGGTCGTTGTTTAGGTAAATTCATTTTGCCCGTGCTCAATATATCCAGTTTGACGGTGCGTGCATGAACACTTAGTAGGGCAGCTGTGCCAGCACACGGTCCGGTAAAGGGAAGCAGGACTGATGTAATTCTTCATCTTCTTCTTTTTCAGAAACGACATATAGCCGCATTGTCGCAGTTGCACGTCTCTTAGTAGCCTAGGGTTCCCAGACAGTAGTGGATTCCTAGAGTGGAATTTACAGGTTGTAAGATGTAGCTTAGAGGCACTCCGCGGCGCACGCATGATGGTACTATTGACTACGAAAACGGGACTACGACCTCATTCGTGGTATTTTCCAAATCATGCTTCCCCTTTTCCTTGCAACCATTGTGAATGTGCTTGGCACCTGACAAAACCTAGCAAACATTGTTGTACAGCCGGCAACTGATCAGGGATTTTTCCAGATAGAATGGCTGTGTTTTTTCCCCCTTTTTTTGAGAGGGGGGGGGGATTTTGTATGTACGGGATCTATGCAAAATCGTCTCGATATCCTACGTCCACTACATAGTAGGGAAATGGTTGGGCATGGGGATGATGGGGTGTGAGGCAAAGGGATGGGTACAAACGCGGGTGTGGAGACTTTGTGGATGCTGGTTGGATTATGGGCATCGAGTGTACAACGCCGAATTTTCCCACTTTATGGTGTCTGCCCTAATACCCCTGGGATAGGCACCCACACTCTTTTCCTTTTGACCATCTGACCAAAATGCCGCCACATTTCAACGGATGTGTGATACTCTCAAACACAACTTCATTCTCTGATTCAACAATGCATCGAGACAGCCACCTGCCAACAGCAATTCTGGTCCTTGTGCGTCTGCGCATAATGCTAATTCTTCTGTTGCTTGTGTGTCTGTGGTGTCTAAGATGACAACATGCACTCTCCAACACACCTACCTTTGGAAGTTGTCTCTTCTAGAGGGGCCTGCCTTTTTTGTTCAACAAAGTTTACTGGTTACATTATGCAAAGGTTGTGTTTCCAGCAAAAGTATCCAGATCTCAAGTTATCCGCATCTATGAGTATAATGCACCCCCTCTCCCGGGGTCATTTTCTGCAGTCACTTGCAAATCCTGTTCAGGGATGGTGAGAAGTGCAAAAGGAACTTTCAAAACAGCTGAGGGTGCGCGCGCGCGCGCGTGTGTGTGTGTGTGTGTGGGTGGGAGAGGAGGCGGGGGGGGGGGGTGAATAGGGTGACAAGACGCGAAGGACCTGTGATAGAATTAACAAGAAGGGGTTTACCTGAGAGGGAGCACAATGTAAGGCCAGGTATCTAGTTAGCAGGCGGAACTGTACTATTATACATGGGAAATGAAATGTATATGTCACAGTTGCAGAGCACCCTATGCAGTAGATATACTTGATACAGAACAGCATGCGTTTCTTACAACACAGCGCAGAACAGTATCTGAGGAGTCACACAATACCTCTACAGCCATGTCTAAAAGAATTTGTTGCACACATCAGGTCATGAATCCCTGTTTGTCTACAAAGGTTCTGTGTAAAGGCAGTGAAGCACATAACCATGGAACTGCAAATCCTCCTAAATCTTGACACGTCCTGACTAAACTAACCATCACTATAGGTCTGAAAAGCACGGCATGTTGAATGCCAATCGAGATAACACAGATTCAGTGCTGGGCTCGCTTAAATGCCTGTAGGCACCTGTCTTTATAATAACGGCTTATCATAACTAACGGCGGCGTTTCCGGGACGGGCCAGGAATTCAAACGCTATGCGAAAATCCTATAATATTACTAGTCTCGCAAACCAAACCATAAAACTTCTAAGCACATTGTGGAAATTAGGTAAGGACATGTGCACTTAATAGCAGAGAATGGTGCAGTTATCAAGAAATCGGCACTGCAACAGAAGACCGAAGGTCGTGACACTCTTTATAAAAGTGTCTGCTGTATGACTAAGCATGATCACCTCACTTTTAAGAGTGCAAAATTTGCGCTCATCTGAGCTTGTTCTACATCTATCAGAAGAGGTTGGCCCATTTTCCCTTGCAGACATTCCGTATGGACAAGACCACCTGAGAGTGCCCCACTTATAAATTATCTAGAATACAGTACCCGGTACTCCTCCCGACTGGAGAGCCTTTCTGCATTCACCCCAGAACGCACATCTTCCTAACAACATTGCCCCACACCACACAATCCTAATACTGTTGCAAAACCATTGCTCTGCATCGCAGCCTAGCTAGAAACTAACAATCCAGCTGAGGTTTCCACCCAAGTAGAAGCTAGCAATCCATTTGAAGGTTTCACCCAGACTCACTTGGCATCCCGAGAAAGGCGCAAGTCAGAACAAACACCTGCATTGGTGAGGTTGTCAATCTCTGAGCCACGCTCGAATACAGCAGCTGCACCCATGCCGGAACCGATGCACATGGAAACAACACCAAATCGAGCAGATTTGCCCTGCTTGGCCATCTCATGGAGAAGAGTGGCTGTTGCACGTGCACCTGTGCAGCCAAGGGGGTGACCCAAAGCAATGGCTCCTCCATTGGGGTTCACTTTCTCAGGGTCCAGACCCAGCTTGTTGATGCAGAATGTTGCCTGCGCACACCGCACAACATTCAACGACACACGCTGCAGTATGCATCAGCAACACAGGCGACCTCGCAACATCACTGCTGTGACACCCAGTACAGAACCACGCCCCAACCCCTTCCATCAACCCCCCAGATTCTCCCGGGGCCCAAAACCAGATTTTCAGTCCTGCTCGATGCTGCATCCATACCGTCAGGAATTTGCAGAAGGTGAGAACACGACAAGTATTGATTTGTATAGGTAACCAAGATTGGCGCAGAAGTCAGTCCTCCTTAGCTCACGAACTGACCTGAATACCTCCAGGTGTTGCAATGATATCATACAATCCCACGGCAAATGGAAGCCCTCATGCAATGTGCCCAAACAGCCCCAACAAAACAGCTACCCATACTCTTTTAAAAGTCCTGCTTTTGAGGCAGGTTGTTCAACTGCACTTTGAATGCCGAACTGCGAATTGAATGCCGCCCTGCGAATTGTGTGGCAATCGAGAGTGCATGCAGGACCCCACCCCGGGAGGAAAGGAGGTGAAGAATGCACAAGATGAACTGTAAATGTATTATGGCTGATACACAAGCCTTGGGACAATTGTTTTCGTACACTTTGCAAGTGGAGTGACTTGTGCAAAAT
Source organism: Botryococcus braunii (assembly GCA_002005505.1). NCBI lineage: Eukaryota > Viridiplantae > Chlorophyta > Trebouxiophyceae > Botryococcus > Botryococcus braunii. Next base: position 145,853 of record KV908413.1, read on the forward strand.
GACATTCAAAACAGCTTTGCAGAGCTCACCATAAATTAGTCACTGTATTTTAACTAACCCATGGCACTACCCATGTACAAGAAAGGATGCTTGCCCAGCTGCTAAGCCATAGTAAAGCATGCATACGTAAAAACCAAGTATGTATGGGGTGCCTGTGGACTAACAGGGGCATTGAGCTGCAGCTGCTCTCCTACCTGGCTGGCAAAGGCTTCATTGAGTTCAAAAACGTCGATATCATCAATGGCTAGGCCGGCAGCCTCAACAGCTGCGGGGATTGCCACAGCAGGACCGATGCCCATGACAGCTGGGTCAACACCCACGGCTGCAAAGGTGCGGAAGATGCCGAGAATGGGCAGCCCACGTTTCAAGGCTTCACGCCTGGTCATCAGCAGAACTGCCGCAGCTCCATCAGACACCTGATACACATGCAAGCTGCCCTTCAGCAATGCTAGACACAGGATGTTGTGCTTAGTCGTCCTTCCTGTCAGAAACTGTCTCAATGTCACCACAGCACAGCCTCCCCCTTCTTGAGGGTGATGGGGAGACTGTGGGCTATCCAAACACCTCCCCTGATGCCAGTACATTCCCCTGAAAAATGAACTACGCATGCAAGTCTTGTGGAACTGCAGACAAGCCAGGATTTTTTTATTATTATTATTTAAAAAATTACAAAGCAGGCTATTCCTCTGATCATCAAAGCAAAACTTTCTCTCCTCTGATTAACAAAGCATAGCAAAGCGAGTCTCTCTCAGAAAAGAGCCAACAAAAGCCCTGGATTCTGAGAACGGCAGCAACATGGGGTGACAAACACCCAACAGCCCCTTTTGCCTCGGGAAGAGGTCCCGGCAGTACTGGCAACAACATGGGGTGACGACCACCCACACCTGAGAAGAGTTCCCGGCAGTGGTGGTGCCCCCCCTCTGGAAGGCAGGCTTGAGCTTGGCAAGGTTGGCAACGGTGACCCCGGCTCGGATCCCGTCGTCCTTATCCACCACAATCTCCTTCTCCTCCCCAGACTGGGGATCCTTCCAGACAGTGTGCACAGGCACAATCTCGTTGTTGAAGCGGCCAGATGCCTGTGCTGCTGCTGCCCGAGCATGGCTGCGTGCTGCCAGCGCATCCTGCTCCTCACGTGTCACCCCAAAGCGTGCTGCCACATTTTCGGATGTGATGCCTGCATACATACCCCAACGTGCTCTCTGTAAGTGCCAATGCACAAGCTTAGGACCGTGGCTGATGTGTCAGCACAAAGGATGGCTTAGGACTAAGCCAAATACAGCCAAGCTGTCCTCTCTTAAAATCCTCCTCGAACACTTAAAAAGTTCTGAAAGCGGAACCCACCATTACTGGTGTAGGTGGTTAGTGAGTGTGCAACAGGTAGGCATCATACAGGGCAGAGCGCACACGCAACCATCACCCGAGGGGCAGTGGCAATCCACGTCCCAGAACACGCTTATCCCAAAGGGACGCGTGCCTTTTGTTGAATGACATTTTGAGATGTGAAGGCGCGCTTGTGTGTGTGTGTGTGTGTGTGTGTGCGCGCGCGCGCGCGCGCGTGCACACCGTGCACGCGTGCCTCTGTGTTGGTGTGTGAGCCTGTACCTGTGTGTCTGCTGGTGTGCCTTTTGTTTGTGTGTGTGTGTGTGTGTGTGTGGGGGGTGATTGCTGAGTGAAAGTAGCAGAGTGCCTACCCATGGGCAGCATGCAGTCCATGGCTGCCTGGTTGTCAGCGAGCTTGGGGTTCATGTCACCAGCCCAGTCCATGGGATTCAAGGACATCGTTTCTACACCCCCTGCCAAGCCAATGGTGTAGAAACCTGCTCTGATGGACGAAGCAACCGTGGCAATAGCTTGCAGCCCTGAGGAACATTGCCTGTACCACAAAAAGGCACCCCTATCAAGAACAAACCCACATAGCAGACCTTTTAGGACCGCATACGAGCAGGGGGACAAAATTTTATTGGAGCTTTGGATGTTTGTACATGTGCTGGTGTCTGTGTCTGCATGTATTCTTAAATAGTTTTTCCCAGGGACGTCAGCTGTTGGAATTCAGTCCCGAAAAAGGGGGGGGGGGTGTGCGCAGTGTCTGGCATACTCACAGACCTCCAGTCAGACATCACTTGCAATGGTGCTCCCTAACAGTTTCAGAGGTGCTCTTCAAACAATTTCAAGTGTGAAGTACTGCGATTAAGATGTCCCAACCTCCCAATTTTCACAACCATCATGCCATAGAGGATCAGATCAGCACACCACCGTGCGAATTTCTCCTTCTAAAACATGCAACCACAGGCAAAACTACCTGCCAATCCATCAAAAACTTCCTTTTAGAAACAGTTCTGAATTACTACTCTAGTTGCAAAAAACAGCTACCTGTTAACGGTGTGGACAGCTACGGTATCTGGGATGCCCGACAACAGGGCAGCCATCCTGCATTGGATAGCACGCTGAGAGCTGTTGCCCAGCACACTTCCGATCACCACATCTCCAATGTCCTGCAAGCAAATATTCAAACTTGAACTCACATGAAAACCCCTTGCACTTGACTTGTTACTTCAGCATGAAAAGTTGATCATCAACACAATTTACAGCGTGAACGGAATTTGGGAAAGGCTTGATATGGTGTGGTGTGTGCTTGGCAACGCAGCAACATACATAACATGACCCACCCCCTGCAGCGACATGAGATACAGCTACAGCTGATAATCCTTGTTCCATAAGTACGAGAGTACCCTTAGATAGGGAGATTTCAAAGAAATTCGAAGTAGACAGCACTACGTCACATCAGCAGGGTGCTCACAGCGGGGTTAATCCCAGTGCGCTCCAGAGTGGCTTTGAACACGGCAAGGAGCATATCATCTGGCAAAGTATCCTTCAATCCGCCACGCTTTGCCTGCACCCAAAGGCAAATTCTTCAGTACAGGGCGTAAGAGAACAGGGACAAAAACGCTCCAGTTCCCTACGCATTGAGAAATGCACAGGCGAAACAGGCAAATAAAATGAGAGAAGCAGGAAGTCAAAAACACGCCTTAGAACTCAACATTATCATCCTTCTGGCCATGCTTTCAGTGTAAGACAGGCATGCTGATAAAGCACTGTTTAACACCCAAAAAATATTTTCTCACCTTTGTGATGGGTGTGCGCAATGCGCTGACGATGACTACATCATCCAATGACGATGCACGCCTCTCATAGCCAGCAGAGTCATTGAGCGCACAAGTATTCCCCTGGATTCCAGCATCCAAGTTAGCGTAAGGGATCCTTTGCACCACAGTGCGCGACCACTACACTGTAACACATTTTCACATAGATTGCACAATGTTGATCATTTACCACATTCCACTGGATCAGGGCAGTGTGCGGGCTGTAAAGCAGTAGTTGTACAACAAGCCCCAAAATCAGTCTCGACACAGAAAAAATGCTGTGGCCTAGTCTCCGGATAAATCTACAATATGCAAGCTGTTGAAACAGGCCACTGTACCTCGATGCCCGTCTTGCTGAAAGCAGCCGTCAACGTCTCAACCTGGCACAAATGAGGGCAAGCAACGTTAGCGGGAATCTCAAATCACTGACATCAACACTGCAGAATGTGAATGACAGACAGAGGAATTGCAAAGAAATCTTCATCTACCTGGCGCAGGTGTCCAAGCAAGACCTGTTGCCGGCCAGCAGCCTTCCGACCCTCGCCAGACATATTGCTATAAATGACCACTTGCACAAAACCTTAAAATCAGTGAAGGCAACGAATAATGCAATGTACCGAATAGGCTAGAGATTGCAAACAGAAGACTTTTGAAGCCTTTGGGAGCCACCCCGAAAGGTGTCTGACGGGGACGATGGTGTAATGAAGTGCTGATGCGGACAGGTAACGTAATCACGTGATTGCAACATGACTCCGCGGGCGCCCGCGTGGAAAGTCATCGCGACGGAATGTTGCAAGAAGCTAGTGGACATCCCCCGCAACGCGGTGCCCAGGGTCCCGGACGGGCGGGTTCATGGTAACGCGCAGGGGCGTGTCCATTCATTCTTTTTCAAGGGGAAAGTGAAATCTCAACATTCAGGGAAAAGATGAAGCTCAACTTCAGTCATTCTTCCACTTTTAAATCAGCTTTCAGATTTAGTGTGTCTAGTATGACCCGAGCCTAATAGTGAGCTCCCAATGTTTCCTTCCTTGCTTCCTTCACTGGCTGCATTGATCTTGTCGCGTTATTGCGGTTCTGGGGAGATTCTATCTGTCTTTCATCTGCTTTCGTTTTGGACCTCCTGACTCCTGGCTAATTCCTCCAGTCTTCTGGCTACTTTTGGAGTTCCTGGCTAATGACTCCGTGTTGAGTTGTGAACATTATTATTGAATGCCTTGTGCTTTGGGTGATCTTCACATGTACACTATTAGAATGTGGGTCCATTGAGATCATAAGGTACCTTCAGACACGGTAGAGTGTGGACGTTTTCGATCATAAGGTACAATCAGATATAGATCACACGTTTGTGTGAAGAGGACTATTAAAGCAGCAATCATCGCACATGTGAGCAACTAGAATGGAAAGATGCTGGGCTCGGAAGGATGCTAGTCTTGTTCATTTAGTGCATGTGTCTAATAGCAGACAGTCGTCAAGGACTGTAGCTGGAGAGACACTTACGACCTGTCTGCTTGCGTACAGGTGCGATGACGCATGGTATTTAGTGTTATTGTGTTCATGTGTGGTTGCTGCAGTGTATGTGAACCTTCTTAGTGTACAATCCAGCCTCTCAGATCAGCTAAGAGAAAGAGGTTGGATTGAGTATAGGAAGGTACTTGCTCGTAGCCGTCAAGAGTCTTATCCGTGGAGGGTTAGCTAGTTGACAGACCTTCATGTAACGAACTAGAATGGAAAGATGCTGGGCACGTAAGGACCTCTCTTGTTCATTTCGTGCATGTATCCAATAGCAGACAGTCGTCAAGGACTGTAGCTGGAGAGACACTTACGGCCCGTCTGCTTGCGTACAGGTGATGCCGAATGCCCATAACCAACACTCCTCACTGTCCAACAGCGCGGCCAGAAATTTACAGACACTTATCGGACTACGTAGTACTCATCCACTAGAGCAGGGCAGGGCACGGAATTGTCTACTCCCTCAAATGGCGAAACACGTATGTCTGTGTCGCTAGCTTGGACTGTGTCAATATGGCAGACACCGCGTTGTTGCAGAATGTATGCACTCACGACTGCAGGGGAAGGAAATATCGTTATCAGCTGATTACAAATAATATCTGCAGATCACATCAGATATTATGTCAGATCGATCTGACCTTCCGCTACAACAGGGAGAGGACTGTCCAAAGCTATTGACGGAGAGGTGAGCAGCACCCTACTTTATTTCTTCTACAGCTGACACGTGGGGCTATTGTAGGGCAGACCCCACTAACTTTATGAATGCGATTCGAGCACTGAAGTCATGATGCATCTACAAGTCGCAGGGTTCAGCAATTTGGAATGCCCCCTGTGTGTGTCTAAAATGGCCCCTGTCGTCGGTGTTGGACTCTAAGGTTTGCCTACATCGCACTTTAACAAGGCCATTAATTGAAATGGATGTTCAGAACAACTATACATCGCTTTTCACAATGATGTGTAATCTACATTTGCCTTGAGCTTAAGAACATGAGTGTCACTCTATTGACCTCTGGCATTGCCCATGCGCAGACATGCAGGTTGTTAACCTGTCTTTCTCTCCAGCGCGCTGTTTTCAGCCTCTGTCGACTTGTGGGTACAACCGATCGATATCCTGACAATCTGTCGAGCATTATATTTCGACCTAAAACGGGAATACATCAAATGCTACATGTCCTTGACTTGCACAAACCCAGTCCTCACCCCGTTGGCGCACTACCAGTGCTCACATGGGTACTTACGACAGTATTATTAATACATTTTGGAACCTCGCACAGCAGATTTGGCAAGATGTTCTGCCAGCCACCTACCTCATGGAAGTAGGACACTACACACCAAGGCAGTTTGGCTTATATGCAGAAACTTTAACTCGGGAAAGTTACCCCAAAAGTTGTCGGTTCTGGAGCCTTATGATACATCTTTTATCACCCTACGGTTCGTGCCATGAAATCTGACAACGAATTCAACAAAACGTAACGACTCGGTGAAGTTGTCATTGCGAAGTAGTGACTATTGCCAAGTGAAGCAGGAGCTGCCACGTACACTTCCATCAATGCAGTAACCAGTTCAGACGATGTTTCCATTGGTCTATGTGAGGAGCTCTCCAATCATCGATATGATGGTGCAAAGGTCATCACGAGTCAGCACATTGTGTTTGTAGCATCTTGGAAAGGCTCTCTGCTTCTTGTTGGAGAACTTCCAGGATCGGGGCTGCCACCTGGAACCCCCCCCCCCCCCCGAGACAGGAGCACAAGATCAAGCCATGCTACAATAACACAGAGAACAATATCATGACTCCGTGATTTCGGGAGTTGTGCCTCACTAAAAAACCAGTTCTTCATTTGTATGT
>KV908413.1:157347-159847 GCA_002005505.1 Botryococcus braunii
CTCTCTCTCTCTCTCTCTCTCTCTCTCTCTCTCTCTCTCTCTCTCTCTCCCCCTTTCCCCCTCCCTCCCTCTCCCCTTCCTCCCCCCCCCTCTGTGTGTGTGCGCGCGCGCGCGTACGTCCATGTGCGCGCGCACGTGTGTGCCGGCGTGAGGGCATGTATGCGCAAGCCTGCCCAACCAGGGGTCCCAACTGTCGCATATTGATCATAAAAATGCATGTTTCTCGGCAAAGATCCCGAAAAATCAGAAGACGTAATGCACACCTGCCGCGCCCGCTGCTGCAGATTTCTCTGCGTAACTCTCCAGCGCTCCCATTCCGCGGCGCGGGCCGCCTCCTTTGCAGCCCATTCCGCCTCCAGCGCCTTCAGCCGCTCACTCTGCTCCTTCTCCATGGCAGCTCTCCATTTCACCTGCAACGCACACACCAAAGAGCGGCTTTACTCCTGTGCAACACCGTGTTGATTCTGCCCAACATCGGGGGTGAATGATATGCAACAACGGGGGTGATTCCTGTACAACACTGGGTGACTTCTGTACAACACCGGGTGACTTCAGGACAGCACCAGGTGGCTTCTGTGCAGCAATGGGGTTGGCTTCTGTACAACACCGGATGACTCCTGTACAACACCAGGTGTCTTCCGTACACCACCGGGTCAAACTCTGTGCAACATCCGGTCGACTTCCGCACAACACACAAACTGGAGAGCGGCTTGCCTTCCGGCAGTCAAAAGTCAGAGTCAAGCATGTCTGTAAGATATGAGACCCAGGCAGCGTCATCATCACAGGTGGGATGCCGCATGTGAGGCGCAAGGCCAAACAGCAGGTCAGGGCTTGTCAAACCTGGGAACTCCAGCAAGGTCGAATTTGTTTGGATTTGCAGCGCAAGTTTCTTCCGTTCCAGTCGGGACAGTCCCGATCGTGGCAGATTTCGGGCTGAAATGTGATCTCGCGGGAGTTCCCAGGCAATCTGAGCTCCGAGTTCCAAGTGCTCCGAAAGCCCGAGAGCCAGCCTAGCACTGGTGTTCCAATACATGCCCTCCTTCCAGACGTTTGTGAAGGTATGAAACAGTCTTGTTAAAATCAGCATCTGAACACCCATGCACGCACGCTCCTCCCCCCTCCCCGGGGGACACACACACACACACACACACACACACACACACACACACACACACACACACACACACACACACACACACAGAGAGAGAGAGAGGGGGGGGGGAAGAACTCCAGGCCTCAAACCTGTTCTGAGCGCTTCCAGACCTCCAGCTGCCAAGCTGTCTGAAACTCTGCCGAGCCAAGCAAGGGCCGCCCACTCCCCGCCAGCCCAACTGCCACATTCTGCTTCTTGAACAAGCCCCCACCTTCCTGGAACTGAGCGCTGCCGGTTGCATTGCCTTGTTGACCAGTACTGAGGCCTTGACTTGTGTCGGGCTTAGCCCCAGGGTTCCTTCCGGAGCCATCTCCCGGCATCCCCCCCTCACCGGTGTCGGAGTGGGTACCGCGGTCTCTCTCATGGCCGGGCGGTTCCTGTGGCTTTGGAGGTACCTGAGGAACCGGGAACGCCTGAGGGATCGGTGGGACATCTGGGACCGGGGGGACCGGAAGGGCTTGGGGGGGTCCCTGTGTGGCGGGCGCCCAAGGAGCCGGTCCCGAGGGACCGCTCGGGGCGCCCACCACCTGAATCACAACTGTCGGAGGCGCCAGGGGCCCCACCGCCGATGACGTCGCGAGTACTGCAACTGTACTGCTTTCCCAGGCGGTTGACAGCGGTGCTCCTCCCGTGGGTCCCCTTGCCGAGGCCCCTGTCGGCGGGTGCAATGATGCAAGTGCACCACCGGCATCCGAAACTTGTACTGCTTGTACAGCCGATTGCTCTGCCGGGTACGGCCCTGCCATCCTCGGCCAGCCCCGGCCCACAGTTGCCTCCAATGCTGGGAGACCTCCCACCGCAGAGGGTTCGCGGGGCCTCTTCAGGCTGCTTTCTGGGGGGCCCTCTCGTGGAGCATGCTCGATTTCCGCGGTACAATTGCCAGCGGGCGCGTACGTCTCAACAAGGTACGCTGGGGCCAGAGGAGAGGCCTCTTGAACCGGGGCGGGGGCAAGACATACGCCGCGGCGAAGGGCCCGCAGCCGCGCCGCGCCGCGGGACGACCAGCTGGACCGCATCGGCGCCTGTCGGCTCACGGTTGCCTCATCATGCTCCTGTACCGCCTCGCCGCCCCTATTGGATTGCTGAGCTTCTATCTCTTCAACAGAGCTGTGCAAATCTCTCGTGCCTGGGGAAGCTGCTGGGGCTCCCCCTCCTTGTGCCCGCATTGCCAATATAAGGCCTCCGCCTGGCTGGTGCAAGTTCCCGTCTCCGTTCCCGTTGGCGGACTGGTGGACCGCCGTTGCCGCAGTGCCAGGATCAAGGCTCATCTGCTCCCTGAAATTTCCCTTGTTCTCCTTTTCTTCCCCTCCTTGTGCTTCTGCTGCCACTCCACGCCCCTCAGGCTCC
>KV908413.1:164847-247347 GCA_002005505.1 Botryococcus braunii
AGGCAATTGGCATATACGCTGGGAGGCTTGATGATTCAGAAGCCCTTCCCCATATATGGTTTGGCTTCAAGCTATTGGGCTGCTTTAAAGCTAGAGCTTTCCTAGTTATGAATGCCCCAAGGGTGTTTCCGGCCTTTCAGTGATGCTGTGGTCTTGCAGGGGGAGATGGTGAAGCAGCCGCTTCAGAAAGTTGGCAAAAACCCAAAAAGAGCATGTAGCAGAGTTGTATGCAGAAATCACCAGCTGCATGCAGGAATCATTGTAGGTTCACGGGCCGACAACACCCAGGTTTTGTTAAAAAATTCCACTGGGGAATAGAGAGAGCCTGACCTACTCCCTGTTGTGGATGAGGAGGAAGTGTGCGAAATCAACATGTGCAAAGGTTATCCTGAGAATTTAGGGTTCATCTCTGAGATTTTGCATGGGAGGCTTGATTTGCTAGACAAGAACGGTCCCTGTGCCGAAGCTTGAGGAGTATGACACAGATGTAGCTGGGGACTAAACCCACCATATCGATCTGGAGAAAGTTGATGGGCATTACAAAACCCCATTTGTTATTCAATATTTATAATGATCCAAAAGTGCTGCCCAGTGGGGGTCCACTCCGCCTGGATGTTCGATCGTCTGCAGTAACCGGACGCCTGAGAAACCCAACTACCTGGTGAGCTTTAAACATAATAAATCCGGCAAATTCATACAGGTCTGGGCCTTCATCTCCGACAAGATATGCAATTGTTAGTATTGTGAAGGGTTCACCCTTGTTTTGGGTTGTTTACCAGGTGAAATGCTTATTTGTTGCTCTTCTGTGTCAACACCAAGCATCGCTCATTTCGGAAGGCAAGAGCATGTTGACTTTGCCTTCAAGTCTAGAACGATAAGGGGTTGCTCGCCCTGTTGAGCGAACCCCGTTCCTCCTGGGCTGTCAGGGCGTTTCAAACCGCTCATGTGGTCCACGTGCGCCGTACCGCCGAAGTCCGCTATTGGCGGACCGCCAACGAAGGCATCTGGAATCTGGAATTCCAATCCAGTGGATGTAGGCTGGACTCAGGCGCTCTGATTCCGGGGATCATCCCGTCAACTTGCTGCTAGTGTCCCTTCTGGGTACCTCCCAGTGCCGCGTGACGTCCCCGCATGGACCCCTATGGGCCCCATCGCTTGCACAGAATGCGCAGGGCCAGCATACTGAGCGGAACATCAGCCCCATATGCCTGTCTGAAAACGCAATTTCGCAACCAGTGCCTCCTATTGGCTGTGGATAACTTGCGCCACTAGACGGGAAGCCGAGCTTTGACTTCGACTTGCGTTGTTTGTTGTTGGAATTTTGGCCCGAAACTCAGGACATCTTCACGGGTTCTGTTTTCATCGGAAGCTTTGTAGTATAGGAGAAAAGGGAACTTACTGGTTTCAACGTGGAGTTGACTGCTATCCGTTGAGGGACCCTGCCGCTTTTTCATGGAGAGCAATCTGCCTTACGAGTAAGCATAAGCACATGCATGGTGACAGGAAAATCATATGGAATGTGATCTGAATTTTGATTTTGTGTTGGGGTTACTCGCTGCATACCTTCTCAGTTATCTTCAAAAGCCTTCAGAGTCGGTTGGTCGTTTAGGTCGTTAGAAGGGTTCATTTTCTCAAATCAAGAGAATTGAAACTTTTTCACGCATGGAGGAACCTATTTGGATATAATAGAGTTTTTCGTTGATTCAATGCTGTGAAGCATGTGCGATAGGGACTGCAATCGTACCCCATCAATATTTGGTTTCGACAAGGTGCGTCCTCTGCAGGTTGATCGATGATGGTTTGGACGCCACTGTCAAAATGCACGCTCCGTTTGGGGCAGGAAAAGACGACATATCTGTTACAACAAGTGGGGACTCTCTCACTGTGATTGATCGTCGCCAGACGCAGCCACTCCTGAAGGTGGTCCAGCTGAGATCACCCATAAAGTCAGATGCTACGATTTGGGACATCTCTCCAAACCAGGTATGTCAGTAACTAGGTGAAATTCCAGTTTGATTCTTGTTGGCACTTGCTTGGTGGTTGTTGAATCCTACCGCGAGTTCGAGGTCATGCAGGACATTGCAAATGTCTGACGCAACTCACAATGTGAAGAAATGTATGCAATAAAAGGAGGGTGAGGGGTGATGGGGTCGAGGTTAGAGGGCTTGAGGTCACAGGGTGGAGGGTGGTGGTTAAAATTGTCCACCGTCGCTCCCATATTGATGCAGAGGGGAGGAGGGCAGCAGTAGGGAGAGGGGGAAAGGGCTGCCAGGGCCAAGCACTTCGGAGCCTTTTTGAAGAGGAAAGCAGCAAAAGCTTGATATTCAGCACACCAGCCAGTGTGACTGAAGAGATCGAAGACGAGGAGGGCTAGGGTGACGTGATAAAGGAGGGTCACAACCGCCCCTTCTCCCCGCACACACTCGCACTGGCACTCGCACACGCACAACATAACCCCCCCCAACACACACACACACACACACACACACACACACAACACACACACACACACACACACACACACACGCGCGCGCGCGCGCGCGCACACACTCACACAGGCCATGACAGAGTTGAGTGTGTCTTCTTTGGCGTGTTGCCCCAGGCTCTTTGACTGGGTTCAATTGCTGTGCAGGAGCTGAGTATAAAGCTGCGCAAGTTTGATCCCCTCCCCTGGCCTCGGCTAGAACCAGAGTCTGGCAGTCCTTCTGCCCCTGAGGACGGCAACAGCCCCGCCAACGCGTTGGAGGCACGCCGTCAGGTGTCGTCCTCACTGCAAAACACCCTCCCCAACTGCTTTCTGGGTCCTTCCTGGTTCCTTAGTTGAAAGTCTGGGTCGTTTCTTAACCGTCTTAACAGTCTTAACCGTCTTGAGTCTGAGTTGTCCTTCCTGGGGCCTTTCTTAACAGCCTGGGTCGTTTCTTGACCGTCTTGCCACCAGCGGTTATGCCCCCCCGCCCCCCCCCCCCCCGGGCCCACCAGCGGTCATGAGGCAAGACTTACCTGTTGACCTGCGGTGCTGGTGTGGAAAAGTTGTGCATTTATTGACTGAGCATGGGAGGTGGTATATTTCTCAACTGAGCATGCGAGGTGCTATATGTCTTGACTGAGCATGGGAGGTGGTACAATTTTTTCCCCGAGCGTGGAAGGTGGTGTTATTCTTGACAGGGCCAGCAAGCAGCATGTGTGCTTCCTGTCCTGTCTTTTTGCCTCCTTCCTCTCGCCCCCTTTCAACTTTGCCTCCCTCTCTTGAGCACGTGGATGTGTCTTTCCGTGCCTGCATCAACCTCCCTTGGCCGACTCGTGCGTCCCCTGGGTGACTCTCTCTTCCCTGGGCAGCTCTTCCTTCCCTGGGTGGCTCTTTCTCCCCTGGGCGACTCCTCCTCCCCTGGGTGACTCTTCGTCACCTGGGGGACTCATTCTTCCCTGGGTGGCTCTTCTTTCTGAGGATGATCCTTCCTTCCCTGGGTTGCTCCCTAGAAGCTCGATCCCCTCTACCTTAACAGAACCTTTCTTTTCCCGCTCCCTTGCGGGGGAACCTTCCCTCCCCCCCCGCCTCTCTTTTGGGAGGAGCTAATGCTAGAGGGTTGGGGACCTGCCTCCCACATCTTCCAGACATATGTGACCGGCGGCGATGTTTGCTATGTTTGTTATGTCTGTTGCGCAGGTGGAGACATTGTTGTTGGCAGCAAAGGAGAACGACCTGGACGCTTTCAAAGCAGCGGCAGCGCTGTTTCCTGGAGAATCCCTGGCGGAAGTGCGGGACGGGAATGGGCGGACCGCTCTGCACTTTGCAGCCCAGGCCGCGGACGGCCTCCAGATGGTACAGTACCTCTTGGAGGATGCCCACATGCCAGCTAATCTGCTTGACGAGACTGGTACGCCCGACCTTTACATTTGAACAGTTTTCACATTTTTGTTTACCTTTTTAGTTAGGTACTTGTAATTTGTATTGTCATCTGGATTTTGCGTTACAAATGGCATGCTAATATGGTAAAGAAAACAGGTTATAGTAGTTTATTGCGTGTATTGATTAGTAGTTTAGCCAGCACCCTGCATCAGCCTGTCTAACCCGACTGCTGACTTGGACGAAAGAGGGGGGGGGGGACTTGAAAGGTGGCAAAGGAGGGCCTAGGAATGGAGGACAGGCCAGGCCGCCGTGATCTGAGGAGTCTGGAGAGTTAAACACAAATTTTATTTTTTCTGTACGCGGTTATGTGTGGGGGATGCGCCCCCGTGTGTGCGTGCGTGTGTGTGTGGTGTGTGTGTGGGGGGGGGGGGGTTGAGTGGGTGTGGATGGATGCAGCTTTTGCTGTGTGCCTCTATTATTGCCCTTCATGTTTTGTTTGTTCACCTATTATTCTGAAAGGGGTTTGGGGGGGGGGGGGGGGCGGGCGGAACGATGTGATGTGCTTGGTGAGGCAGTCAGCTTCGGAAAGCGTGAATACAATGTTCGGACGTGCGTGACTAGATTGTTGTGTGTGTATGGGGTGCAGGAGAAACACCGCTGGGCTTGGCGGTTGCGCAGGGGCGGGTGGCTATCGCAGAGGAATTGATAAAACATGGGGCGGATGTCTCACTTGCGGGAAGCGACAGCCCCGCCCCCATCTGCCGTGCAGCTGCCTCCTGTGCTTCCCCCCCCCCCCACCCATTCCCACTCGCCCCCCCCTTCCCCGTCAAATTTGTAATCCGCAGATGGACACATATGGGAGGATAGCCAGGAACCACCCCCTTCTCCCTCCCGTCCCGCATGCACACACAGACACACATACACGCACGCACGCAAACGCACACACACACACACACACACACACACACACACACACACACACACACACACACACACACACACACACACACACACACACACACACACGCGCGCGCGCGCGCACGCACACACTCTCTCTCTCTCACTTATGTTGTGGATTCACAGACGTGTGTGTGCATGTGTATGTGCATGTTATTGTTGATTAGAGGTGTGTGTGTGTGTGTGTGTGTGTGTGTGTGTGTGTGTGTGTGTGTGTGTGTGTGTCTACATGTTCTTGAGGCTGAGCAAGTCTGTGGGTCAACATGTCTCTCTAGACACAGGGAGAGTTATAGTGTGCGTGTTAATTTCTCTGGAAATGACGGAGCGCATAGCATTTTTCTGTTGTCTTTTTCTTTGAATACTAGGAGGCTCTGACATCCTCTGCATGTCTTCCGGATACATATCCATGTGAACACAAACATACACACACCTAGTCAGATACAGAGGGAGGGAAGGGGTTGACCAATGAGAGACCTAATGTGGGATGCATGGTGTGTGGTTAGGATATGTTTCATCCCCTTGTTTTTGTTTTTTTCTAATGGGAGAAGCTCGTCCATGGGTCCGCCGCTTCCGCACATCAGCAATGTATGAGGCACGGTTTACAAATTGGATATATCTCATTTTTTTAGTACTTCAATTTTAAGTACTTCATTTTTTTTATGTACTTCACTCTTACATACGTTACATTTGTATCAAAATGAGAGCTTGTGGCCGCAAGGCCGCTCTGACAAGGGTTGCCTGAACAGGCTCGGCTGAGACAGTGAGGCTGCTGTTGGAAAATGGAGCGAGTGTGGATGCGGAGAGCGCTTCTGGAAGCCCCCTCCTTTGGGCAGCTGGCTCGGGCAGCAGCCAGTGTGTGGATCTCTTGCTTCAGGCGGGCGCTGATCCAAATACCCTCGGTCCGGACGACACGACGGCTCTGCTGATGGCCACAGCCACAGGTATCTTTTTAGTATGTTATTGGCATGTTTCAGCGAAAGTGCAATGGTGCAACGAGAGAGGACCTGAAAGTGTGTGGGGGCCCTAGGTGCCCTTCTTAGCCCTAAAGCGGCCTCAAAGCCTGGACTTTGTGGACACCCCAAGTCACCTCAAGTCTATGTGCTGGCAGACTTGAGATGACTTGACATGACTTGGGATGACTTGAGATGCCTTGGGATGTGGGTGTGGGTGCGTGTGTCTATGGGTTGCGTGTCGCTATGTGTGCATGTGCGTACATGGGGTGTGTGTGTGTGTGTGTGTGTGTGTGTGTTGCGCGCGCGCGCGCGAGAGAGAGAGAGAGAGAGAGAGAGAGAGAGGGGGGGGGGGAGAGGTGTGGGGGAGAGAGGGGTGGAAGGCAGAGGTAGGATGGGGGGGAGTGCAGTGCTTGTTTCGTTGTGTGTGTGGGGTATTCTTCGTTTCTGGAGTGTTTCCAAAATGTTGAATGGGGTTTTCTTTTCTTTTCTTTTTTCTCCCCTTCCCCCCCCCCCCGGGGGGGGTTTCAGATGGAGGGATGAACAGGTGGATGGGTGCATTTGGTGCTAAGCGGGGGCGGAGGGTGGATGGGCAAGCAGAGAACGCAGGAGTGGTGCGGGAGCTGGTCAAGGCGGGCGCGGAAGTCAACGTGGTGGCCGCTGGAGGAGTCACCCCTCTTCATGTTGCGGCAGAGATGGGTGACCTCGACATTGTCAAGATCCTCCTTGAGGTGCGTACACTGACGAGTCTTAGCTCCTCCTTTTCTCGCTTCTTCTTCCATGCTCTCGTCACCCTCTTGTCTGTCCCTTCCCCTCCGAAGGGATCCTTTCCAGAATTGTAATGAGAAGGAAAGAAAGGATTTATTCCGTGGTTGAATTTCGTTCATTTTTCTGAATAAATTTGCTTCCCAGATGTGAAATTCTCCCCCCCCCCCCCCGCCCACACACCCTTTTGCTCTGCTTTTGGGGAGGGCGGGGGGTGCTTTGGGGTCTAACGAGCAGAGCTGCGGAGGCCGTGTTGGTGAAGCAGTGGCTTTCAGCAAGCATGACTCGGGACGTGACTCGCTTGTAGTCTGCGCAGCCTGTTGCGCTCTGCTTTTGTAAGATCGTGGGAGTGTTTCCCCCAGGCACGGAACCAGGATGTCTCAATGTGTTGCACATGGGAGAGGGTGTATCTAACGTCCCCCCTTCTCTCTCTCTCTCTCTCTCTCTCTCTCTCTCTCTCTCTCTCTCTCTCTCTCTCTCTCTCTCTCTCTCTCTCTCTCTCTCTCTCTCTCTCTCTCTCTCTCTCTCTCTCTCTCTCTCTCTCTCTCTCTCTCTCCCTCTCTCCCTCCCCCCCCGCGGGTGTCTCTCCATCCGGGTCCCCCCGTCTTTCCCCCCCACCCATCCACACACACACATACACACACACACACACACACACACACACACACACACACACACACACACACACACACACACACACACACACACCCCAAAAAGCCAGGTCTACACACGATGCAAAACTCGGAACGCGCAAGTGGAATGCAAACGGGTGTTACAGTCACAAACCAGAATGTGTTCTACAAGCAGCATTGTGGTGTTTGTGGACTCTTTCGGACCATGAGCAGCTGAGAGGCCTGATCCTTGGCCTGATCCTGATCCTGTTGTTTGGGGGGGGGGGGGGCAGGCGGGGGCGGACGCCAACGCGGAGGACGCGGGGGGCCACAAGCCTATTTTGGCAGCGGCATCGAATAATTTTCGGGAGGTTGTGGAGGCCTTGCTGCCAGCCACCAACCCCCTCCGGACAAGGAGTGGACCGTGGACGCTATCATAGAGAGGGCGCAGGCCTACGTCGAGGATGATCCCTCCCCCTCCCCTCTACCCCGAGCTGCCAGCTCTGAGATTGTGTGCCCTCCCCCCCCCCCCTCCCCCTCTTTTTCTCAGCACATGTGAGGGTGGGTGAGTGTGAGTGTGCCCCACAGAGGGGGGGGGGTGCGCACATGGCTGTATGCCACACCCCCCCCCCCTCTCTCTCTCTCTCTCTCTCTCTCTCTCTCTCTCTCTCTCTCTCTCTCTCTCTCTCTCTCTCTCTCTCTCTCTCTCTCTCTCTCTCTGTGTGTGTGTGTGTGTGTGTGTGCGTGTGAGAGCGCGCACGCGCGCATGTGTCTCCTCCCATTCACTCTCTCACTCCCCGCCTTCCCTCCCCCTCCACCCCTCTCTTCCCACTCCCCCCTCTGCCCTCCCCCCCCCCCCTCTCTCACAACTCCCAACTCTGTTCACAGGAACTATTAGGGCACAGTTAATGCCCACCACACTTTCGATCTCTCCAAAATGTTCCTCTCCTCTTTCCTCACCCGTCAAGGAAGAACTGCAAGGATTCTTCAAGGATATAGACGCGTCTCTGCACAGTCTACAGGATATAGATGCCTCTTGCTCAGAGAAAATGGTTCCGATGCACCTCACACCTCATTGGAATCTATGTACCTCATTACCTCATGTCCACATCAACCTGAGTGAGTGTGTGTGTGTGTGTGTGTGTGTGTGTGAGTGTGTGTGAGTGTGTGTGTGTGTGTGAGTGTGTGTGTGTGTGAGAGAGAGAGGGGGGGTAGAGAGAGAGAGAGAGAGAGAGAGAGAGAGAGAGAGAGAGCGCGCGCGCGCGCGCGAGAGAGAGAGAGAGAGAGAGAGAGAGAGAGAGAGAGAGAGAGAGAGAGAGAGAGAGAGAGAGAGAGAGAGAGAGCGCGCGCGAGCGAGCACCTCATGTCCCTCATTCGTCGTACCAACTACCGCATTCACCTTATGGGATCTACCCCGTCCCTCACGTACCTTATCAAACCTGCCGAGTACCGCATTACCTCACTAACCCAATCAAGTATCTCACGTACCTCATTATTGACTGTCAAGATGCCCCCCGGGGGTTGGGGGGGGGAGCAGGCGGAGATACCGGCGGCCGTGGACCCCAACGAAGCGGAGGCGGCGACCCAGAAGAGGATCGGGGACGAGGCGTACGCTCGAGAGGAATACACAGCTGCATTGGATGCATACACAGCCTCTCTGCGGCACGACACGTCCGACACGAAGGTTTGGGCCAATCGAGCTGCAGCCGCGCTGAAGCTGGGCGACTTTTCTCTGGCCATGTCGGATGCCCGCAAGGCCCGCACCATCAAGCCCGACAACCTCAAGGTCCGATCTGCTCACCAGAAAAGTGAAATCATTTCTCTGCTGCATTGTATGCGTTCTCCTGCTGCGTTGTATATACATGGAACCCCCTGCGCTTTTGCATACCAGTGTGTGTGTCACAAGGCCGTTGCAGCTGTGGTCTTGGAAGGGCACGACGTTGGTGAAGGGTAGGGCACTGGCGGGACCGAGACGGTACGCTGTTTTGAAGAGCATTCCTGGCTGCTGCTGGTGTGGTACCGGGAGGGTACGGCATTGGTGAAGGGTAGGGCACTGGCGGTACTGTGATGGTATGGTGTTCGGAAGGGCATTCCTGGCTGCTGCTGGTGTGGTACCGGGAGGGTAGGCCATTGGCAGCCCTGAGAATATGGTATGGGAGGTACGGTTTTCTGAACGGATTCTGGGCTGTTGCAGGCGTGGTACCGGGAGGGGACCGCGTTGGTGGAGATGGGGCGGTGGGACGAGGCTGCCCAAGTCTTCTTCGAAGGTTTGCGGGTTGACCCCGACCACAAGGAGCTGGCTGTTGCTTTTAACCGAGCTGTCACAGAAGGTCGCAAAGCACATGCTGCTGCCAACAAGTAGCCCGCCTGAAAACATAATCTATTGGACCAGGTTAAAAAAAAAAAAAAAGAAGTGTCGAGTCTGCATGACCCGGCGCACACGGGGAAATGAGTTCTTGCTGGCCCTCGGGATGTATTGATCGTTTGCCCATGTTTGCAACGAAACATCGCATAGCCCATGCTGCTGCATAAAATTAGCCCGCCTGAAAGCAGAATCTATTGGACCAGTCTTGGTGGCCCGCAGGATGTGTTGATCGTGTGGCTACCGTTGTTCCGGGTTTCGATGTGGGCACCCGCCAAACCAAGAGCGCTCCCTCGACCAGTAGGGGATTAAACTTTTTGTGAAATGCGAGAATCAAGTTTGCTTGCGACAGTAGCCCCTGCATCTACCGCAAAGCGGCTGCAACGGAGGCAAAGCTATGGAACGGTCATGCTGGGAAGTCTTGCTGGCCTGCGAATGCAAATGCTTGACAGCGACAAGTGTTCCAGGGCATGAAAGGAGGTGTTCCCGCTATTGTGGTGGGGCTGATTCTCAGAGCCTGCAAGTGTGCAGGTACCTCTAGAGCTTGTGTGTGAAGCATGTATATGGAAACTGTGAATGGCATTTGCACATAAGTCGCTGGCAGAAGTTCAAGAGCTTCCTGGCGAAACTTTTGGCGAATGGCCATAGCATGACAATTAGGGCCAATGCTCAGTAGCGTGGCAGTATACTACTAGTTACGTAACGGCGGATCCGCAAAAGCCTGGCATTGAGGGCCAATGCGTGTTGAGGGGTAGTAAGGGCGAATACTCGATACCATGGCATTAAGGGTCAATGCGTGTTGAGGGCTAATGCGCAATAGCATGGCATTAAGGGCCATTCCGTCTTACGGGCTAATGCGTGATAGCAAGGGCATTGAGTATGCGCATACTCAATGCCACGCATGCGGGTCAATGAGCGATAGCTTGGCATGAAGGGTCAATGTGCATAAGCGTGGCCTTAAAGGCAATGAGCGATAGCTTGGCATGAAGGGTCAATGTGCATAAGCGTGGCCTTAAGGGCCAAGATGCCTGATAGCACGGCGTTAAGGGCTAAGCAAGCTTGGGACTGCACTTTAGAAGCGTCCAGCTGGCGTTCAAGGTCGGGTTTGCTGCTCCCCTCCCCAAAAGGGGGCTGCTCTTGTTGAGGAACGAGAAGAATGGAAATGATAAAGGAACCCCTCTCTCTTTGAGATCGGACAATAGCGTCCTAGGTCTAGTTGTGGTGCACTTTGTTTGTTGCTGGCTAGTGTGATGTAGAGAAGCTTGAGTACACAGAACTGTGTGACTTTGTGACGGTTGACTAAAAACTTAACACTCGTGTTGTGAAATAGGGCCTTTCTTGTTCGTGTCTTCTTTTTTTGCATCCGCATTAGCTTGCTTAGCGTTGCAATATTAATGCCCGACGCTTGTTTATTTGTCCTACTCTGGGCCATTGGGGATTCCAGAAAAACAATCGCCCAATGGACCGTCTTTTTGAAATGAGAGAAGTCTTTTTGAGACATCCCCCGTTCTCCCTGTTGGGGTCCTCTTTTGATACCTACCCCCTGACAGCTTCAAATATCACACAATAGGATGGAAGTAGTTGTTCTCTTCTCTGAAGTTGACTACACACCATAGGCGAGTAAAGGCAGTACCTATTTTCATTGTTATTAAACACGTGGAGCTGCCATTGTCGAAGCTACACTTGCTACAGCAAGTGCACGTTGCTGCATGACGAGATCTACAGGAAGCCTTGTGAATTGGTTTTGGTTTTTTGTTTTGAAAAGAGCTCGTTTTACTAGTATACTCGAGGTGTACAGGTGTTGCCTTCCCATCGTAAGAAGAATTCCTTCGAAGGGTTATCTGCAACTTGTCAGACGCACATGTATAGCACTGAAATATCAAATCAAACATCTGTTGAGGGGCCCATTCCTTGCCTTGTTGTAGGAGGCCTGCCGTCCCCACGTGTGGGGCTCGTGCACGAGCCCAACACATGGGCACTGCAGGTCAGAGAGCTAGTTAGTTCAAGGGAAGGGGTGAGAAGGTTGGTGTAGGTTCCCGGAAGACGGTAATTTAGGGAGTAAAGGCTCGGTGAAGGACGAACTAGCAGATTGAACGAATGAGAATTACAGACGAACAGCACAACACGTCGCCGTGCAGGCTGAATCAATCCACAAGAGCGATGGGCTGTCTACCAGGCCTTCTGCTAGTGCGGATGCCTCGCGAAGAATCCTGGCTGCAGAACTCAAAACCGACTTGAAACCTCCGGTTTGTCTCATGGTCTTCACTTTCATTGCAACCGACTCATAAATTTAAAGCAGGGGAGCAGAGGGATTTATGAATCTAATTAGCGTCACAGCTGTAACCTGTTCAAAAGGATGTAAGAAGCTAATTAGCTCCTCACGTATGATGTAGAAAGCTGATAGGCGTTACGTAGGGTATACCACTGTAACCTGTTCACGTATGGACGTGCAGTGGTACCTCTATTGGAGATGGGTTACCACAGTTGTTCGCGCAGACATTGACGTTGAGGCTATTTAGAGATTCAAATTTGAAGCATGTGAAAAGCGGGCTACTGACGCGCTCCTCAGCTTTAACCCAAGAGAATGGGGATGGGGATGTACATTCACACTTCTCGCTCTTCCATCAATGGAAGAGCAAGAAGAAAGGGACGAGAAGATGGAATATTCTCTCTCAGCCAGTCGTTTTTCCACTTCAGTCCTCCCCACAATGCCCCTATCCCGCTTCCTCCGTCTTACCTGTGTGGTGTGTGTGTGTGTGTGTGTGTGTGTGTGTGCAGGTGTGTGTGTGTGTGTGTGTGTGTGTGTGTGCAGGTGTGTGTGGGGGTGTGTGTGTGTGTGTGTGTGTGTGTGTGTGCAGGTGTGTGTGTGTGTGTGTGTGTGTGTGTGTGTGTGTGCATGCGTGTGCGTGCGTGCGTGCGTGTGTGTATGTGTGTGTAGTTGTGTGTGTGTGTGTGCGTGCGTGCGCGTGTGTGTGTGTGTAGACTATAGCTTAGCGGAAGAGGTTTAGAAGGAGACAGTGAGACGTTCGTGGTGTGCAACAAAAGAGTGTTACATGATTGATTCGCAAGCGTACTCTTAAACCCAGGGTGGATTGAATTATATCGTACTGCCACAGACGCGTGATCGGGCAACCGAGCGAAGTACCTGAGCGAGGTTGTACTGCGAACTAGATCACAAGGCAAGTCATGCACTATGCCAAGGACCCTACTAGAGCATTATACCCTAGGAAATGCTACATGCCCTCCCCCTTGGCATAAGCTATGAGATGATGTTTATGGCAATTGGGGCCACAAACGTAAGACAGGAGTATCACGAACCCTGCTTACTGTAACTATAGACAATCACACCTCCTATAGTTACTACATAACGCAAGTTAGAGGATGAAATCCACAAGCAAGTTTAGCACGACACAGACGAGGGACTCATCTGCTCAATGCTCGAATACCTTAACATTCTAAGGACTATCGTCTGCAAGGCGGATCCTCTAACTTAGGGGACGAACTCCCTAGACAGCACTCACACCAGTGATGAAACAATAAGGTTGAGTCATTAGACTAGCACTTGTCCAAACCTTAGGTCCAGTTACCCTGCTACGCAGTGCAACCTTCGCTTGAGGTGGTTTTCCAACAACGGGCATAAGGCATATTGTCTAGAGCAGCAAGCTAGACACACTAACTGCCACATGTTGTATCTCATGGGTAAGATACCAAAGCAAGTTATTCAAGCACGGAACTACAATTTGCAGCTACACTGCAACAGCAAGTGCATCACAAAGTGGAGCCGTGGGTCAAGGAAACATAACCCATGCAAAACATATAACCAAGAGACATGCATGCAAATCCCCAATCACGAATCCCCCTCCCAGACCCTTCCACCCTCCCTCCCTCCCAAACCCAAGCTGGCTGGCATTGAAGCTCCAAGGGTCATCAGCCGCAAGTGGCTGGAAAAGGCTCAAGCCGCAAATGGCTTAATCAAGGGATGCCCGCAAGTGGGACTTAGGAGAAGACAGGGGCAGCTGCCACGTCATCAGCCAGATGGCGAACATGGGCAAGAGGCTCCCAAGTATTCTCAGTCTCATCGTAGCCTTTCCATTTGACTAAGTAGCGCCAAGACTTTCCAACTCTCTTCTTAGCTATGATGGCCTCCACTTCGTACACGCCGCCACGCCTGTCTGCATACAAAGGAGGTGGTGAAGTAACGGTCACTGGTACAGATGAAGATACATATGGCTTCAACTGGGAAACATGAAATACAGGATGAATGTTAACAGTCTCAGGCAACACAAGCCTAAAAGCTCGAGAACCAACTGCTGCAGCAATCACAAAGGGCCCAAAATACTTAGCTGATAACTTGGACGAGAGCCCAGGTTCAAGCTAGTTCTTCCTCGCAGCCAGCAAGACCTGGTCCCCCACCTTAAAAGGATGGTCCCGTCTCTTCTTATCCGCGTAAGTCTTCTGCCGTTGCTGTGCAGAGGCAAGGTTAGATTTGGCACTCTTTAAGGCAGTCTAATATATTCATAAAGGCCTGCCAAAAATGGCTAGTGAACCTAGGATCTCTATCACTCACAATTGAGGTAGGCATTCCAAATCTCACAAAGACCCTGTCAATAAATAGTTGTGCAAGCTGGGGTGCAGTGATAGTTTTATTGCATGCAGCCAATACACACAACTTAGAAAACCTATCAACAAATACCACAATAGAATCAAACCCACAACAGACAGGTAAATCAGTCACTAAGTCCAGGGAAACGCTCTGCCAAGGTCCATCCGGAATAGGTAGTGGCTGGAGCAGTCCATAAGGTACAGTTCCCGTCCCTTTAGTGCGCTGGCAGGTGTCACAAGACCTGCAAAAGTCCCTGACTGACGAGTTGAGCCGTGGCCACCAAAAGTTCCTGCAAACTAAGTCATGCATCTTGTTAATCCCAAGATGTCCAGAAAAGGGGGTGGAATGACACTCTCTCAATACCTTCTCTCTCATTGCATCAGGGACAAATACTCGACCTGACTGCACAGAATAAGGTATAGTGTCTCTCATCACCAAAACACCTTCTTCCACCAGTTTAGTAACTGTGGGGTCATTAGTACACAGCAAAGCAATTTCTGGTAGGAGGGACGAGACAGAAACAGAGGAGACATGCATTACTGCTAAATCAACACGCCTGGATAAAGCATCTGCAACAACGTTGTCAGTCCCTTTAACATATTTGATGTCAGGCATGAACCTCATGATCTCAGTAAGCCAACGTTCTTGTCTACTAGTCCTAACAGGAGCAGTAAGTAAATACTTAAGTGCTTGCTGGTCAGTGTGCACAGTAAACTTAGCCCCTAGCAACAAATGCTTCCACTTCAGTAATGCATGTACCAGGGCAAGCAATTCTCTATCATAGGGTGCTAACTTCCTTTCAGGGGGTTGGAATTTCCTGGATTCGAAGGCCACGGGCTGCAGTCCCTTCCCTTGATCCTGCTGTAGTACAGCTCCAACAGCAAATCCTGAGGCGTCTACATGTACAACAAAAGGTTTGTCTAAATCAGGCATCAACAGGCAAGGAGGAGTAGAAACAAGATCTTTCAGTGCAACAAAGGCTTCCCTCTGGGGTCCCTCCCAGGTCCAAGGCATATCCTTCTTAAGCAACTCAGTCATAGGATAAGCAACATCTGCAAAATGGTCAATAAAAGTGTCATAATATTGTGTCAACCCAAGGAACCCTCTCAACTGTGACACATTACAAGGAGTGGGCCAATCCTGAATGGCAGCAACCTTCCTAGGATCCACCTTGATCCCATCCGGTGTCAACAGGTGCCCAAGGTATTCCACCTGCTTGGCAGCAAATTCACACTTAGACCTTTTACAATAAAATTTATGTTCCCGTAACACTGACAAGACAGTTCTTAGATGCTCCATATGTTCTGCAACAGATTTAAAATAAATGAGGATATCGTCTAGGTACACTAGCACAAATCTGTCAAGAAAGGGAGCCAAGACAGAGTTCATTACAGCCTGAAAGGTGGCAGGAGCATTAGTCAACCCAAAAGGCATCACAGTAAATTCATAATGACCATAACGAGTTTTAAATGCAGTCTTTTCTATACTGTCTTCATGCATACGTATCTGATGATACCCAGAAGCCAGATCAAGTTTAGAAAAGATACAACTGCCATGAAGTTGTTCAAACATCTCATCAATTCTAGGCAATGGGTGCCGGTTCCTAACAGTAATCCTATTCAAGGCTCTATAGTCAATGCACAAACGCCAGCCACCATCTTTCTTTGGGACAAATAAGATAGGTGCACCAAAAGGGGATGTTGATGGGCGGATGAAGCCTCGCTCCAGGAGCTCTTGTAACTGCGCACGAAGTTCAGCCAGCTGAGCTCCGGACAGTGGGTAAATACGAGAGACTGGAGGAGTTGCCTCCGGCTCCAATCTGATATGGTGGTCTCCAGCACGAGTAGGGGGTAGGCCTTCAGGAAGTCCAGATAAAACATCTTGAAACTCCTGCAAAAGCTCCTCCAACTCTGGCACATTATATGCATCAGTATCTGGACTGTCAGTCACTGCATTTAATTGAACAACATAGATTGATTCACCCAACTTCACCATCTCTTCTACTTCCATAGAAGAAACCACATATTCTGGCATGCCTGACCTCTGACACCCCAAAAGTACATGTGTTTGATCAGCATGAACCAAGGACACAGCATTCAATTTCCAATTTACAACTGGGTTAAAAGCAGTAAGCCAAGGTTTGCCCAAGACAAGATCATAATAAGTCAACTCAGTAGGGAGGCAGGTGACTCTAAAACCCAATGTCCCAACAGTCAGGTCAGTTGACACACTATGTCCTACCATAGATGTTCTGCCATCAGCTACTCTCACAGTAACATGTGAACTCATAGATTCAGTGGGAAGGGCAAGCTCATGCACAAGTTTATCATCAATAAAATTTGCAGAAGCTCCACTGTCTAACAAAATCCTGACAGTCCTACCAGCAAGAGTTCCCTCAAACTCAATACAAGTACCAGAAAGATCAAGACCATCCACAATGTGTCTACTGTCAAGCTGAACAAAAGAGTCAAAACAGGTTGCAGGCAGTGGCTTCTTCTTCTCACCGAGACAGCCAGACTGTACCAAACAACTAACAAGGGCAAGCCTGTATGGGAATTGCAATGGGGTGTGCACATAGTGGTGGAAGATAAACCCAATGCAGCCAAAACAGAAGCCGAGAGTAGTACATCATGAGACTGTTGTTGTGTAGTCCCTTCCAGCACCTGTTCACAGTGGCTCAGGCAAGAGAGCACAGTCAATCTAGTACCTGGCAGTAGCTGTGACACAAGCTGGCTGACAGAATCCTCTCTATCACTACTATCAACAAACAAAACAACATGAGCATCACTATCAATAAGGTGAGGAGCTGCATCTCTCTTAAACATGCTCTCAGGACTGATCAGGTCACTGGCAGAGGGGGATGTCTGAAACTCTCTACACAAACCATGCCCACCTACAATATGGGTCATGAAATTATGGTAACAACTGTGGAAATAATTCTGCAGATGACCAAGCTCATACAAAACAGGAATACCATACTGGGGCTCTGAACAGTTGGCTGGCATCATAAACAGGACTCACACTGCTGTTTTACCAAAGAAGACCAACAAATCAAGTAGTACTTGACTTGCGCTTGGGTTGTCTGAGCTCTGGATGCAATTTCCAGCAACGCTCTGCTGCGTGTCCTGCCTTGCCACAATGTGCGCAGGGCTGCGCAGAAGTTTTTGTCGGGCCTGGTGACTTGGAGTCAGGGGAGTACTTTGGAGCAGGGTTCACAGGCTAAGACGGTCCTGGGAGGTCTGATATTGTCACAGCATGCTTGAAGCAGTCTTCCAAGGTCTGGGGATACTGTAGGGAGATGCTTTTCTGAAGATCAGCCCTGCAGCCAGCCAAAAATAAGTGACACAAAGTCTCTTCTGCAAATGCCTTTGGAACCTTTGACCTCAATGCATTAAATGTTGCAATATAGCTTCGCATGTCAGTCTTTCCCTGTGAGAGACTCAGCAACTGCTCTAAATGCCTCTTATGCAGCTCTACAGGCCTAAAAGCAGCAGTAAGTGCAGTCACAAAAGCTTCCCACGTCCCATAAGCAGCAAGACTCCCTGAAGCAATTAACTTAAACTGCCCAGTCCACCAATCCAACGCTAGAACGTCGTAGCCACCTCCACCGAGCGGATGCCAAGCCTACATCGTAGGTCCCCAAACACATTTCAGTCTGCATAAGCCATGGATCCAACTTCATTGGATCTCCCTCGAATACAGATGGGTATGGCAACTTGAGCGAGGGCTTCCCTGAACCTGACGAGGCTGTAGCCGATGCCGGAATCGCCGTTGGTATGGGCTGCGGCACGACCACAGATGCAGGTTGCGCGAGAGAGCACTGAATTAACATCTCAAGTCCCTTTGAAATGCTCTGAGCGGTATCAACTGGAGGGGAATGCGACGGAACACTAGATCCTAATGCAACGGCTCCTTCGAGCAGGGCACCGATATCTACCACACGCCTAAGCATACAACGAAGATCTACCCATGAACGATCTACATATACATAAGCAAGAAGATCTATGGATGGCTCTGGCTCTGCGATGCCAGGACTCGGTGCACGGACCCTCGAACTCGAACAAGGATGCCGAGACATCACAATCACGAAAGAAACGCACCACGAACGAACGACAAGGAACTAATCCTTGTCGCCGATACCACTGTAGACTATAGCTTAGCGGAAGAGGTTTAGAAGGAGACAGTGAGACGTTCGTGGTGTGCAACAAAAGAGTGTTACATGATTGATTCGCAAGCGTACTCTTAAACCCAGGGTGGATTGAATTATATCGTACTGCCACAGACGCGTGATCGGGCAACCGAGCGAAGTACCTGAGCGAGGTTGTACTGCGAACTAGATCACAAGGCAAGTCATGCACTATGCCAAGGACCCTACTAGAGCATTATACCCTAGGAAATGCTACAGTGTGTGTGTGAGTGTGTGTGTGTGTGTGTGTGTGTGTGTGTGTGCGCGCGCGCGCGCGCGCGTGCTCGCATGCACATGCATGCGTGCGTACTGGCGTGTCTGCACATGCAATGATCATTCCTCCTTCTTCCAAGTAGGTGTTATATTTCAGATCATCGCAATGTACCCCTTTACATTTTTCTCAAGTCAGGCTTCATCAAGTGTCGGTTTTCACTTCACTGGGACTCTGAAGTCTGCCATTGTCGAAGAAGTATCGAACAAATCTTATCATTTATTGTCTTTAATCATGCTTTGCTTAATTTAACACATGGTCTGGTCGACAGGAGCACTTGAACAAGATTCGGGGCCACAGAACAGTGTCCCCTATCGATATCGCTCAAGCGCCCCCTCCCAGAAGAAAGTTGAATATATATAGTTTGCAGAGCTTGTGCTGCATTGTCGCATTGCAAATTCATCGTGACTTAAGAGCTTTGCAATGAACAAGTCCTTAGAACATCTATGAAACTCTGAAGGCAGGAGACTCATCAGCCATTCACGTTTCCTTGCACAGGTCGGACTCTGCCCAGTGCACCCCTACGGCCTCCTTGCCAAGCCTTTACGGATATGCAGGGTTTAAATCCATCAAAGCCTATGGAATTCTAACGCAGGTCTACGAGCTATGTACTGGACTAACAGCTGGGAGTCTAAGCACTTCGTGGTCTTAACTATGCCGGGGGCAGCCCTCCATGCTAAGCCGTTGCGAATAACGACTTCAAACTGGTTGACTACTCGGTTTACTGTTTTTCACACGACCAAATCAAGATGAATCCCGAACCCATCCGTGAAGGCCATGACGCCACGTCAGGGCATTTCAATCCCCAGGAGATCCTGGTGGCCAACATGTGATCGGAGTTTGGTGCGAAATATGCGACCTTTCAGCTCCACTCGACTCAAGATTTTGAGGTTTCGTCGTGCACCGGGAGGAACATTACGACTGCTACTACATTGAACGTTGCATTTCGCTATGGGGCGTCTTGGAAGCGTGCAGATACACTGATGTCTCCTGTCTCTGAAGAGGTGTGTTGACCTACCCTTTGCAGTTTGCGGATCAGTGGTACCGTTCCTTGATGGCTGTGTGGCATATCTGCTGTCAACAAGTAGACCATTAAGGAACTGGTTGCAGGCACTGCTCGGCGCTTGCAATCCTTCGAAGCGCCTCGGACACTAGCACGCGGCCTTAGCCCAGCTCTTCGGCAGGTACGATGGACCTTGAACACTTTCCTGATGAGCCCTTATCTGTTAAGGTGTCCCATTGTGGGTTACCATGCTTTATATGCTGTATCCATTGGAGCACAGACATCTTGTGTTGAGAGATCTGGCGGGCGGTCTCTGACCCTTATTATGAGACAATCCATTCTTGGGAACAGATCTGTTATGAGCCCTCTAATTGAAATTTCCTTAAGTTCTGTTTGTATTGACAATGTGAAAGGCCTACCTGGAAACGAGTGCTTGCTGTACGGGCTGCTGCCGTCGACCCTTACTTTCTACCTTCCCGGAGGTCTCCCCACCCCCCCCCCCCCAACCAGGAGTGAGCAGCATGCTAGTTTGAGGCCTTCCAAGGATTCTGAGCATGTAAAAGCGGAAGGATAGGAAATTAATAATTCCCCTAAACCATGCTGAGCCTCTGGGATTGTGACTCCTGTCATGAGATTGCCAACATAGCTTCGTGCTACAATATAGATTTCCAGCCATTCTCCCAATTCCTGAACAGGCATTTACCGGAGTATGGTATTAATCGATAATCCAGCAGCTTACCTTTTCTGGATCTCGCATTTTTTGGAATCAAATTGGACTCAAGCAGTTTGGGAAGTCACTGGCCCCCACTGAAGGGAATGGGCTTTCAGCTGAGACGAGATACACCATTCTTCCTGCTCTTTGAGGGCTGGCTGGTTCCGCAAGCACGCACCGCACGCACATGTAGTCACACACACACACACACACACACACACACACACACACACACACACACACACACACACACACACACACACACACACGCACACGCGCGCGCGCACGCGCACACACACACACACACACACACACACACACACACACACACACACACACACACGCACGCGCGCGCACGCACGCACGCAGGCACACGCCCTTCAACAGCCAAGGGTGCTGCATGAAGTGGTCAATTGTGGACAGAGGCCTTACCTTCATTAGAAACCTGCAGATCCCCAAGAACAGTCTTCTACTCAGGCAGTGGTTCTTGAAGCCATGTTCTCAAAAGCCTTCCATGTCAAGGGGATCAAAGAGGCTCTAAGGTTTGTCGATGTCTCGAGATGCTGCAATTCCTGCATCATTTCATGGGCGCAGCAGTTTGTGTCTGATTCATTTTGTGTCGACCTACATTTTAAAGAAGGCCACCCCGGTCTCCTCTCCACTTCCGCAGCAGTCCCTCAGTGCCCCAACCAACAGGCGTGCTCATGCGGCAACCTCGAGTGTGCTGTTTAATGCATGAGTTTTGTATGAGTTTATTGAACTGCGCGTGCAGGTTCTGATCAGCCTGCCCAGGCCACTATGTCTGTTTCCCTCCTCTCTCTCTCTCTCTCTCTCTCTCTCTCTCTCTCTCTCTCTCTCTCTCTCTCTCTCTCTCTCTCTCTCTCTCTCTCTCTCTCTCTCTCTCTCTCCCCCCCTCTCCCCCCCCCACTCTCTCTCGCCCTCCTCTCTCAATTCCTCACTGCTTCTCTTGCTTGCCCACCTGGGCGGCTGCATCCCCTCCGCGAAGCGCTTCCCCGCGCTTCCCCGCTCTCCATTCTCTGGTCAAGGGAGAGAAGAAGCGATTCTTCTCTGTCAAGAAGCGATTCTTCTCTACCCCATTCCGACCCATTCCGTCCTGTGAGAATGCACTATCAAGTTGAATCAGCCGGCATGGCGGGTTCCCCATCGTCCTGGAGGGCTCCCCCTTGCTGGAGGGCTCCCCCTTCCCGGAGGGTTCCCCCTTCCTGGAGGGCTCCCCCTTGCTGGAGGGCTCCCCCTTGCTGGAGGGCTCCCCCTTGCTGGAGGGCTCCCCCTTGCTGGAGGGCTCCCCCTTTCTGGAGGAGTCTCTCTTGCCTTGGCACCCCGCTCCCTACCAGCTGACGCGGCACTGGGCTGGCAGGGGCGTACGATGGAGTGGGAGGCGCTGCTGCAGTTTTCCCCCTTCTCCTTCCGGGACCCGGAGCTGGAGCGCGCCTTCAACCGCTTCCAGACAGCCTATGTGGCGACGTCCGCCTGGTCCGCCAGCTTGATGAGCACCATGGCCTGGGGCTCCCTGCTCGTCACCCTCCACATGACTTTCCCGCCTAACCTTGGGTGCCGGCCTTCTCTATTTTTCCCGCCCCCGCCGCCTGCTCGCTTGTGTCAAAAGGGGGGGGGGCTCTGGGTACGTATGGGGGTGTGTGGAGAGAGAGAGAGAGAGAGAGAGAGAGAGAGGAGAGAGAGAGAGAGAGAGAGAGAGAGAGAGAGAGAGAGAGAGAGAGAGGAGAGAGAGAGAGAGAGAGAGAGAGAGAGAGAGAGAGAGAGAGAGAGAGAGAGAGAGAGAGAGAGAGGAGTGTGTGTGTGTGTGTGTGTGGAGAGAGAGAGGGGGGGGAAGAGAGGGGGAGAGGGAGGAGAGAGCCAAAAGAGAGAGTTTTTTTTTTTTTTTTTTTTTTTTTTTGGGGGGGGGGGAGAGGGAGACATGTATGTGTTTGGGGGGGGGGACATGTATGTGTATGTGTTTTGTTGTTTGGGGGGGGGGGGGGAGAGCCCAACTCTCCTGGTGGTAGTGATAAATTTCAGCATTTCATGGGATGGGAGCGCCCGGGTTTGGATACCCAGCCATGCAGGCAGCCAAGCTTATCCTTCATGACATGGTGGCACACGTAAATATGCATGTCCACACGCACTGCCAAGTCATTGCCATGTTGCCACAGAATTATCATGCACGTCCACCACTTGCAAGTCAAATGCTCAAGCTGTGAGGCCGCACATGGGTATCTTCTTCCCCTCCTCGCATATGTTACTGGGATCCAGCTCCCTAAGAAAACCCGCCCTCGGACCATGGAAGCAGCTAGTGTGAGTGCTTCCTCACTGCTGGCCCCCTCCCCCCTGTAACTTCCCGATTGTGCCGTTCTACAGCAACTCTCACAACCCAAGCACAAACTGAAACTCATCATTCATGGGTTGACATAATCCATCCATGATCTGAAACAGCCCAGCCAAGATTCAAAATTACCCCATCCACCAAAAAAAAAAAAAAAAAAAAAAAAAAAAAAAAAGCAAAATTAAAATTAAAATTAAGGAAGCGGGGGGCGGTATAGGGAAAAACCAATCTGTGGTTTGAAATAAGCCATCTGCAGCCTACAATAACTCCTGAGTTCAGCAGCAAGCAATGGGCATTGTGAAACAAGTTAGATATCAAATGTAGACAGGGTCTTGCATGTCGTGCGGGGTGGCAGGTATGAAGTCGTCAGTCCCCTAGTGGTCCTGGTGGCAATTACAAGCTCCACTCTGATGCTGCTCCTGCTGTGGCGGAACTACCGGATATATTTGAGGTGGTGGCAATTGTGGAATGCAACCCAGCATCTGGTGTTCCAAGGTGTCTCCATTGCGATGTGGCGGCATTTCCTTCGCTCGTACGCCGCTACGGGGTTCAATCCCCAGCCAGGCCACTGGGGCCTCCATTTTTTACGGGAGTACTTGATTGAGCAGCCATGGCTGGCCTCCCAGGCGATTGTGGCCTTCCTAGTGCAGGTCAACTTCCTGGTCCATGCTGGAGTACTGGCCCTCCAGCTCCCGATATACATGGCACAGATCCCCAGCTACTGTACCAGCGACGCAGCGTTCCCTCACATGGTCTCCCGGTATCCGGAACTGGCGTGGGTTCTGCACACTGTCAAGTACGTGACAGCAAGCTTGTCTCCCTCAGTTGTGGGCAAGGAGGGAATGCAGTTCTCGGCATTTGACCCCGCCCTGCAGCCTGACCCGTTCTCCCCAGGAAGCGCGGTCTGGGAGCAGCAGGCTTGCTTTGCCCACATGGCATTTTGGCAGGTGACCCTCCTCCCCCTCCTTCGCCTCCATCCCTAGGGAGCCCATTCAATTGCGTTGAGACACAGATCCCCCCCCGCCCAACAACCCAAAAAAAAAAAAAAAAAAAAAAAAAAAAAACACACCCATACACACTGTGTGTGTGTGTGTGTGTGTGTGTGTGTGTGTGTGTGTGTGTTTGGGAGGTGTGTCTGTGCGTGTGAGAGAGTAGAGGGGGGGGGGAGGGGAGAGAGGAGAGGAGTGTAGGGGCGAGGGAGGGGAGGAAGGGGGGAAGAGGAGGGAGGGGTGGGAGGGGGAAGAGGAGGGAGGAAGGGAGAGAGAATCCTGCATGCAGACGAAAGCACACGTGACGATGTGGAAGCATGAGCAGTCTCACCAGCCTCCGATCGTCTTCTGAGGTTGCAGAGGAATGGGCGGCAGAGCTTCAGGCCGGGGGTGAGGGGCCTGCATGCACTCGTAAGCACACACAGTGCATCTTTATCCCTACTCCCCCACCGCGCTCTCTTTCCTGAACACTCTGGAAACTGCTTCCCTTCCCCTCCCTCACTCTCTCATTTTCTTTTCAATTCTGACCTGTCGGCGCGATCACACACTCATGTTGTGCGCGTGCTCGCGCACGCAATCATATGTGTGTTTGTGTGTGTGTGTGTGTGTGTGTGTGTGTGTGTGTGTGTGTGTGTGTGTGTGTGTGTGTGTGTGTGTGTGTGTGTGTGTACGGGGGTGGGCCCCCCGAGGAGGGGGTATGATTTGGCGGTACCCAACCTGGTGGGAAGGGATTTGAAAGCAAGCCAAGGCAGGTGTGAGCCCTGAGTGTCCTTCTGCATGGACAGATAATGAGCACGGCACTGTGCATGCTGCTGACGCTGGTGCGGGAAGTGCGAATGCGTCAAAACTTTTTGAAGGCGCGGGTGGGGCCCCGCCAGAGCCGAAACGTAGATTGGCCCATGCGAGGCACACTTGCCAGCCTGCGCACGTGGAGCATCATTGCTGTCTGTCTCCTGCTGCTGGTTTGCACGCTCCTGAAGCTGGTCTACCATTTGGATGTGGCTTGGGCCGCTGGCCTTAACACCAGATAAGCCCCAGCCCCAACTCCCTTCGGGACAGCCTTTTTTGAGCAGATTCCGGCCATGGATGATTTGACAGCGGTGTCGCTTCCACATGTGCATGCGCATGAGCGGGCACGCACGCACACGCGCGCGCGGGGAGAGAGAATGAGGAGGGAGAGCGAGAGAGGGAAAGGGGGAGAGAGAAGGGGGATAAGCTAAACTGAGAGAGAAAGCACCTGTCGGTGCGCTGAAAGCTTACGGTAATTGGGGCACAGCCGGCACGTGCTTGGGCTGGGAAGACCAATTTAAGTATGGCTTGGAGTGGCATGTGCTGTGTTCGAAGTCGAAAACCACCTCTGCCTAGGGCTGCTTGCGGTCAGGGCAGGCCTCGGCAAATCGACCGGGTATTAGCTCGGTCTGCAATGCCCGCAGCAATGTTCGGCAACTTGCGAGCTGCCCATTTCTAGGCTGTACAATGTCCTGCTCTGGGGTTCCACATCATATCAACTGCGAACTGGCCACTCCTAGGCTGTACAACGTCCTGCTCTGAAATTCCAAATCATATGAACTGCGAGCTGCTCGTTCCTAGTAGGCTGTACAATGTCCCGCTCTGAGGTTCCATGTCATGTTAACTGCGACGCTCGGGCTCAAGAGGAAGTAAGCAGGAGTCATTGGCGGCATTGGCTCTCAATGCGTGCTGATTGTGTGCCTTTTGCACATGCGTACATGATGCAAACAGCATGACGGGGTCTTTGTTTTGGCCTGTCACATGCCCCTGTGGCCGCTTCCGGTTCCGCTCGAGCCCCTCTGGAATCTGATGTGGTGTGTTATTAATTCTAAAGCCGGCTGCTCTTTTGCAGAGGGGGCAAAGGTTGCATGTGAGTTGCAAGGACGGGGCATCTGACCCTGCCCAGGTAGGGTCTTGTGCGCACTCCATAAATGTACCGGAGTGGGGAACAATCTGCCTGGGTTCTGTACTTCTTGACTCCAAGTAAGTGGTATATAGTCTACGTGTACTGTAGGACCTTGCTAGAAGTTCAGGTAGTGAAGGGGGTTCCATGTGGGCTCCACCGCAACTTTCGCACTGCATGAGGCTTGGAGTTCAAGATGATGAAAGGTCTGCAGGTCCCCCGGGTGGGACCCTGTACACTCAATGAGCCTTGGAGTTCAAGGTGATGAAAGTTGTGCATGCCACCCCGGGGGGCCCCCTGCGCACCTGATGGGGGCTTGGAGTTCAAGATCGTGAAAGGTGTGCAGGTCCCCCGGGTGGGACCCTGTACACTCGATAGGGCTTGGAGTTCAAGGTTGTGAAAGGTGTGCAGGTCTCCCAGGTGGGACCCTGCACACTCGATGGGGGCTTGGAGTTCAAGATGATGAAAGGTGTTTAGGTCACCCAAGGGGGGGGGGGGGGGACCCTGTACACTCGATGGGGCTTGGAGTTCAAGGTGATGCAAGGTGTGCAGGTCTCCCGGGTGGGACCCTGCACACTCGATGGGGGCTTGGAGTTCAAGATGATGAAAGGTGTTTAGTAAATTGAAAAATAGTTGCGGTATTATGTTTAGGCCAGCGGGGGTGGCCGACCCGTTACAATCTATGAGGCTTGGAGTTCCAAGGTGATGAAGGGTCTGCAGGCCACCCCCGGGTGGGGAGGAGGGGTCCTGTGCACTCTGGTGTGTGCACAGATAATCATGCGATTAGTCGAGTAGGCAGGGGAAGCAGGCAGAAGTAGGCAGTAGTAAGCAGGAGGAGGTCTTCCATTCGGGCGGGTCATCAATCGGAGTCGAGGAGAAGGGCTTTGATAGAGTGTCCGCTCCTGCCGTGTTGGAAAGGTCAGGAAGTAGAGCTGTCCATAGGAGGAGATATGGCCGCTTCACATAGATGAAGCGGAGCTTCCCACTTGGGGAGGTCCTCCGCGCTTCCAAGCCATTTACTTCCGCCTTTCGTATGTGCGGCAGCTGCTGCTCTGTGTCAGCCTTCGCGCCAGCCCCCCGGGAGGGAAAGTGTTCATGACGGCACACTTGGTTCAGGTTTTGTACAGCATGTGATTGCCTGATGGGTGCTGGAAACAACATTCACTGAAGATAGTAGCAGAGAATTCGGGCCGGCATCGTACAGTTTCAGGTATGATACATCGGCAGTAAGTAGTCAATGGGGAGTCAATTTCAGGGTATGATACATTGGCAGGGAGTATTCACTCGGGAGTCAGTTTCAGGGTGTGATACACTGGGGAGTGAGTATTCAATCGGGAGTCAGTTTCAGATTATGATTCACTGGCAGTGAGTATTCAATCGGGAGTCAGTTTCAGATGATGCTACACTGCAGTGAGTATTCAATAGGGAGTCAGTTTCAGATGATGATGATACACTGCAGTGAGTATTCAATCGGGAGTCAGTTTCAGATGATGATACACTGCAGTGAGTATTCAATCGGGAGTCAGTTTCAGATGATGATACACTGGCAGTGAGTATTCAATCGGGAGTCTGTTTCAGATGATGATACACTGGCAGTGAGTATTCAATCGGGAGTCAGTTTCAGATGATGATACACTGGCAGTGAGTATTCAATCGGTAGTCAGGTTCAGGTCTGATCCGTCGGCAATGAGTATTCAATCGAGAGTCAGATTCAGATATCCTATAGCGGTTGTGAGTTTTCAACCGGAGTCAGTTTTTAGGTGCTTTCACGGTGGTATACACCTTGAGCCAATTTCAGGCGTGCAGAAGCAGAGGCATGGTATTTCTCCCCTTCAGGCTGAGAGCGTCCCCATAACGCGCTCTATAGATGTACAGGAAATGCATCTACACGCATGTAGATTTGGATGCATACAGATTAAATTTGGATGCATAGATACAAAGGAAATAATGTCTACGAGAATTAGCTGGGACTAGATTCTCGATCATGACACAGGTGCACGATTATCTCAGGGTACACAGGGGACCAGTCCCGGCTGTTGGATGTTGGGCTGGGTTTACATCAAGCCTGCTTCTAACACCGACCACTAACACCAGTCGGAATAGTGTGGGGTTCCAGCGATGCTGTCATTGCTGCTTCGCTGCGGTGAGGCTCCGAAAAACTCTGTTTCTGGAGCTGACGACTTAGACCCAAGTAGGTGCTGCAGGGCTAGTGGACTTTCATTGCATTAAGGGATTCAAGCTTCTGCCTGTCATTTGTGGGTAGAAATTTGTGAGGTTCTAGCCGAGAGGAATCAGGTGCGATCTTCTGCATGTACTATTCAGTGGCCCTCAGCAGATCCTCGCGCAGTTGGCCTCGGTCAAGCCTTGTTTTCAGGAAAGCTTGCAAGCTTGCCTGTACTGCCTCAATTGAGGAGGTGGCAGATTTTGTTGGTTGCAGGGGGGGGAAACTGTTCTGGTGGCCTTAGGCGCTGTACAGTTTTACTGACAAGGTGTCCCTTGTTGGTGTTGGAGGACTGGAAGGGGACGAGCTGTGTTACCAGCTTGCAAGGCCGGAAGGGGAAGACCGGTGGTGCCAATTGGAAGTAGAAACCAGTGACCAGTAGACCAAGTGTAAATCTGTCAGGAGTCCTGACTCAGTACTGCATCTGTAAATGCTGCAAGGCCCGACCAGAGTCGTTATGTGACGCAGGGTATTGTCCAATCCCTGCGCTTCACCCTTCGAAGCTTATGAGGACTTACCCCGTTGGATGTGCACTCGATCAGTCATGAGACTCGTGAGTGATCTGCTGCTGGCTACGCGTACTGTGCTTCCAGTGCAGAGCAAGTACGTTGAACCGACAGGATTCTTTGTTATCTTCCTCCGCAGGCCATTGTTAGTCTCAAAATCAGTCCCGCAGCCCGTGTGCACAGCATATAACAGGCAATTGGAACCTCACAACAGTCAGCGGAGATGGCTGTTGAATGACAATTGCCGATTCCAAGTCCGGGTCATTGCTTGCTGAATCCAAATTCTTTGTGGGCAGCTTGCGTGGGGTTTTTTGGCAGCTGGAGCGCAGAAAGCCGTGTCAAACTTTGGGGCTTGAAGCTTTTGTTGAAGCCTATATGAGTTGTTCTGACCAACTTCTTTGTGGGCAGCTTGCGTTGGTTTTCTGGCAGCTGTAGCGAAGAAAGACGTGTCAAACTTGGGCTTCAAGGTTGTGTTGAAGCCTTTGCGTAGGACCTCTAATATCCAGTTAGATGGAAAGGTGTAGCAACAACTTTTGAGCAGGACACAACGCAGCCCGGCACCATCGGTGGTGCCCTTCTGTGGATGTCGTGGCATTGTTTTCTGCATCAGCATCTTCATTAGAGTTTTTTAAGGATTCGCTTAGTAAAAGTTTTCCCTGGGGTGGGCGGCTTCAATTTTGGGCAGATGTTGACATCAGCATCGGCTTTCAGGCTTTGCTGGGTTCACTGATTTTGAATGTTCTCTCGGGTGTATGGCTTCGCAAATGTGCCCTGCTGTATGGCTCGCATTTCATCTATATGTGCCCTGAGAAGAATTCGCTCCAAACAGATTTCTTTCAACCTTGCTGTGCGTCAGGGCGTCTGTCCCCGTTAGAAACAAGCCGCTCAGATCCTAGCAATTGTTAAGACTTTTGGAAGTGAAGGGGGCCTCTGAATTTTGGGAGCTTCAGAATTTTGGGAGGGCTAGAAAAGTAAGCCCCGCCAATTTGGAACTGCTGGTTCAGGTTCGGGATAAAA
Organism: Botryococcus braunii; assembly: GCA_002005505.1. Taxonomy (NCBI): domain Eukaryota; kingdom Viridiplantae; phylum Chlorophyta; class Trebouxiophyceae; genus Botryococcus; species Botryococcus braunii. Next base: position 194,101 of record KV908413.1, read on the forward strand.
TGCAAAGGTAGATTCCTAATGCAGAGTATGTAAATGTTGCTCGAAGAGGAACGCGCAGTGAATGTTTTGTTTCAGACCGACAAGTGGTCTCAGCTGATTAATGATCCTTAGGATGTAGCCTCGTTGTGTGGCATAAATAGACATGACCTGAGCGCCGCAAGCTACCAGGCTTGGATAGCACTGGCTTGGGTGTTGCGCACTGATCAACTTTAAAGACGTTGGACTTAGATTGTGAAAGCGTGTCCAAAGCGGAAAGCACGTATCCTACATGGGGGCCCCCATGTAGGATGACGGGGAAGCCAGGGGCCAACTCTTTTAGCAAGACACGTTAGGCATCTGGGTTGGCAACCGAGGCATGGGATGGCTAATTCTGACCAATTGGTTCTTGCAAGCTCACCCTCGCTCATTGGAAATGTATTTTTCTATCTTTACACATGTCGAGGGCAGCTTTTGAGTCTCCTGCCGCTGTGCGGCATACTAGTTTAATGATATACTGTTTTTGTACGGTACTCACATGCTCCTGTAATGTGACATAGGCTGTACATGTGTTGATTTGTTGGGCCGTCGCCGCAGGTGGACTTGGTGAGGCCATGCCGCCTTCCACGTGAAGGGGTGGCTTCTTAATCAGCACTGTGAGACATCCCCATGTACTTGGCGAGTCACTTTTGAGCACCTCTTTATGACGCGTGGGCCAGAGGGGGAGGCTTTCATTTTGAGAGATCTGTAGGGGTGTAAGGTGCTTACTGTGTGTGTGTGTGTGTGTGTGTGTGTGTGTGTGTGTGTGTGTGTGTGTGTGTGTGTGTGTGTGTGTGTGGGGGGGGGGGGGGTTAATGCTAGTCTTTCCAAGACTAGCAAATACGTGGTAGAATTGGACAAATATACTGTTAGGTACCACATTAACATAATGACACTCAGGTAAGGACGTCCACCCAGCCACGTGAGCCTCCCACAATACAGCAATCCGGTTCTGCTCAGGATCCTCCATTTCAACCGTCTTTCTCATCTGCTCTTGGAAATCAGGCGTGCTTGTGTGCCGTGCGTGTGTGGGTGTTGTGTGTGTGTGTGTGTGTGTGTGTGTGTGTGTGTGTGTGGTGTGTGTGTGTGTGTGTGTGTGTGTGGGTGTGTGTGTGTGTGTGTGTGTGTGGGTGTGCGCACGAGAGAGAGAGAGAGAGAGAGAGAGAGAGAGAGAGAGAGAGAGAGAGAGAGAGAGAGAGAGAGAGAGAGAGAGAGAGAGAGAGAGAGAGAGAGAGAGAGAGAGAGAGAGAAGGGAGTGGCGGGAGAGCGCAAGCCAGCGAGCACGTGCTTGCGAACATGTGCGCTCCTGAGCAAAGTACCGGCCATGATTATTGACCGAAAAATAATTGGGTGGTCAATTCAAAGAATATTCGGAAACTCGCCAAATGATATGGTCAATAATTATGGCCTATATTTTCCGAAATTAAAGAGGGCGGCACTTCAATCCCCAAGTGTAGGGGATGTACGTACATATTCAAAAACTGTCACAAGATGGATATAAATAATTTCTAATGCAGTTTGGTCCTTTTCATCGTAAAGGTCACATGATTACAGTTGAAACACTAGCAAACTCAGTACAACCGAGAGGTCATCATCGGATGCCGGTACAGATTGCTCTTGGCTAAGACTTTTTATTTGGGGTGTTTAGGCCTTGTAAAGAGGCATAGGAACCTTTTTGGAAACTTTTTGGCCACATTTTGGAATTATGGATATTCGGGAAGCCGCTTTTTGGTATGGTCAATTATTATGGCCTATATTTTTCGGATTATTTCTTATCCATAAGTATTATCTTGACTTTATCGTATGGTCAAAATAAGTTTAAAGGTCAACAATTGTGGCCGGAACGGTATATATACGCGCGTGTGCGTGTGCGTGGGCGCGCACGAGAGAGAAGAGACAGAGTGAGAGAGAGAGAGAGAGAGACAGAGAGAGAGAGAGAGAGAGAGAGAGAGAGAGAGAGAGAGAGAGAGAGAGAGAGAGAGAGAGAGAGAGAGAGAGAGAGAGAGAGAGAGAGAGAAGGGGGGGGGAAGAGCGCGAGCCAGCGAGCGCATGCTTGCGAACATGTTCCCAGTGGGAAGGGGAAGGGGAAGGGGAAGGGGAAGGGAAGGGGAGGGGAGGGGAGGGGAAAGGGGAGGTGGGGGGAGGGGAAGGGGAGGGGAAGGGGAGGGGGGGGGGGGGCACACTTGTTCGGCAACGTGTAGCCTTCATGACACCTTTTTCAAGCTTGAAAACCGAACTAAACTTCTCTTCTGATAAATTCACTTCTAGATAATGAGATCGACTCTACACTTCTCGTTCCAGCTGATCAGTCATGACGGGGAATGCAAAACCCAGATATGGAAAAAATTGTGGGTATCCAGATATGGTCCAAACCGGTATACTGTTAGAAGGACGTCACGTAAATTCACGTGACCTCTTCGAGCTTGACCAGACCTGGTCCTCCAAGCAAGATCCGCGAGGACACACCTGCTGCTTTACGCAAAATTTGTATTCTCGACAAATGTGCGTCTCACTGCAACAGTGGCATTGTTGCCACTTGAACGAGCCTTCCAAACTTCGAAGAATTCTCAATAAAGAACCAAGCATAACAGGAGAGAAAGTGCAGCTCTTCAGGAACACCCTTGCCCCTCTAGGGTACCCCGTCCACATAAACGTGTTTAGTGCCGGTGGGCCAATTCAGTGCTTGCGCCAGAACTTGTGTTGAGCTGTCTTTATAACACTAATTAGTTGCACCGGTGCAAAGCAAGCGCCATAGGGGGATCTCCTATTCAGGCCACCTTGGAATCCCACAAAACCTTCCATTGTCCTTTTCAGCACACAATGGACTCTTGCGATCCTGCAGGGCACACAGCAGCAACGTCGCAGCTGAATGATCTGCAGCTCTCTTTAACACGTGACGGGTACATCTGGCATTGAGTGACTTCAAAACGTCACCGTGAGAGCCACGTCTCCTTTTTAAAAAACCCGACCTCCACAGACGTCGACACAGTCCGAATTGTCATTGGAGAGCGAAATTTTGAACATTCAAAGTGATAACTTTGCAAACGGGGGGTTGGTTTGTTTTTTTGGCCCGGGGGGGGGGGGGACGATGCAAGAGGGAAAAGAAGACGAGGGGACCCTACCGAATTCCCAAACAAACTAGTCAAAAGAGGCCCTTGCCTCGGCGTCCTGCCGGTACACTTCAAACGTTTGCAAACATGTCATGAATAAGGCACATGTTTTGCCGTTGTTTACACACTAGGGCTGGAAGGCATAACATGTGTGTGTTAAGCATTATGAAATTAAGGGACACAGGCTGGCATAATAACCATGATATCTTCGCATCAACCACCCCTGGCGTTTCCAGACCCAAAGAACTAGAGAAGACGCGAGACATGCCTTATTCAGCTTTGGGGGCAATGCCGACGGACCCCTGGCCTGGGCCGTCCCGGCGGTACACTGTGTAGAAGGCCCTCACAAAGGGAGCTCCCAGTAACATCGGCAAATCCACCTCGCGGCCATCAATAGATACGGCACCAAATTCCCGAAAGACCGAGATGCATGCCCACTGGAAGTGGGAGGGATCCGCATCCCCTAGCTCTGCTGCAGTCTGCACCATCTGTCTCCCGCTCTCTGAGAAGGCCACCTGGGCACTCCCCCGGCCCCCGTGAGTTGCAAAGTGAGGCAGGAACGGTACCGCAATACAATGCCGCTCCCCACTCTGGCCTCCTTCCTCGTGCCCTGCTCCCGCTTACAACTGGGAGAGGGGGGGGGCACACGCGCGTGCGCGCGCACTCTCTCTCTCTCTCTCTCTCTCTCTCTCCCTCTCTCTCTCTCTCTCTCTCTCTCTCTCTCTCTCTCTCTCTCTCTCTCTCTCTCTCTCTCACACACACACACACACACACACACACACACACACACATACACACACACAAAAACACACACACACTCTCTCTCTCACTCTCTCTCTCTCTATCCCCCCCCCCCACACACACACGCACACAGAGGAAAACGCATGAATGCACTCACAGAAAACGGGAACAGAGATGGAGAAGGGGGAAACTAGTATGCAAGAAAGGAGCAATAGCAGCGAGGCAAGCTTGGAAGGACAGGCAGCCACAACCGGCAGTGTACTTCGGCCTTTGCCGGGCTAGGCACCGCCGCCAAAGTAGAAAACAAACAATGCACTGAAAGCAAGAAAACGATAGCCAATTTTTCTTGCGGTGGAAGCTTTGCAAGATCTGAGGGAAGGGTAAGGAGATGTGGCAGACCGTGGTGGTCCAGTACTGAGGGCTCATGATAAACAGCTGGTCCCCGATGAGGAAGGATATGTCAGGCAGGCTGCTGACGTCCTTGCACCCTCCTGTGATGTTGTAAATATTATTTTTTTCATCATACCGGACTCCTGGGATATCCTGCGCTCTCACCCACCCCGTGTTATCTCCAGCCAGTCCCGACACTCCGGGACAACAAGCAAATGTTCGAGCTGGTTCACTTTTTCTTTTCTATATACTCGAGGTATACGCTCTGCCTTTAACTCGGGACGGCTCCTGACACAAATGTCTGCCAGATCAATGACGGATTTGAGCATTCATTTTTCCATTTCATTTTCCTGTCGACCAAACTCGTTTCGGCCGAGAAAGCAAGTCCACTGCAACATGCACAGCCGTCCGTCCTTCCACAACATGGGTCAAGGTCTTGTGTCACCCCAGAGCACTCCACACCTACTGTGGGAGGCAGCCGGCATATGAGGTACTGGCCAGGTTGTGTTTCCCTCAAAATGTGTTTGCAGACGTTCACCAGCTTGAGGGCTGGACTTGGAGTGAGTAACCCCCCCCCCCCCCGCTGGGTGCCTGCCCGCCCACCCGCACGCACGCACACACGCACACGCACATCCACCCATGCACACACACACACACACACACACACACACACACACACACACACACACACACACAGACGCGGGGGAGCGGGGAGGAGAGGAAGACAGCGAGACTGAGAGAATAATAAAAAGAGGGAGAGAGCAAGAAAAAGAGAAGGGGGAAGAGGGAGAGGAAGGGGGAAGAGAGAGAGAGAGAGAGAGAGAGAGAGAGAGAGAGAGAGAGAGAGAGAGAGAGAGAGAGAGAGAGAGGAGAGAGAGAGAGAGAGAGAGAGGAGAGAGAGAGAGAGAGAGAGAGAGAGAGAGAGAGAGAGAGAGAGAGAGACCAAGAGCGCGCGCGAGAGAGGGGAAGGGAGAGTGAGAGACAGAGGGAGCTCGTACGAGGGGAGAGACAGAGACAGAGACAGACAGAGAGAGAGAGAGAGAGAGAGAGAGAGAGAGAGAGAGAGAGAGAGAGAGAGAGAGAGAGAGACAAAGAGAGAGAGAGAGAGAGAGAGAGAGAGAGAGAGAGAGAGAGAGAGAGAGAGGCCCACATACACATATCCATGGAGATACATGTGACAGACAGCCACACACACACACACACACAGACACACACACACACACGCACGCACGCACATGCAGACACACACACACACACACACACACACACACACACACACACACACACACACACACACACACACAGCGGGGTTAGAATGTGGACCCGCGAAGCAGAGAAGATCTGATAAGAGGCGGGGGAACAACTAGCTCCATGTGCGGGAGTGAGTGGGAGTCCGGAGTGGGGAGAGGGGAAGTACATAAGAAAGTGCTAAGTGAGGGAGTGAGGGAGGGGGAGTCGGGAGTTGGGAGAGGGGAAGTGGGGAGAGAGGAGGCCCACCTCAAATAGTCTCTTGGCCATTACTTCTGGTATAGCGATAAAATTCTGTTCCGGACCCAACATTGCGATCTTGGACTTCAGAGGAACGGAGCGGCCTCCAACTCTGATTTCCTTCAACGGCACTGTCCTGCAGAGCGCCGCCCACCCAAAAGTCGAGACGGTCTCTCGGCGAGGCAGTCCAACATTTTAGGGGGACAATAAAGGCCACGTGCCTCTTAAAAGCTGCGTGCCTCTGTAGATGACAGTGCCTGAATCAGTCCTGAATTCTGCAAGGAATCGGGGTCAGGGATGGGGAAGAGGATCACTGAGGCTGAGTGAATAGCCTTCGTGTCGGCAATGTGCCTTGCTGTCAGTGAAGTGGCACAGTGTCAGTCAGAGCCCTGTGTGTGGCTAGCACTCAGATGCCAGTGATATCCTCTACTGTCAGCAAAACGCCTTACTGTTACTGACAGCCTTATTGTCTGTGAAGTTCCTTACTATCAATTAGAGAGCCTTAGTCTTTGTGGCATGCATCACTGTTGTTTGAAATGCCTCAGCCTTAGTAAAACGCCAGATTGCAAGTGAAATGCCTTCCTTGTGTCTGTAACATACCAGAGTGCAAGTGCAATGCCTTCGTTGTGTCTGTAACATACCAGAGTGCAAGTGCAATTCCTTCGTTGTGTCTGTAACATACCAGAGTGCAAGTGAAATGCCTTCGTTGTGTCTGTAACATGCCAGAGTGTCACTGATATGCCTTCCTCGTGTCTGTAACATGCCAGAGTGTTAGTGAAAGCTTCTTCTGGCAGTGGGAATGCCTTAGTATCGCTTACGGTTTCTAGCGAGGGTGTGATGCTTTACTATCCTTGAAACCCGTCCTGAAACTTGACCAGGAGTTCCCCTCTAGGCCCTGGCCTGTACGTGTGGGCCATCGATTTTCCTCCCCTTATCAAGCATTGCTGTGAACATGACCTTCAATCTCTTGGAGACACCATACCTTGAGGCAGAGGCTGAGAATAAGCTGCGAATGTAAGGAGGAGCTCTGAGGAGGGAAGAAATGGTAAAGACTCAAAGAGAAGGGAGGGAAGTAGCGGAGGGCGAGGCGGAAAAGAGGGAGAGATGGAGAGAGTGAAAGAGAGCCCGGAGTGGGGGAGAGAGAGGGGGGGGGGAAAGGGGAAGGGAAAAGAGGAAGGGGTGACGACGGAAAAATACATGGATTGTGTGCATATATATGCCTGTTTCTGTGTACAAATGTGTGTTTGTGCAAGTGTGTGTGGGTGTGTGTGCGCTTCGGCGTGCCTGGAGGGAGCAACACAGAACCATTCACCCACACACCCCCCCTTCCCAACACACACACACACGCACACACACACACACACACACACACACACACACACACACACACACACGCACACACACACACACACACACACACACACACTCACACACACCACCCCTACATATACGCAAAAAAGAAACCTGTGCGCACCTCTTACACATGCACATGCACTCATACATACATACACCACACGAATGCAGACATGCATGCACACTCACACATACATACACAAACACGCATGCACACACAAACACAAAGAGAGAAAAAGAAAACTGGGGGAGGGCGATAGGGAGAGAGGGAGAGGGGAGAGAAAGAGTGTTGGTGGTGGGGGGGGGGAGATGAGAGAGAAAGATGAGAAAGAGATGTGAGGTGAGGTGGGGAACACAGAAGAGGTGGGTGGGGTTTGGGGTTACCACACGTCACCGGTGCTGCCCCGGAAGTACTGTATGGAGCCTGTGTACTTGCTGGGGTCTGTACCGCCAAAAGAGATGGTGCCAGCTGGGCTGGCATTTGGGTTGGGATCCAACCATAAGGCATACAGCGGCTCTGCCAAGAGGTTCTGCTTGATCATCTGCATGAAGACAGATCCACTCTCCAACGATGAGTGCTTCTGTCCATATGACAAGCCCTGCCCTCCCCCAGGCTTGAGGGTTTGAAATGGGACCTTAACCCGCAAACAAACTTCTCCCCCTTTCAGCACCAAGCTGTACACAGTTTGGGAAGGGTCATGACATTCTGCGTTTGTGGTGGACCATGTGGGATGGACTCTCTCATGCCAAGATTCTCAGATCAGCTGTCCGCCATGTCGGGGGGTTGTCCTCCCTTTTGCCTTTGCACTGATGGGTGGGGAAGGGGGGGGGGGTTGTGTGGGTGGCCGAGTTGGAATGTAGCACCAGGCTATAGAAGGGCCAGTGCCAAGCCCACCCCCCCCCCCCTTCCCTCTTTCTCTCTCGATCGCGAGGGACACACACACACACACACACACACACACACACACACACACACACACACACACACACACACACACACAGGTGGACAGGGTCTCTCCGTACAATGAAAGGCCCTTTGCCAACGGAGTGCCAGTTGAGTAACTGATGTGTCACACGATGGGCCTGTTGCGTGCTGATATGTGTAAGCAAGCGTTGATTCGCACTGGTGGAGCTTCACAGCCTCGTGTGGAGCTCACAAAGATTGGCTCTGGGCAGGGCTGGGAAAGACACTGTTGGCCACAGGCCTTGCTTTTGGCCCTGCCGAGTGGGGATTTTGAATTGGAAGTTGATTTCTACTGTGAGGTTTTTGGAAGCGGGAGTTCTTCGGGCCGTTCAAACCAAAACAAAAAGTGGGGAACTGGTTACCAATTTCCCGTCACATGGGTCACATGAAGCAAGTAACCAGTTGCCCGGCACATGGGACACATGGAACAAGGTAACAGCTGCCCATCACATGGGTCACATGGAACAAGTTACCAGTTGCCCGTCACATGGCGACAGGAAGAAGGATTCTGGGAGCTCCATCAGGATGGCAAAGGGCTGATTCCTCACAACCAGTGGGGGCTCCCCGAGACTGAAACTCTCCTCGGCGGTGTAACCCTTGACACGATCCACAACCACTGAAATGGTTATGGGGGAAGTCCCAGTTGCCTGCACCCCAGGATCCATATCCATTGATTTCATTACTTCCAACAAGGATGGTTGGGTATTTGGATTTGCTTCAAACACGCGGGCACGCGTGCACACACACACACACACACACAGACACACACACACACACACACACACACACACACACACACACACACACACACACACACACACACACACACGCGCGCGCGCGCGCGCACGCGCGCGCGCGCACAGACACGCATACACAGACAACGCATACTCACTCGCACAGGCTGCATGTATGAGCTCAGTGCAGTTGAGAAGACATTGAGTTGTTACCTACCAAGGCAGCAACTAAACATCAATTACTGATGAAGGGTTGGTATCAAGTAAAAGCAGGTGTGCACCTGGCCTCTATGCATCAAGGAAATGCACATGTGCACACGTTCGAACACGTGGTATCACCCTTTCATCAGTGAAACAAGTTTGCTCAGCAAAGCGGATGTCCGTTTGGCCGAAACGACCTGTCTGGATGAACAAGGAGCAACTTAAGGTAGCGCGCACCACAAAGGTCGTGGAAGCGTTGCCATTGTATTTAGTCGCAACCTGCGAGCAGCTTGCTGATCTACATCTGGTTGAAGTCAACCAAGTATCCGTGTCGGCGAAGTCGACACACATTTGGTAAGGGACGGCTGGCGTGCCGACGTTGACAACAACGTAGTACTGCAGGGGAATCCCCAGAAGGTATTAGAAAATTACTTGAAGCGATCCCAGTCCTTGAATCGTAAGATATAGCTTCATGTCGTTCACTACAGCTCCCTGACTATGAGAAAGCGCACCAATGCCCCTAGGCCCCCACTTTTTTTTGGGGGGGGGGGTGTGGGGAAGGATGCAGAGTGATAGCAGTAGATCACGATTACACAAATTCTCTTGATAAAACGCCATGTCATTTCACTAGTCATGTCCTGCCCTAGGTCCCTCCCACGACATGGCGACGGAGGGCAGAGAGAGGAGGACCGGAGGACTTTGCACCAGCATGAAAGAGATTGGCACAACAAACGCTCAAAGGAAAGGCCGCTTCAGCGTTGAAAGATTGTATGGGTCTGAAGTTTGGTAGGAGAAGCGGTAGCAGACGACTTACATCCCTATCGAGGCGCTCGGTTGCCAGTTGAGCCACCGTTGTTAGACGATATAGAGGGACCTGAACCGATGTCCCGAGCACGCATGTCATCAAGGCTGCTGCATGAAAAATTAAAGTAACAAAATCCTGCACTTGGCTGGCCATGGCCGCAAGCTACCGACATTCAACTATCGATCCTCAAACCTTTCTTGCACTTCCCTTCGGAAGAGTAATAAAGGGATCAGTGGTAACTCACTGTCACTACGCTAGCTGTGTCTGCTGGTCAAATTTGTGGCAGCTTCGGGGCTGCCCGACTCCGCATAGCGGCCCCCTTGTACCGTTTGTAACGGTTCCTCGAGCGTGGTGTGCATTCGGCCGAAACTTTTCAAATTAGGGATATAAACGCGGTGCAACGAAGACGGTTCGAATGTACGAAACTGCCCCACTGAGCGGACTTATCTGCCCCAAATGAGCGCCGTTGTTCACTCGTACGGGCCCCTTTGAAGTTATGTCAAACTTGAAGGAGAGGATCCAGGAGCGATCCAGGAGCGATCCACGTCGCCAGTCGCGAGTCGGGACTTGGAAGTGGATCCGGCTTTCACTACAGCGGTCCTACGTAGGTATACCTGTTTAAAATAAAGAGTGAAGCCTATTCTAACCGCATATCATAAATCCATCATGCAGGGACGCGGAATCTAGGGGCCAATATTCAAGGTGATAATGAGAGGGAGGGAGGGAGGGAGGGAGGGAGGGAGGGAGGGAGAGGGAGGGAGGGAGGGAGGGAGGGAGGGAGGGAGGAGAGAGAGAGGGAGGGAGGGAGGGAGGGAGGGAGAGGAGAGAGAGAGAGAGAGAGAGAGAGAGAGAGAGAGGAGAGAGAGAGAGAGAGAGGAGAGAGAGAGAGAGGAGGGAGGGAGGGAGGGAGGAGGAGGAGGGAGGAGGGAGGGAGGGAGGGAGGGAGGGAGGGAGGGAGGGGGGAGGGAGGGAGGGAGGGAGGGAGAGAGAGTGAGAGAGAGGGAGGGAGGGAGGGAGAGAGAGAGAGAGAGAGAGAGAGAGAGAGAGAGAGAGAGAGAGAGAGAGAGAGAGAGAGAGAGAGAGAGAGAGAGAGAGAGAGAGAGAGAGAGAGAGAGGGAGGGAGGGAGGGAGGGAGGGAGGGAGAGGGGGGGGGGAGTGAGGGGGGGGGAATATCCACAAAGAGAAAAAGAGAATGCACTAAACAGTCATAAAGCGTAACAATAATTCATAACTTTTGTAAGGCTGTAGTTTAATGTATATGTATGCTAGAGTGTGAAAATGGAATTGAGGTTCGTAGAATAGTACTCTGAACAGGTGTGTAAAGTTTAAAGCTTGGAATCCCAGGGGAAGCAGTGAACTCCCGATTTAGAGAGAGCGGGGAGGGAATGAGGATGGAGGGAGGGAGGAGGGAGGGAGGGAGGAGGGAGGAAGGAGGAGGGAGGGAGGAACAGATGTATGTGTTTGTGTGTGTGTGTGTGTGTGTGCGCGTGCATGCGTGCGTGCGTGCGTGCGTGTGTGTGTGTGTGTGGTGTGTGTGTGTGTGTGTGTGTGTGTGTGTGTGTGTGTGTGTGTGTGTCTGTATCTGTGTGTGTGTGTGTGCGTGCGTGCGTGCGTGCGTGCGTGCGTGGTGTGGTGCGTGCGTGTGTGTGTGTGTGCGTGCGTGCGTGCGTGCGGTGTGTGTGTGTGGGTGGGTGTGTGTGTGTGGGTGTGTGTGGTGTGGTGTGTGTGTGTGTGTGTGTGTGTGTGGTGTGTGTGTGTGTGTGTGTGGGGAATAGCAACGAGAGCGCACGCGCGCGTGAGAGAGAGAGAAGGGGGGGGGTTGGCGAATGCATAGAAATACTTAATGGCAGCGCTCGCACACTGGACTGCTTACTGACTGCAATTTGCATTGCACCGCTTTGTGAGAACACGCTGCACCAAATCCAAAGGTCGGGAAGCAACGGTACCAGGGCAGCAAAAGGCACCGCTCAGTTTGTCATACCAAGGGTTACATATTCATTCCTCTCGAAGGTTGCCCTGTCAAGCAAGATGCACATTTGGAAGGATTCCTCATTGGCATCGTTCTCGAAAGGGGAATCTCAATAACAAATCTCCAACCAAAAGAAGATCTCTGCCAAGCTTCATAAGCCGCCATCAAGGCACACGTTTGGTTGGCATAACCAAAAGAATAGGCTTCACCGTGTTGAGCACCTCCAACGTCGACATTCGTGCATGTATCAAGACTCACCGAGCTAATACGAACTTTCAGAAGCACAGAGCGCGCCCACAGACTGCCTTGCGCAAGTGTAGATCCCATAGGATTAATCCTACCTCTCCAACCAGGAATTGCCCGAGGCAATTTGGTCAAAGGAGATCTTACACTACTTAGCATACGATTGAATTTTCGGGAACAGCCTGTGACTGCATCCTGATTTTACGCCAGTCTCGCAAGCAAATCCGGATCTATCATGCTCTTATTTAAGCGTGCCAGTGTGCCAATTGCTTGTATGTCAAGTTCGCCTTGTGGGCCCACACCCAGGAAGCGGCGCCCACCGGAGCCCGACTCAAATATTATGTTCAGCTTTTCAACCAGCTCATGCATGTGGTGGACGCCCTTGGTTACGCTCGCCAAATACACGCCCAGCATTGCATCATTGCAGTCCTGCAAAGCCCAGACCAATAAATCCTTCAACCCCTTCAGGTCAATTAGGATTTGTGGTGTTGTTGCATATGGAGTACCACTCCATCCCAAGGCCAGAATGCACAAGGCATACCTCCTGCACGCGAGCGTGCGTGTCAGTGTGTGTATGTGTGCGTGGATGTGTGGGTATGCGTGGTGAGAGAGGGGGAGAAAGGGCCCCTGGCGGGAGGGGGGAAGAGATGAGAGAGAGGGGAGGGGGGAGAGAGAGGTGCGGGGAAGAGGGAGAGGGGGGGGGGATGACGAGGGGGGAAACAGTCAGATGGAGACTTGGACAAGCGCCCCCCCCCTTCCCCCCAGCACACACACACAGCCGAACACGAAACAGACTGATGCTGCAGTCTGTAAGGAAGCAGGCAGGGAAAAGGGAGCCCGGGGATGTGACAGCACAAGGGAGCGGTGGCAGAAAGGGGATCATGAGCCAGAATCTACAAGAGCCCTGTCCGCCCAAAATCCTGCCACATCCTTCAAAATTTGTTCACCCAAGCTGTCACATGCAGCAGCAAGGACAGCAATAAGCATCCACGAGTGACCTTACGAACGTCTTGCCTCATTTGGAAACCGGGGGTCACCGTCAGGTACTCCTGGGTAAAGCGGCTGCCGGAAGCAGCAGGCAATGCAGAAAGTAGATTTTTAGCTTGCCTTACCAGTTTATAATCGTATTCCACAGCCCCTACACCCAACAGCAAGCAGGCGGGGTCAGCCAACACATGCGAATTGCGTGGAAGAGTTAGATGGCTAGAAACGCTATTGAAGGGAGAGCTCCAAGCATCATGACATGCCAGGAGGATGAGTCTATCCCATTCAAATGGAGTCCAACTGATCTCAATGACATTTCTTGCAATCACTGCCCTTCGTGACATCGATCAATGACTCGACATGAGTGAAGCTGCAGAGCAGCAAGACTACATTTCCTGCAACCACTGCCCTTCCTGACATACATCAATGTGCTATATGAGTGAACCTGCAGAGCACCGACCGCAGAGACCACACTGCTCACGCAAGTCCTTCCAGAGTTTACTTTCCTGCTCCACTTAAAATTATTTTTCTGCAACCTGAAATTCGGAAACAACTTACAAACCTAGTAACCAAGCAAAGTAATCGTAACTACATCATATTCACAACCATAGTTACATCATGGTGACGGGGCGAGATGGCTCACCGCTTGCAACCTGCTCCAGCAACTCCCCGAGTGCCACTGCTCGCACCAGGAGCATTTGGGCCGACGACTGCAGCGATCCCAGATGGGCCGTCACTGCATCCCCATCCCTTCAAGTTTGTTGCCGATACGAAGGCATGTGCAATCTCATGCACACACTCGTACTCGCACTCCCCCTCCCTCCCCCTTCTCACCACCATTACAACCTTCAAATTCGCTGTCAAGCTCATGTTATAAAGAGCCAGCACTACCATACACACGGGCATGCGCAATCTCATTCACACATCCCCACTCCCGCCCCCCGCTCTCACCACCCTCTCCATCCTTCAGATTCGCTGTCAAGCTCACCTTGTTAAGGGCCAGCAATACCACACACGAAGGTATGCACAAATTCATGCACACACCCACTCCGTCCCCCCACTCTCACCACCATCACCATCTTTCAAAATGGCTGTCAACCTCACCCTGTAGAAGGCCAACAAAACCATACACCAGGGCATGTGCAATATCATGCACACTCACTCCCACTCCCTCCCCCAACTCTCACCACCATCACCATCTTTCAAATCGCTGTCAACCTCACCCTGTAAAGGACCAGCACTACCATACATGAAGGCATGCCCAATCTCATGCACACACGCACGCACACACACACACACACACACACACACACACACACACACACACACACGCACGCACACATGGGCACCCACTCCCTCCCCTCACTCTCACCACCATCACCATCTTTCAAAATCGCTGTCAACCTCACCCTGTAAAGGGCCAACACTACCATACATGAAGGCATGCGCAATCTCATGCACGCACTCCTTGCTGCCACTCTCATTTACACTTTCTGCCCATACGCATCCCACGCCCTGGTCCCCCCTTCCCCTCCCTCCCCCCACTAACCCCTCTCCCCCTCCCTGCCTTTCTCTCTGGCCCCACCCCCTCTTTCGCAGTCTGTCGGGTGCCCCCCGCTGGCTCTCTCGCTGCCCACTGCAACCTTCCTCAAAAAGAATTCGAAATAGGCAGAGAAAGAAACAGGCGTGCCTTGGTCTGCAGCACGATCCACCCCTCCCGGCAACACCTTGGCCACCTGATTCACAGCAATCCGCTCTGCCTCGGAAGTCTGGACCCACCCCCCCCCCCACCCCACCACTCTGCTCAGTGACGTGAGCACATGGCAGGGTTTACATCAAAAGTCGCTCGCACACACGCGCACGCGCGCACACACACACACACACACACACACACACACACAAAGACGCACACCCATACACGCACACACACACACACACACACACACACACACACACACACACACACACACACCCCATGTTGCCTGTCTCTCCTTGTGTAGGACAGCGCAGCAGACCAGCCAAAAAAAGGACTGTGTGAATGTCATGTGTGCAGGGGCCGTGTGATGTTCCTGAAACGACAACACATCATGTGGCACCCATGTGACCCACCTTGCCTTTCACATATCCCGCACCAAATATGTGACATTCCTTCAACATAGAGGTTCACGTAACCCTGTCTGGATTACGCTGGAGTTAGGAGGGACTTGCAAAGAGGATTGAGCGAGACAAAAGGAAGGCACGAGGCGTTGTGCTTTCCGGAGCATCCGCGGCAGTGGATAAGGTTGGTCCACAACTTGCTACCAGTAGTGTCCATCAATGTAGAAGGGGTTGTTTTAGCTAAACTTGCACGAAGAACCCTTTCTATTTTAGCTTGGGAAGGCTTTCTATTTTAGCTTGGGAAGGCTTTCTATTTTAGATTGGGAAAGCTTTCTACTTTGGCTTGGGAAAGCATTTCGGTTCTAGCTGGGGAAAGCTTATAGCAATTCGAGACCGTCGTCTTTGACCAGAGGCCAGGCGGGACTCCGCAGTGACATTCGCACCTCTATCTCAATCTTGGCACGCACAAAAACGTGTGCTGGCACTCCATTCACGGTATGCAGCTCTGCCCCCCACACAGTCCGTGAGATTCTGCACCGATCGTGGTCCAGCTGTCACAAACTAGGCGTACTCGATTAACCACAGTAGGAGTCCGTGTGCAAGACAGATCTAGACCTTCTCTGAGGTTTTGGACCGTCTGCAGTCCAGTTGCCACAAGTTAGGTGCGCTTGGTTTACCACTGCAGGTGTCGGACTGCAAGACAGATTTGGCTGACAGGCCTGTGAAGCACCCAAGCTTGCTGCCAAAACTGCGAGAGATGCCACAGAAATTTTGGGCAAGCATCGACGTGGTTCAGTTCCATTGTCCGTGCACATGAGACAGAGGAGGGGGGGGGGCGGGGGAGAGGTAGAGGTGGCCGATGGGAGCAATGACAGCCTGATGCGTTTACCCTGTATGACCCCCAATAAAGGACATCTAAAGGGTCCTTCGATGCAACAGGCTTGTCCCGCACGCAAGGTAAATATCTTTTCACCCCAACTTCCCCACCCCCCCCAACAAAACACATACACACACTCACACATACAAGTACACACACACACACACACACACACACACACACACACACACACACACACAAGAAAAATATCATTTCACCGCAACTCTCCGCCCCCAAAACACCACACACACACACACACACACACACACACACACACACACACACACACACACACACACACACACACACACACACACACAGACCCACACCCACGCATGCAGGCACACACAAACACACCACACATTGGCAGACTCATAAGGCTTGAAAGGTAATATTTAAGTCAGGAGACAGTCGAGCGTCGGTCCCCCTACCCGACTCATAAAGAAGCAGAGGCAGCTCTTCCCGCATTTGGTTGATTGTGGGATCAAACAGCAGATATATAGGCGACTCGTTCAGAATCATTATCTGCGTACACACACCTTGCAGATCAATTTCAGCATGTCTGCCTTCTGTTCTCCCCCACCAGACCAACTGACACATTCTGGGGACGATTGCTGCTCAAAGACAGGGTCACAGCAGGGCCAAACAGGAGAGGCTATTTTGGATAGAAAGGCTGAAGAGGCATAAGACGTTAAGGGGATTCACAACGTGCCCCTGGCTTCGGAACGTGAAATGCATATTGCAGAAAGCAAGCAAAACATCTTAGACAAGAACGGCTGATTGCAAAAATCAGCACGAAACATCTTTAGACAAGAACGGTTTATTGCAAAAATCAGGGAAAAGATCTTGGACAAGAGCGGTTGGCGGGCAAGAGCAGGAGGGGCCTCACAGTACGGTGGATGGACATATCCTCAGGTAGGAGCTTGGAGGCTGTCGAGTACCATCCCACGATGTCCAGCTTTGGGAAAACAGCCTTGTCTGTGCAGCACACTGGGATCAGGAAGTGGCTGGAGCACCGAGCAGTCGGGTCAAGCCCAGGAGTTGAGTCCAAAGGGAAGGCTTGTGGTCCTCCACAGAAGTTCCCTTGCAGGCTGTGCGCAGAACACCACGTCCCACCCCCACCCTCTGGGAAGATGGGGCAGTGCTGGGAAGATGGGGCACGCATGCACACACACACCCAGCCCCCCCCCCCCCCCCCACACACACACACACACACACACACACACACACACACACATGCGCGCGCGTGCGCACGGGGGAAGGAGAAGGAGAGGGAGGGAGGGAGAGAGGGGGCGAGAGGGGGAGAGAGAGAGGGGAGAGAGAGAGGGGGAGAGAGAGGGAGAGAGAGGGGGGGGAGAGAGAGGGGGGGGGGGGAGAGAGAGAGAGAGAGAGAGAGAGAGAGAGAGAGAGAGAGAGAGAGGGGGGGGGGGGGGGGGGGGGGGGGGGGGGAGGGAGAGGGAGAGGGAGAGGGAGAGGGAGGGGGGGGAGACAGAGAGAGAGAGAGAGAGAGAGAGAGAGGAGAGAGAGAGAGAGAGAGAGAGAGAGAGAGAGAGAGAGAGAGAGAGAGAGAGAGAGAGAGAGAGGGAGAGAGAGAGGGGGAGAGAGAGAGAGAGAGAGAGAGAGAGAGAGAGAGAGAGAGAGAGAGAGAGAGAGAGAGAGAGAGAGAGAGAGAGAGAGAGAGAGAGAGTGCTTAGACAGAACAGGTTCAAGGCTGACAGAAGGCACCAGCCTTACCACTGTCCACTTCAATAGGACGAACATAACAGGCGGTAGACAGCAAGCACTTACAGTGAATTACGCAAGCAGCAAAGTACCAAAGCTGTTGGGGAGTATTTAGAGAGGGAAGAATGTCAAACATGTCTAATTTTCTATTTGCTATGATTGCAGTGTCTGTACATGTGAATTCAGAGGCTGGAACACACATTGCTCTATCTTCTTCTGCAAGTATATGTCGTCAAGAATGATGCTGTCGCCATCCTTCCTGTAGACCAGCTCAAAGGAGTTGGAGATGTCAACCACCCGCCCATTCTGCTGGCCTAACAGTATTCCAATGACTCTCCCATCTGTTCCAGGTGTCTGCGCGTTGTTTGCCTTGGTTCGCACATAGTGGTCGCTGATACTGATCATGACCAGCTGCAATGGGAACAAGATCAGCAACGCTGAGTGCATTGGGGATCATTGTACATCAGGTCAAGCAATTCCTTGCCCAAGTTGTTTTGGCAAAACCATGCCTGAGCTTCGTAGAATCGAGAAAAGTATGGTCCAACACAGGGTTTTGACCAATCTTTAACAGGAATGTGCAATGTTTGTCATTTCTTGTTAAACTTCTCGTTGTCAAAAAAATTGTTTAAAGCCTCAAAGGTATTCTACAAAAGGAGATGGAGGCTCGGCCAAAAGCTATTTTTTTTGTGTCCATTAACGTTGCAAGCCTGAAGCTCAAAACCCAAACAATAATTAACTTTATCATCTACAGCGTAGCTTAGTATTTGAGGTCTTCGGCCCCGTACCGGATGTAAGTGAAAGCGTAGGCCCGACGATGAAGGTCGGCCCAATTCAAGTTGAAAATCTTCACTTATATCCATCGCTTCGCCACCAGCTTGTGAAACAGGATCCATGGAAAACTCCTTGAATGTTTCGCCCTTAAAACAAAAGAAGAACCTCAACTCTCAAAAAGTCTGTTTACGCTGCAAGGCCCGTGTCCAACTCCTACATGTCATTTTATTAAGAAAACAAAATTCAACTTCCAGCATAATCACTTGTTATATAAAGACAGATATCAGGTTTTTCAAAGGGTTTTGTAATCTGGAGGTGCCTATTTGATCGTGGGAGCGAGTTCCCAGATCTCCTGTACAATCAGTTCACTCCGGGTACTGTACCCTCCATCGTGTCCCATCGTCCTGGGACTCTAGTTCACTTGCTAATGCTTTTCTACGAAAAGAAATATCCCGCAGTTGATATAACTCGGGATGCCTATGCACCATGCGCGGAGTGAAGCAAAATAGCATTGGTGGGCGCCTAATACACGCGGTCTCGACTGTCGTCCAAGCTGCCGAGTTTGAGATTATGCTTATGCTAAGTATCGGCATCGCCATATTTCTTGTCCGAGGATTTGTGGTAAGCTAAATACTTCCCAAACATCACCTTTGTGGTGCTCTGTATGGCAAGAGTTTAACTACCGCAGGCACGTGATCAAGCTAGGACGGCAACGCCTTCGCGAGACTGTTGTTTCTCTTAAAAGCATCCGCCTGACCAAAGCATATTCTACTAAATGTGCAAAACTTTATCTGCACCGACGGATTTGGGTTGCGGAAGAGGATCCTCATATAATAGTTGCCGTTGAAGGCTGGCAGGGTCTGGCATCAGTGTATCGACCCGCAGTCTTTGGTTGGAACTCTCACTTGGTGAATCAGATATTCAGGGCTGACTGCGTGATTGGCAGACCATTTGTCAGGGGTTGGCACTTGGAGTAAACGCGTTTTTGGTGTGTTGCAGGGCTTGGCCACTTCTGAAGATAAATCAATATCTTCAACTGTCTAGCAATATAAGTCACTCATATGTTTGTCAAAGTGAAGCTACCATTGCATTTCCAACCTCCACAGCTGTCTTGCATAAAAGGACATATACTTGCGACAGCGGTGTCACGCAGGGAAGGTAATTTGATATTCCTGTCAAAGCCACATGTTTCAACCGTTCCAAAAGATTTAAAGACCTGCTAGCGTTTGTGCTGAGCCTAATGTAACCGAATTTCAATATGTGTAGTTGTCCATGGCTGCTCTGCCAAAATGATTGTATGTTTTTGCACAAGTGTCACAAGTGTCACAAGTGTCACAAGTGTCACACGTTTTTGCACAAGTGTCACAAGTGTCACAAGTCAAACACATACCCACCCACCCCGCCCCCCCCCCCACACACACACACCCCCAGACACACACCCCACACACACAGACTCAGACACACACACACACACACACACACACACACACACACACACACACACACACACACACACACACACACACACATGCAGCATGCATACACACACACGCCTCCCTCCGCAGGGCAGGGGGGATCAGCGTAACAGGGCCAGCAGAGCTAGGGTGACTGTGCAGTGAAAGACCCTTGCTTGAGGGACATAGTCGCGGACTGCCCTTCAGATGGTAAGAGGAAAGATCTCGTAATGAGCATCAAGTGCAGCAGACACATATGCTGTCTACTCCACGCCTTCGCAAACAAGGAGAGAACGAGGCCAGCCTCTGCAAACAAGGAGAGAACGAGGCCAGCTTCGCGGGCTGGGGATTCCAAGCCAGCAGCCCGGAAGGGAAGCAAGCCAAAAAGGCAGGCGCCTGTGGTGGGCCTGAGGAGATGCGACATCCCTTGGGGCCGCCCTCAGCCCTGGGATATCGATTACCAAACTACCGTCGGGGAGTTGCTGCTGGCCCAGCTGTCCAGCATTCTGGCCACTTCTGAGGTACGAAATTGGTACTGCAGCTTTGCTACTGGCCCAGCTGTCGAGCATCCTGGCCACATCTAAGGTACAAGATTGGTACTGCAGCTTTGCTGCTGGCCCAGCTCTCGAGCATCCTGACCACTTCTGAGGTACAAGATTGGTACTGCAGATATGCTGCAAATCCAGGTGTCGAGCATCCTGGCAGCTCTGAGCCACAAGATTGGTACTGCAATGATGCCTGTGCTGTTTTAAGTCACATATATTGTGGCAGCGCACGGGGTGGTCGTTGTGGGGTCAGCCACGCGCTTCAGCCTGTCAAGGGCTATGTGTTCTATGGGCAGCTATAGCTATTTTTTGACATGCAACGTAGGAGAACCCATTCATACACATGCGCCTGCCACTAGTCACGTGCATGCCTGCGCTTATGGCAACCCCTCTCCCTCCCCCCTTGTCTCTCTCTATCTGTCTGTCCTCCCCCCCCCCTCTCTCTCTTTCTCTCTCTTCTCTCTCTCTCTCTCTCTCTCTCTCTCTCTGTCTCTCTCTCTCTCTCTCTCTCTCTCTCTCTCTCTCAATCTCTCCCCCCTTCTCTCTCTCTCTCTCTCTCTCTCTCTCTCTCTCTCTCTCTCTCTCTCTCTCTCTCTCTCTCTCTCTCTCTCTCTCTCTCTCTCTCTCCCTCTCTCTCTCTCACACACACACACACACACACACACACACACACACACACACACACACACTTACTCTCATACACACACACACACACACACACACACACACTCTCGTACTCACACTCACATACACACACACACACACACTCACATGCACGCGCGCACACACACGTACACACACACACACACACACACACACACACACACACACATACACGCACACCAACACACAAGAAGAGCAGCAGGAGACTCTGAAGCAAGGTTCCGACGGGATGGAATGTTGGGGGGGGGGGGGCTGCAGGCTGCTGTGAAGGAGCCTGTGGATGTGCGCCTGGCAGTCAATAGTGTGGGAGCGGGTCTGTACGTGAAGGGGGAGGTGCGCAGCTCCGTTCACCTGCTCTGTGATTGCTGCACGGGACAGCTGATATATCCTGCTTACGGCACCTTCCAGGTGCGCTTCTCGAGGAGGAATGACTTAGGGACCCTCAGACCCGTGTTGATCTGCTTCAGGCCCTTATAACCTGGGTGGCTGTCCTTAGTGCCCTCAACCCTGCTTCCTTGTGTACCGCCTCAAAAGTATCAAACAGCAGCCGCAAGCGACGCCTGCCTTGTCTAAAACCCCGCAAGCGCTCCCAGGACCCACTGCAGGAAGCACTCGGAGAGACGAGTCCAGTTGGGCATCTGAATCCGGAAGCCCAGTCTACCTACGGGGTTTAGGGTTTATTTGACAGCAGCCAGGTCCTGCTGTCTCCTCATCACACACGGAAAACCGGCACAGAGCCTGTCAGCAGGAGGAGCTTGTCTGGCTTGCAAGATGGACTCGTGGGTGTCTATTTCGTGTACAGGATTTTGGCTTGTCTGAGTTGCGTTCTGTACCGGGCATTGTCTGACTTTGCATGCTGTGATGTTGCTGTGGAGTCCGAATCCGAATCCTTGTAAAGGTCCAAACTACTGGAAAGGACTGAAGCGGTTTGTAATGGGCAGCGGTTTTAATTCGAAGAGCAGCTCACTAACCCCCCCCCCCCACAAAAAAAAAAAAAAAAAAAAAAAAAAAAAAAAAAAAAAAAGTGAAAAACCACACCCAAGCAAGCAGGCGACTCGCCTGAATTCTGCATCATCTTGCTTTCATGTGCGCTTTTCTCGGAGTTGCATGGTTCGTATATGGTCATGGGCCAGGCGTGGAAAAGGGTGGGGGGGGGGGGGGAGCGGTCACCACTCAAGATTTAAAGCAACATTGCTTAGTGCTGTGCAATGTGTGATTAAAGTAGAGTCAAGGCATGATCACTGCGGTAGCGTTTGCTGGTGAGTGATATTTATGCCAGGTCAAAAGCTGATAACGCGAGGGATCTCTGGGACAGCACGACCCTTCATGTTAGGGGTTGTTTGCCTGAGACCTTCGACCTTGTCTCATTGCTTTCTATCCTGTTCATGGCTCTTTGCTTCGTATTCTGTGCATGTCTCTTTGCTTTCTGTCCTGTTCGTGTCTCTTGCTTTCTATCCTCTTCAATTCCCCTTTCTTTTTATCATGTTCATGTCCCCTTTCTTTTTATCATGTCTTTTGCTCTCTGTCCTGTTCTTGTCTCCTTTGCTTTTATCCTGTTTACGTTTCTGTACTTCCTATCCTGTTCAGGCCTCCTTTGCTTCCTATCCTGGTCAATCTAATGTTTCCCATCCTGTTCATGTCTTTTGCTTCCTTTCCTGTTGACTTCTCTCGCTTTCTTTTCTGTTCATGTCACTTGACTGTCATCCTGTCTTATCACGTGCTGCACTGGGGGTGCACTCTGCAGGGTATTTTCCCTTCATTTGGGCCCCGTGCTGATGACTGATACCACGTGACTCTCTGCTGGTCGTGGTCTTCGGGGTATTACTTCTAATTGCTGTGCAATGTGAGGTGCGAGGAACTTGTGTTGCTCAGGTGTGGCTGGATGCAAAGGAGGATCGGGGTGGGGATGCGGATGCAAATGAAATCTACTTCCCACAGTCTCAGCAGGTAGCAGATCTTTCCGGCATTTGTCAAGAAGCCCTTTTGTCTGGGCTGCCGGTGGCTCCGCGCTGCGCAAGCACCGATTGCGTCTCTGGTGCGCATCTTCATCACTCTCTGCTGGTGTACCCTGATTTGAGCGCGCCACGTCTCTTTCTCTCCCCACCCTTCTACCCGCCCTTTGCCTGCCTCCCTCCCTGGCGGCAGTGCATGTGTGTGTGTGTGTGTGTGTGTGTGTGTGTGTTTGTGTGTGTGTGTGTGTGTGTGTGAACAGCCAGAGTCTGTGTAGCATTAACATCGTAATGTTGTAGCATCGTATCTGATCGGAAAGATGGCTGCAACAGGTGCACAAGTATATGTGAGCCCGCACGGAATTCGTACAGGCTGGCTTGTTGCACCTTCTCACGGCTCCAAGAATCTGTCTGCAAGCCTGAGTGACAGCAAATTGGCACAACTGCAAGGCTTACGCAAGGCTCTGGAGACACAGTGAAGATGCGAGGATCTTGTGCCTGTGCAAAGGAAGCTCAGCCTGTTTTGCCTCATGTCTAGGCAGACAGGTGCAGCAGATCTGTCTGCTTAAAGCATGCACGTGCTGTGCTATGGCTGTGCTTTGCAGACTGCCATTGCAGGCTCCCCGGTTCAGAGGACATGCGTAGTTGTAAGGCATTGTAGATGTACCCGCTGGATGAGTGTTTTACCCCTGTTTGTTCCAGAGAGCATGATTTTGTGTCACCACCACGACCCATTTCGTCACACAGTAGTAGTGCATGGTTTCCTGGGGGTGGAACAGTGCGACTGGCCCTGTGTATTTAGCAGCCTTGGTCCATTGCTGAAGTATTAACTCTCACAATACCGGGGTCTGCTGATGCACACTTGGACTGTGAAGCTTCGCAAGAACATGCGGAGCTATGTGTCTAGTCAGTTTGACCAGCGGATACACACCAGTGATAGGCTTCAAAATTTCCAGACCTTCAAGTACCGAAATCTGCAGAGCTTAATGAAATCTCAGGCTTTTATGAACAAATTCCAGATGTCCGAGTACTATTATCATGAATGTAGGAAACGACATGGCAATTGCTAACTCGGCTGGGTTGGTAACTACGAGTCCGTACCAAATTGTAACTTTTCAAATAGCGTGCGTGCTTGTCATCACATACACATACACAAATTATGAAGCACGCCATACTTCAGCCGCGTATTCGTACTGTAACAGTTGTTTCTTGGACATGTAGAAGGGCCTGCGTCGTTAGCTGTAAGACCATGCAAAAGTCGTTCCTATGTGCTCGTTATTGATGTAAGAAAAGCTGTTTCAATCCTTCCAGTGGGTCCTTTACCAGGGCTTTTGAAACCAGTATCCCTCTGTAATTTCCACTTCACTTACAACAGCACAGTCTACGGGACTTGGACTCAAAACGTTGAGACGAAGTTTTGAAGTGCACTTTGCAGGTACTCGGCCTTTCTATGCATACATACGGGTTGGCTAAGGCACACAAATCCTTACATAGCGCGCTTACCCACACCGGCTCAGGATAGTTTGGCGCACACTCACTACCCAAACAATCGCACCTCTTTGATAAAACTTCGTCCATCACACAACCTGTCATTGCAAATGATGACTTTGAAGGTCTTCACATTCACGTCACGTTGTAGCGACAACCCTTAAAGCCGCTGTACTGTTCTTCAATTTCTGCTTGAATCGGGAAAGCCCACTGGTTAGGGAGCCCTTGCTCCCTTCAGGCTGCAGCTGCAACCCAATTGGCTTTTTCATGAAAAGCGGGGCCATCTGGAATGGACTTGGCTTTGCCCCAGCCTTTGGAAGATTCAACTCGGATTTCAAAAACTTGGATGCAGCATGATCAGCCCGGTGAGCAAGGACCCGCACAATGATGTCGCAATCAAACGCCGGCACATTCCCATGTGCCTTGGTATCTGGAGGTGCAGCCTTCCCCTGGACAAAGTCGAGCAAAACAGTAAGCAAAGTAGTTTCTGACACAACCAGGGATGTGTACTGGTGGGTGCTTTATCAATGAAGAACGTTTATCCCAAATCAGTTCCTGGATATTGTTTAAAACTTCAGACATAAGTAGTGTGTTTCTTCCATAAAGTCTACGCAAGTTGTACTTCGAGTGTGTCACTGGAGAGCGCTAATCACATAGGTATGGTAACGCCCGACTTGATGTTGAACAAATCCCAACACACACTCACCCGTGTAGTTAATACTAGGCGGGGGGGGGGGGCAAAAGGCACAACAACTAGTATTGGTTGTTAAACATAACCGAGAACCACGTTCAAATTTGGTCATTGCCTATATTAAACTGTCGGAAAAGTTGCGAAGGATAGGACTGTCAGCGACACCATGCCTAGTCGAGACAAATGAAGGTTCATCTGATGCTGGGCCTGAGGCGAATAAAAAGCTTAAAAGCCTGCACCCATAGCAACGAGCTGAGGGACAACATATAGAGGATCTGACAGTAGTGACCGTGGGAAGCGACACAAACACATGAGGATGGACAGCAGGAAGGGGAATGTGAGGTTGAGGTCAACACTAGGTCAACACTAGGTGGAGAACATCCCAACCTGTTGGTAATTGGATACGAGGATTCCTGTCTCCAACTGCATCACCGTCAAAATGGACAGGAGTGGCAAGCAGGCTTTGGACACATGCTCGTGTGCAAGGCCATCTCCGTCCGCTACAAATAACTGCCGCAGCTGCTCCAAGTCTTCCTCTATGAGCTCCACGTCTTGAAGAATAAACCACCTGAAGTATGGAAATGGAGAAAACCTGGAGATACTGTCATGAAGACCAGTTGAGGCAAAAGGTGGGAATTCTCCGCCGCATCCTGGGCAAGAGGAGGGGGGAAGGAGAGAGAGCCGGGGGGGGGGGGGAGAGGGAAGGGGGGGAAGTGAGAGAGGGAGAGAGAGAGAGGGAGAGAGAGAGAGCGAGAGAGAGAGAGAGAGAGAGAGAGAGAGAGAGAGAGAGAGAGAGAGAGAGAGAGAGAGAGAGAGAGAGAGAGAGAGAGAGAGAGAGAGAGAGAGAGGAGCCTTCAAGACCAAATAAAACAGGGGTTGCTGTAATACTCACGATTTGGCATATAGCATTTATCACTGCCTTGACTGCTCACAGAATCTGCCGTTGCCTGAACGTCTCCAAAAACGAACGTCCCTAGCTGTATGCCGTGCACGTGCCTGTACATGCAAATATAGTGTGTGTGTGTGTGTGTGTGTGTGTGTGTGTGTGTGTGTGTGTGTGTGTGTGTGTAATGTGGGGAAAGGGGGGAGGAGAGGTCTGGATGGACTCTTTGTAGAGGGCCTTCATACAGGTCAGTGCATACAAAAGAGGTGTGTCTCACCTGTAGGGGCCGCCATCTAGCAGGACACGTGCAAGGGCGTCGACGGTGGACTTGAGAAGACCAGATGCAAGCAGGGGAACCAAGCCATCATCAGCACCACCTGCAAGGTCCCCAAGTTGAGCATCCAAAGCTACCAAGTAAGAGCTCAAGCGCGCCCGCTCCACACTGTGCCGGTAGACGCCTTCCAGCTCCGTCCTCAAATCACAGAATACCACCTGCGTGGACATGCACATGAAGGACGTTAGCAAGCAGCAGTCCCCCGGGGGGGGGGGGGGGGGACCACGTGGCAATAGGCAAAATATGACTGGCCAGGTACCAATGTTTTTGAATTTGCAATGTGCAGAAAAAACAGAAGAATCGCCTCCTGTACTCTTTAGTTGGGGGCTTCACAGCCACAAAGATGTCTGGAACATTGATGCAAGCCAATGTGACGCGGGAGTCAAGTGCAGCGAACAAGCCATTGATGAACCCATCAATATCATCTTTTGGACCAACAGACTGTTTTAACTTTAGAGCATAGATTGAAGGTTTGACCTTCACTCGGCAAATAACTTCCGGCCAGAGGTTATGTATGGAAAAGAGTCCTGTGGAAACCCTAAGCGCAAAGGTGAGGGTGACACCTTTGCAGCCGTATAATCTATAACTGTTCTGAGCGCATGTTCTGCACACCTCTGAGCACCTCCAAGCGGATCCCTGGCTGAGCTAGAGTCTTCCATAGGCTCTGTTCTGAAGACCCCAACAGCATATAGGATAAGCTGACGACTCGTTCCCTACTCTTAAAGGTCCGGACGATAATGCCAGAATAAAAAATGCTTTAGGTCCTGTCCTCCTACTTCATTGTGACCGCCAAATGGGGTCAGAACAGAAGTCTAGGCCCCACTGATTCCCAGGGAATAGAGGTGGGATCTCACTGGAGGAACTGGAAGGTAAACAATGGGTGTAAGGATCAGATAATAAAAGCTGCAAAGAATGGCTACATCACTAGATTGGAATCTGCACATGATCAGCAGAGGAGAGAACACACACAATGGGCGAATTGCAGCAGCTAGTTGAGGGAGCTGTCCAAGCAAGTAGTGAAGCGAATTGGCAAGCACCAACAAGTGTGAGGTAGCTAATCTGGGCGGCCCAGCTTCCACAGCTGAGGGTGTACTTCGTTGAGATTCTCCACCGCTGGTGTCACTCCTGCAACTGAATCAAGATTTACCGACACAGAATAGCCGACTCCTTGGTGCCTAGCATCTTCCCAATCACCAGCAAACATTAGCGTTATCTGGATTGCATGTCATGTCTATGGATGGGGAACACCAAATGACATCCAATCCTATGTACACAAGATCCGCGTTTAGGAAACACAGAAGTGGAAGCTATCCCATAGGGGTGTCCACTCAGAGCATGTGATGAGACCGAGCGGGGTCGCACCTGCCACCCAGACCTAGCCGAGGGGTGCCATCCGCCTGCTCAGCCCGTGCGGCAAGCTCCCGCTTGAAGCGTGTCAAGGGAGGCAGGGGAGGTTTAAAATCGTCAGGATCACCTGCTTGTCGTTCAACGAACTGCGCGTACCTGCCAATTCCAACAATACTGCAGATCAGCGCTCAAGCATTGCATGAAAACAGTGAGTTGAAGAATAGAAAGTTTAGCAGCGTGTTTGGGATTCTGAACTTGTTAAAATCCCATCATGTGAGATGCAAACTGTAAAAGGTGGGGATATTTAATAAATCCAGCTGCATTTTGGAGTCTTTCGAGCAGTCATACACCCAAGCAGGATTCAGTAAAATATATCAACTACATATGATCTAGATTCTGACAACTAAGATAGGCACTTCAAAACAACCATCTATCATTTGAAGGAACAAGTTTGCCAGCCAACAGTTGCTTCTTCCCCATCCCTGCTGTACCTGTGTCTCCTCCCATAGTTTCCTCCGGCCTAACATTTGCAATGTGAGTAACTTGATTATAAGAGATATTCGATGCTGGAGCCAGGCAAATTCATAAACTCTGCATGATGGATAATGGGCTTTTATGTTAACACAAAAATTATTTTGACGCTAGTGGCCTGCAGGGCAATTGCTTCATTTGTTGTGACATATTCCTTGAGTGGGGATGCGAATACTGCGGCTTTACTTCTGGAGAACTGCATCGACCCCATCTGTGCAGTGGGTGACGAGCTCCCATGGGACAGGCAACCGTAGACTGGCAAATGCAGAGAGCACCTCATTTGCTATCCTGACAACCTCCACTGCAGACCTGTACCAAACGAAAACGCAACAAATCAGACACACACACTACCCGATGTTTAGGTGTGCCGTTACTTGAACATGGCGTGAACTCTATTCCATGTTTTGAAGAACGTACTAGCCCATCAACTCTCCTTTCGCAGGAATAGGGGTGCAGTCTACGGTTGCTGGGAATATAGTCTGAAACTGTAGCTAGCAAGTGCTAAAGCCGTGAAATGAATACACATTGACATACATGGCTGTAAACCAGATGGCATCAGCTCAACCACACCGAATACCCCCCCCCCCACACACACACACACGCACGCGCGCACACACACACACACACACACACACACACACACACACACACACACACACACACAGCCGCTTTCAGACCCTGTTTACCTTCTGTTTTGTTTTGAACCTTCTTCCAAGGGCTGATCCCTCTGTCTCATTCTCAAATATCTCGCATTGTGTGCAGGGATGCAGACAGTGCATGAGCTGACACAAACAGAAGTTAATACATAACCTTCTCTGCCAGGTTGCCATATCAACAGGCCTGTGTTTGCACACCTTGCACAGCTTCGTGGGGCTTGTACAGGTCTCCAATCTTCACTTTGTTCAATCCGGTCACTCCACTCCATCAGGGTGTGGAGCTGTCCACTTACCCACTTTCGGGCCAATGGGACCACTCGTTCCGCGATACACCATGGGTGAGGAACTGTACAGTCCAATGGGGTGGTACTTCCAGCTACTGCCTTTAAACGTAGCTCCATCCTGTAGGCTGCTCGAATAGCTTCCAAACTGGCTTGTTCTAGAAGGGGCCCTAGCCAATCCAAAGAGCTAGATTATTGCAGTAAAGCTGGGGAGTGGAAAAAAGGTTCGTAGCAAGACAGGATCGGGTCAGTAAAAAACTTGAGGCTAGCACACCTGTATCTAACCAGTGCAGGACACTCTTGCCTACAAGTGCCTGAAGGGTTGCGGCAATTACTGACATGGCATGCGGCAGATGTGAGGAGAAAAACTGAGCGTAGGTGTTAGTTGCTTCGTCAAAAAGCTTTCCAGCCACTGCTAGCAAGTGTAAAACTTGAGAGGGGTCTTCCCCTGGGTCATCCTGGCCTAATTGCGCTATAGCCTCCTGGATTGCAGCTGTGACAGCTGCAGGTAGACACTTTTCCAAATCCTGCGATGTCAAAGCACAGCGTTTAACCGGCCTTTGAGACAACCATGCACAGCACCTTTGATCCCTCAGAACCTGGACGAATCTATCCTCCTCGAACGTAAAAGTACATCAGGAATACTTCCAAATTATGGCGCAGCGTCTACTCCAGGGCCATAAATCCTTACATCGCACATTAGTGGCCAGTCAATTGCCCCCAGTCAATTGCCCATTATATAAAATGCTTGTCAACTCTAGTAGAAAATAAATCGTAGTCTTCTGTGTGTGCAACTTGAGGTAAAGACAACTCAGTGTTGCAGTACCGGGACAGGCAGATGGGTACACAAACTTATAACCTGACTCTGACCCTGACGACGACCAGTACATGCAGAAAAATTAACAATTCACGCATTATTTATGACCATTTGTGTGTTGTGTCTGAACTCTTATCATAGCTGCAACAAAGAACTGACAGACAGCTCCTGGTTATGACTCAAGGCCTTATGAGAGAAACGAGACAAGAAGAAGGCCTACAGGTTGTATGGACGAAATGCCCTGCACTTGGCGTGCAACAGCCAAGACCTCCAGCACACTTGGAAGTTCTGTCGCGGGCGGGGGGAAATTAATGTGGTACGCAGATAACCTTCCACAGGCCCAGTCTGAGATCCGCCGAGCCACCTCTTGGGCTACTGAGGGCTCCTCCATCCCTGTTACAAAGTATCGTTGAGCACACCAATATTTATGCACCAGCAATTTAGCAGTTTTGTTCCCCTTACAGCTGTTGAACATACTGAAATAAAACCAAAATTATGAACGAACACAAGACCCCCTCCACCTCCCCCCCCCCCCCCGGGGGGCAAGAAAACACAAAACAAAACCCCAACACACACAAAACACACCAGGAGAAGAGGGGGAAGGGGGCAGGGGGATGAAATGGAGGGCTATGAACATCAAAATGTCTAAGGTACTTAGGCATCGGAACTACAGTCAAGACTCACAGCTATGTAATCTATCCTCTCTTCTCATTTGGCTGTAGGACAGGGTTTCGATTGGCATAGAGGACCTATTTTTAGGAGGTCAACAGCCGGTTCCAGCACGAGAACCCCAGATCTTGGATAGGGCATGCTGCTAAAGCAATGCAGATATAGGGTGAACGATCTATCCTTAGCCCTTCCAAATGAATGATGCTGTGACTCACCCTGATTTAGCTCTCTATTTTCACACAGTGTTTGCAATGTGGATGCTGCAACTCCAAGCGAGGCAGGAGAGCCCCCGACAGCCACCTGACAGAAATAAGCCCAGGCGTACAGTGCCTTGTGGTCGCAGGACCTTATCCCCAAGACTGGCCACACATGCTCAAGGAGCAACTTCTGTAAAGCAGGGGCCTCCGGCCGCAGGTGGCCGTCCTCAGGATCAAACAGGCTCAGCATGAGTTGCTCTGCAATTGCCAGGCGCATATGCCATGGAAGCTGCCATCCAGACCTTGCCGCACACAAGGGGTAAGCCAAACATCCATACAATACATCTGCATCAACGAAGATGCTGGGTGAGGCATGGCCACAGCCGAATGCCTAATGTCCATCCCATCAACAGGTCGACTTGCTTTGAGGCCCTGGCACCTCACTGCCAACCCAGCAGGACATATTTGTGCAGTACCTCTGCAGTGCACTAGCCAGTCCGACGTCCAGCCTTGGCATCAAAGAAGCTAAAGCTTTGGGTAACGAGCTCTCGCGGAAGTACGCTACAGTTGGACTGGAGTAAACAGAGTCAGCTAGATAGCGATGTTCAGGGGGCTTACCTGGCAACCCTTTTCTGCTTCTGAAGCACATGTTAAGGCACATGTTCTTACTCAACTTCCACCACCAATGTCAAGGAATGTCAACCAAGCTATTTAGTGTTGTGAACTTGTGTAGCCCATGCAACTGTTGCAGACGCAAGTTTAGGTTGTCAAGGGACGTGAAATGTCTCATCGCATAGCCTTTGCTGGCTTGTCTTAGGACACTCTATATTGGCGAACTGAGGTTTGTGGAGTGAACAAGTGACTTGTTGAAGGACCAGCCACAAACAAGCCATGGCGACCTTCCACAAACTTCCACAAGCAAGTAAGCCAGATGCCATGTAAAACGACGGGATGCTCCAGAGAGGTGCGCCTGCTCAAGGCCTAATTTAGATTTGCTTACATGCAACAGCTACCTTGAGCAATTTTGATGACCCAATGAGATGAAGACAAAGGTAAAGAAATGTGAAAGATGCAGACCTGACAGATGCAGCCAGCTCGCTTGCTGCTTGAGTAAGCATGGTTAAGCCCTCCTGATATACCGATTCTTCGAAGTCCTCTGCTGACTGAACGTCGAGCCAGCGTGAGCTTGCATGTAATCGCCCCTGCAATTGATGGCCACCACACAATATTCATGATATCCATTCAAGAAGCTTGAATGAAACGTGTTCGGTATTGTAGTGCCACACACCACGGCCATCTTGGATTTGTCTTCAAAAGACCCCCCCCCCCCTCTTTTCCCAGAGTATGACCAATATCCCGGAACTTGGTGTCAGGGGTCGCCCAATTAATGGTGCCAATGTTTTCCTCAGTGCGCACCCCGACGGTACACTTGTTTGGTAGTCCGACAGACAGGTCAGAGAGAACCATTGGGGCATGGTGGAAGGCACTTTGATACGCTTTTGACAGGTCAGCGACATGGATCGAGGTGCACCTAGACCTAAAATGGCTATACAGCAAGAAGAAACACTTTGCTCCCCCAAAACTTCTTGAAAATGAATATGGATAACAGTTGAGGCAACCCAGCAAGCTATAAGCCTCCATTGCAGACAGATTATATGTCATTCTTCTAGTGAAGGGCTTTCTAGCAGTTCGTGCCATTTATATTTTAGCAGTATTTATTGGTTTCGCCTTTCTATTAGGGAAAATTGGGGGGGGGGGGGTGGGATTGGGTGCACAAAGGCAACGTATCGCCCAGCAAGGTGTGCCCCTAGAGGCAATCAAGAGAGCCAAAAAATGCTAAGTGGTCCGCCTGACCTACAGAGCACAAGCTCCACTGACAATTGATTGATAACACTGAAAAAACTCCTCAACACCCTTATTTGACTTTGCTTGGACAGGTGCCAATTGCTTTGCATTGTACTTGCAAGCTGTCGTAGAGACGATCATTTATAGAGAGTTCAAGCCATGAGCACAACCACAATACTGTAAACTCGATTTAGTGCATGTACATGTAGCATGCCACCGACATGACATCAGTGCTAGGTTTGTCGGCTGCCCTATCGCAAAACTGCAAGACAAAGCATGTAACAGAGGAAAAGCCCCGCACAATGTGGCGTTTGAGCGTTCGTCGGCAGCTGCCATGTGTGACAGCAAGGTCTGGCAGCCCTTGCACAAGAATATTTCGTGTTGTGCTCTGCCACCTTTTGAAGCATGCAAAACTGTGAAAGTGTGCTGGACGAGCCGTTTGTATGAAGTGTAGAGGCAAGTGCAACGTAGCTGCATACATGTTCCCTGATCCATCTGGCGTAAGAACACTTAGGAGGTGGAGAAGCTGTGAAGCTTGCCCTTCGGTTACCTGAAATACATATGACCATGGTTATTGAGGATTACTGACTAGCATATGAGAGCATCCAAACTTTTGCTACGCGGGACCAGTCAAGCCTCACCACTTGCTTGACCTCCGAAGTACTCAAGCACCCAAAGCTTCTATCAATCCGGTAAAACAGAGACTCGTGGTTATGTAAGGGACTGTATCCTTACTTCCAAATGCTGTCGCACACACAGATTGAGATCTTCAAAGAACATCTTCCCACAAATTGCCGAATATGAAAGGAACGCCAACTCCTTTTGTACTCCATTTGAGAGTCCTGCAAGGAAGTGAGAAGAGTTAAGGTTGGTCCCTTTTGGACTGAGGGGATTTTATCGAGCAGGGCATGCCTGAGGCTGATCCTAGAAGCCTTAAGCCGCTGACATCGACAACGGAAGAACGCCTTTTCAACTGAAATGACATTAATCAAAATGCTGCCCTTCAAATGGCAGAGTTGTTGAAACAAAGAGTGGACGCTTGCTGCAGCGTCTACTTTAGAGGAGTGCAACCATTGCTCCACGCTATACGGGCTGATTTCTCCCCAGGCCCCTGGGTCCAATTTTTTTAGCCAAAAATTGGTGAGCAAGAACCACGAAAAGGCTTTAATACAAACAATGAATAGGATGCCTTGGATTCTTGCGGACTGCCGTTGGAAAACTAAGCTTTCAACCTCATTAATTTATGAATATGTGACTAAGACCATTTCGAAACATGCGATGTTTTGAACAATGGATAGGTCAGAAATCCCATTAAAATCTGCACTATTGTGTACATTGAACGGCAAGTCCGAGCAATGTATGCCGGGCCTATTCCCCGCAAAGCACTTCTTCTGGTCGCAGTCTGGTAAGTAACATAAGCAGATCCCATACAACAGGCATGCAAATGAAAGGAGACTCAGTTCAAGAGGGTAGGCCGCATGGTCTTGTCGAGCGTCCCGGACGCTGCATCCGGCTGATTCCCAACAGCTTTGAAACGTCTCGTACTGTACGGGGCAGGCATTAAATTCCTTTTCCAAAGACAGAATTTCCGGAGGTCCTTGTCATCCGCGGCGGATGATCCGCCGGGCTGTGTCCGAAACGATACGGTTTCGGTGAAAGGATTCCGGCATGCTTCGAAAAAAGTGTCCGAAACCTCTTTTTTTGCGAAAGGGGGTATCGCCTGCGAAACTCGCGAAACTCCCGCTCACTCTGCGAAAGGGATATCGGCGGCGAAACTGGGTTTTCGTATCGCGTCGCAGTGTACCGCTCGTGTACTGCAGAAATCGGCAGTACCAGTCTAACAGACAGGAGTCACGACGACAGGTACGACGATGCCAACGCTCACTCATGTCCACAAATCATTACACTGGATGCTGTGGATGCCGGCGGTTTTTTTTTTTTTTTTTTTTTTTTTTTGGGGGGGGGGGGGGGGGTGAGGGTAGCTTTTAAGGTGTCCAGGTAAATTGGAAAAAGGGGGTGGGGGGGGGGGTTGACCGTCCGTATGGAACCCATGTGATATTCGTATAGGTTATACACCCGCGAAACCGAGCGCCGAGGGGTACTCCGTCAGGAATGCACCTCCTCCCGAGGGAAGCCGAGGGCTCTTGAAAATCCCAGCTTCCCGAGGGAGGAGGTGCATTCCTGACGGAGTACCCCGAGGTCCGGTTTAGCGGGTGTATAACTAATTTATGCACTTCCGGTGCTACTTCAGGGTGGTTCTGTACACTGTTTATATATTGTGATTAGCTTGGTTAGTTATCACTCATGAGGCCGTCCGGCAGGGGGAAGCAGGTACGCCGGCTCACCATCACGGCCCCGTTTAAATTGATAGCAAGCGCATTTTTAAAACCAAGGAAAAAATATACTGTATAAACTAAAAATTTGATTAATTTGACGGAATGTTCATGGAAATCGTGCTCGTGTGTTTCCGGAGTCCCATTTGTGGGGCTCCGTCGAATCCTATGAAGACACCCAACAGACATACAAGCAGCTTCAAACTTTCTTTTCACACTTCCTCGTGGTATGTTACGGCCGAAAGTGTAGGTATGTTGACCATTCGACTGCAGATTCAAGCAAGAATAGGGCTCCGCAGTACACATACAAGCATCAACGTACTACAATTGTCCTGGAATGCGGATGGCGTTCGTGGAGAGCGTCGCTACAAGACCATGGAGCAGGAGAACGCGAGTTCAAATCCCCCAGAAAAACGGGAGAAAAAAATAAACCCCTTCCGCAGATAGTAGGGTGATAGGTCTACTTCAGCGTAGGTGTGATACTTGGGCCTAGGTGTGATACTTGAGGGCCTAGGCGTGATACTTGAGGGCCTAGGTGTGATACATCAGCCTGAATTAGCAAGCATTTCTGCTTGCGGCGTCACCTGCAGTGATGGCACGACGGCAGCGTCAGTTCGTAGCCTGTGGGAAAAACCGTCCACGCTACAACGTTTCCAGGAACAGCACACAGCACTCTCCAACAGTAGAGGTTGGTCAAGGATACCAACATGCTTCGGACAAGTCTTACAAATGATGTTAACTGCTCTCACTCTTGCTAAAGACCACGTAACACTACGCCTTGCCTGATAGCAGAGTTCAGCACCAAAGAGGCCTTGCGATGTCTACTTTACGTCACTAGAATACAATAATAGTTCATCAGTAACTCAGCAAGGTCTCTTTGTGATGTTTGTACAGTGAAACTATCTTACCGCCACAACGGTGGACTTCAACATAAGTCTCAATGAGGTCAAACATTCAGTGCGCTCTCGTCATGCACTCTCATCAATGCACACAGCAGTAATATCTAACTGGTCTGAATGTTTGAGCACAATCATATCTGAAACGACTTTGAGAATCCTAAACACACCTGCAGTGATGGCACGACGGCAGCGTCAGTTCGTAGCCTGTGGGAAAAACCGTCCACGCTACAACGTTTCCAGGAACAGCACACAGCACTCTCCAACAGTAGAGGTTGGTCAAGGATACCAACATGCTTCGGACAAGTACCGAGCCGTTCCTGGGCTGCCCAGGGATGGCTCGGACTGCAGGGATCCTAAAGTACTACCATACGTAATGTCTATTGAGAACGCATATCGTACAAGTCACGTGTTATGTCATTGAGGTACGAGTAAGATCTATACCGTTCATAAAGGGCTATAAAGGCTATAGTTTACACTGCTGTTGATGGCATGTGACAGGGGATGTCACTAAGTACAGTATTGACCAATTCATTCAACACTTCCCCTTGACAGCACCCTGTCACCTATGTCATCTTCACAAGTCCAAACCCTCGCCTGTGCACCTGGAAGACAGGGCGAGCGAGAGGCTTTGTCAGCATGTCTGCCTTGTTCCTTGCAGACTCCACATAGCAGAGTGTAACCTGCCCCTTTGCAATAGCTTCAGGTGCAAAGTGGAAGCACACTGCAATGTGCTTAGTATACTTGCTATACAGTGGGTTTTTCAGGTTAGCAATGCACCCCTGATTGTCACAGTATAGCTTCACTGACCAAGGAGGAGTTCCGATTTCCTCCATGAACCCACGCAGCCAGTTAAGCTCCTTAATAGCCAGGGTTGCCATGAATTCTGCCTCCACAGTGGAGGTAGCAACTGAGTGTTGCTTCTTACTACCCCAGACCACAGCACTGCCAAACACTGATAGCACATACCCCGAGGTAGAATGCCTGCTGTCAATATCGCCAGCATAATCTGCGTCAACATGACCTTCTAACACAGGCCCTTTCCCTCCCAGCACTAAGACGCACTCTCG
Source organism: Botryococcus braunii (assembly GCA_002005505.1). NCBI lineage: Eukaryota > Viridiplantae > Chlorophyta > Trebouxiophyceae > Botryococcus > Botryococcus braunii. The sequence continues at coordinate 231,214 of KV908413.1, forward strand.
AGTAGACTGAAGATACCTCAATACCCTCAAGCCCTCATTCATGTGGGCAGTGGTGGGAGCGTTCCGGTAACGGGACAGAACACCCACAGCCTGAGCTATATCAGGTCGAGTTGTATTAGCAATATACAACAGAGACCCAACAAGCTCACAATATCTATGCCCGGGAGGCAGTGGAGTCCCAGACCCAAAGCTGGTCTCACCCACTGTAACCTGCGGCATCCCAGACATCACAAAGTCTTTACTCATGGGAGTATCGACTGTGCGTGACTCAGCACTCACCCCAAACTTCTCACACAGTGCATCAATCTTAGGCACGCAGCTCAGTGATAGGCACCGATTCTCTCTATCTCTCAGGATCTGGCAGCCCAAGAAATCCTTGACTTCACCGAGGTCATGAATCTTGAAGCTTGCCAACAGCTCCTTTTTCACCCATTCTATCTCTTCCGCACCCAGTGCCACAATCAAAAGATCATCAACATACACAAGCATGTATGACAGCTCCCCATCCTCGTGTCTCTTTATGTAAACTCCCGCATCACTCTTACACACTTCATATCCCATACTTAGCAGCTTCTCATTCAGGGTCTTGTGCCAAGCCCTGGGAGCCTGCTTCAGGCCATAAAGGGCCTTACGCAGTCTGCACACAATGTTGGGGTTGCCATTATCAAACCCAGGAGGCTGTGTCACATACACCTCCTCCTCTAATTCACCATTCAAAAAGGCGGTCTTTATATCCACTTGGTGAATTTCCATGTTCTTTGCTGCAGCAGTTGCTAGCAAAGTCCTCCTGGACCCATAGCTACTGGTAGGTGCAAAGACCTCATCTACATCAACTCCAGGAATCTGTCTACAGCCCTGGGCTACAAGCCGAGCCTTAAATCTCAACACGTTCCCATGTGCATCAGTCTTCACAGAGAAGATCCAATGCACAGGGATCACCTTGTGTCCCCTGGGTCTCTCAACGTACTCCATCACCTCGTGCGCATCAAGAGAATCTTGCTCCTCTTGCATTGCCTGGCGCCAGAATTCCCACTGAGGGGATCTTTGCGCCTCCTTGAGGTTTCCAGGGACTGGCACCTTGGACCACCTCACCCCAGGTATCTGACCCTTTACAGGATTCAGATTGTGATCATGCACAACATGGCTATCCTCTCTAGGCTCACACGCACGTGCTTCCACTACTCTTTCGCTCGAGGTTACTGCGTTACACACCTCTCTGACTCTCTCCCACTCTGCAGGTGTCTGCAGCTTTCTCTCCTTGGAGGATTCACATGCTGCTCCACTCAATCTGGGTCTTACATCACTCATCATGTCCCAAACGCACTCATCACTCAAAGGCGCAGCATAATCTGGCACTGTGCGACACCCTGCAGTGGTGTCTCTCTCATCCACGCTTGTACTCTCACAACACACCTGAGACTCCCCAGTGTGTCCCTCACAAGCACGCAGAGCCTGGCCATCTGAAGACTCCCTTTGTCCATCAAGTGTCTGATTGGAAATCTCCAAACTGACCTCTCTTGCCTCACTCTCAGCGCTTACATGATCAGACATGCCCTCCAGCCTGGCCAAGTCCTGTCCATTAGGCTGAGCTTCCGTTGCTTCCCCTGGGCAAATGGCCTCTGACATTCTCCTATTCTCTCCATCACTCACATCTCCATCATGTTCCACAGTGACCTCAGCTGCAGCCTCACGTGCTGCTACTCTCTGATCATACCGTTGCTGCCGGGTCAGCCCGTCTTGCCCTCGGACACCCATGGCCCCAACTTCCATTCGAACACATTCTTGCACATTATTCAAACGTTGCAGGTGTGACTTGGTCTCCTGGCCTCCTCGCGCCAGGTTCTCCATGTGTCCGAGTACGGACCAGCTGTGGCCGGACTGCGTATGGCTCAGCTCCGAGGAAGTGGGCTCCCCGTCCACGTTGACACTTGTAGTCTCAGAATTCTCACAGGGGTTGATTGCACATGGGGTAGTTGCACAGGGGGTGGTTGCACAGGGGGAGTCAGGTCCGGACTGCTGCACGTTGACCTCTCGGTTGCAGAGAGGCTCAGGATCATCTGAGTCCCAAAAAGACAACTGACCCAAGGACTGCTGGCCCTCCTGTTGTACAAAAGGCACGGCAAAGGGCTGCTGGACTGCATTTGGACTCACAGGAGACATGGTGCTAAGCCCCACTCTGTCTGCGCCCCTTAAGTGCTCCAGAAAGGTGACGTCTCTGCTTTCTTTCCAAATCCCGTTTCCCATATAAATTCTATATGCCTTTGACACACTGGAATACCCTGTGAAGAGACCAGGGGAGGTCTTAGACTCAAACACTCCCCTTTGGTGATCAGGTATGTGCACATGTGCTAGACAGCCAAAAGTCCTGAGCAGGGATACATCGGGCTTTACCCCATGGAAGGCTTCATAAGGCGTCTTGTCACGTCCAGTCACAGGTCCCATATTGTACAGGATGCAGGCTGTCTCCACTGCTTCCTTCCAGAGTGACTGTTTGGCAGCTGCATGCAACATGAGTGTTCTGGCCTTCTCCTTGATTGTTCGGTTCATCCGTTCAGCAACGCCATTTTGCTGAGGCGTGTATGCTGCAGAGGTCTCAAATTTAATTCCCTCATGCGTACAGAAACCCTTCAATGTACTGTTGAGGAATTCTGTCCCCCTGTCAGTACGAATGCACTTAACAGAGCGGTTCAACTGCCTCTGCCAAAAAATCAGGAGGTCTCTGACTGCACTACTGATTGCATCCTTGGTTTTTACTGCCAGGGCTATGACGTAGTGCGTAGCCTCATCCACAATCGTGACAAAGAAGCGCTCCCCAGTAATAGCTGTAGGGGAGATGGGGCCAACTGTGTCCAAATGAATTCTCTCAAGGGGCTCAGTGGCTGCTCTGGAACTGGTTCCAAAAGGGGGACGACTGTGCTTTCCTTGAATGCACGCTTCACATGAAGAGTGACAGTTTGCGCAAGGGGAGAGAGATACAGGGATGCCCAGGACCAAATCTTCAGACTGCAGTCGCCTCATATTAACCTCCCCTGGGTGCCCCAGTCTACTGTGCCACAGTGCTCTCAATCTGCAATCATGAGCGACTGGTGCTCTGGCTGTGTTAACAAACACAGAGACAGGGTTTCTGACTGGACTGACCTTCTGCAAGAAATACAGGCCATTTCTCTGTGCAACTGAACAAGACCAGTTTTGAGCGCCACGCATCCCAGTGTAACTTCCCACACTGTCTGTCACAAAACTAGCCCCATCACGTATAGCAGCTGTCACTGAAATCAGATTAGCTGTAGCTGAAGGAACACAATGCACATTGTGAAGCCACAGGGGTTGCTGTTCTGCACTGCTCAAGCACAGGGAACCAGTTGCAATTATTTGTCCCGTGGCATCTGATGTAGCCATATGCAAAGGAATGGGATTTCTGTGCAGGGTGGGGGAATGTAGCAGGGACAGATCATTGACTAGGTGGATGGTGGCTCCACTGTCCACCAGAAAACTTCTCGCTTCTGGCATGACGCGTGTTGGTGTCAAGACATTCAGAGAAATCATGGCAGACATACCAGAGGGTGGTGGATATCCCCCGGGGAAAAAGTTGTTGCCGTTCCCGCTGCCCTCCGGAGGTCGAGCCACTGCAGCCGACGCTTGATTTTGAAATTGCGGAAGCAGATTGGCCATTGCAGCCATGACTTGCTGCAGGTTCTGTTGCATCTTCTCGTCCGCCTCCTTCTTGAGGCAGTTCCTCTCAAAATGGCCTAGCTTGTTGCAGTAGCGGCAGCGCCTGTTGTCCCGCCGGTCCCGTCCCTCCACCTTGGTCGATGAAGCTTGGCCCCCCTGGCCTCCAGCTTGGGTCTCCCGTGGGATTGCAGTCCCTGGTGTGGTGGAGTAGGCTGGTGTGATGGCTGCCCTGGCCACAGGGGTGACTCTGGGGACCTGGTCGTTGAAGCCCAGTCCCTTGGCTGTGGTGGAGATGATCTCCCACAGTCCCTCCAGATCCTTCCCAGCAGATGAGGAGAACATCCCAGTCTCCTTCGCTTCCTCTGGCAGGCCCTTGATGATTGCCAGCTTGGCTTCTCTCTCCATGATGGAGTGCCCATTTCGCTTGAGCGCATGGAACAGTGCCACCTTCCTGTTGTAGTAGTCCTCCAACGTTTCTGTCTCTCCCATGCTGGTGTGTAGGAGCTCCAGCCAGCGTGCTGTTACCTCCTGGTCTGCCCCTCCAGTAAAACGCTCTCGAACCCACTGGTAGGCATTGGCTGCCACTTGCATTGCAGCCAGCTTGGCACCCCACGCCTTGGGGACGCTCTCAATCAGCATTAGGAGCGCTGCTGCATTCTCCTCTGTGTCTGGCATTGGAGCTTCAATGGCTGCCTTGCACCTTTTGAGGCCACAGGCTGCCACATATGCCAGATCCCAGAGTGGAAATTCCACTCCCTCTCTGTCCAGAGTCACTGGACACTTGACATTCGTGGTGACGACGCCACCGGTTTTCGTCATTGCGATGCACATCTCTCCACTCTGCGCAGTGGAGTTTGCTGTCTGGCTGGGTGATGCACTGATGGAGGAGCCAGACCCAGCTGATCCAGACTCCGTTGCAGTGCGCTTACTTCTCGTTTTCATGATCACTTGTCTGCTTCTAGTTTTCATGATCAAGCCAGTTCTTCACTCCAAGCCTTAGATGACTTCCCCTGGAAGCACTTCTTCCTAGCTCTGACACTGAGTTGATCAGTCCCAGAAGTACTTCTGCTTTCCCAGCCCAGTTGCTACTGTACAACAATTCCTTCCAGCACTACAGAAGGAATAATTTTACGTGACTAGCTCGATATGTTTGAACGGCCAGACCTCACTCGTCAGTGAAGCCCGCAGTCTCGAAGCAGGGTCCGAAACCCCTTTTCTCCCTGGAAATCTGTCGTGCGCCACTGCAAGCTCAGCTTTGAAAGCGTGGGCCCATAACCTCAAACATTTCTGCTTGCGGCGTCACCTGCAGTGATGGCACGACGGCAGCGTCAGTTCGTAGCCTGTGGGAAAAACCGTCCACGCTACAACGTTTCCAGGAACAGCACACAGCACTCTCCAACAGTAGAGGTTGGTCAAGGATACCAACATGCTTCGGACAAGTCTTACAAATGATGTTAACTGCTCTCACTCTTGCTAAAGGCCACGTAACACTACGCCTTGCCTGATAGCAGAGTTCAGCACCAAAGAGGCCTTGCGATGTCTACTTTACGTCACTAGAATACAATAATAGTTCATCAGTAACTCAGCAAGGTCTCTTTGTGATGTTTGTACAGTGAAACTATCTTACCGCCACAACGGTGGACTTCAACATAAGTCTCAATGAGGTCAAACATTCAGTGCGCTCTCGTCATGCACTCTCACCAATGCACACAGCAGTAATATCTACCTGGTCTGAATGTTTGAGCACAATCATATCTGGAACGACTTTGAGAATCCTAAACACACCTGCAGTGATGGCACGACGGCAGCGTCAGTTCGTAGCCTGTGGGAAAAACCGTCCACGCTACAACGTTTCCAGGAACAGCACACAGCACTCTCCAACAGTAGAGGTTGGTCAAGGATACCAACATGCTTCGGACAAGTACCGAGCCGTTCCTGGGCTGCCCAGGGATGGCTCGGACTGCAGGGATCCTAAAGTACTACCATACGTAATGTCTATTGAGAACGCATATCGTACAAGTCACGTGTTATGTCATTGAGGTACGAGTAAGATCTATACCGTTCATAAAGGGCTATAAAGGCTATAGTTTACACTGCTGTTGATGGCATGTGACAGGGGATGTCACTAAGTACAGTATTGACCAATTCATTCAACACACACCTATGAGAGGAAGCTACAGCGCCAATGGGACAAGCTGGGTAAACTCCTGAAATGCAGCACCTGTAAAAACACCCTGAAGTAGCACCGGAAGTGTATAATCTTTCTGGGTGTTGGGGGTTTTCCTTATTAGTAACTCTGCCGGGTCAAACTGCTGGGAGTCGTGGGGTGGGAGTTTAGGGCTCTCGCCCCCATCTTCCTTTTTCTATAACAGACACGAGTCACGTGTATGTACTCTTCTAATAAAATTGTACTGCAGATGGGGCTGGAGTCCGCAGGACGACCCGGAAACACCCAGACGGCAGGGCAGGCCCAGAAACCGACTTTCATTAATTTTTAGCGCCGAAGCCGGCATATTGTTTGTCTTTATGAATAGAGGACGTTTACAGTTTCGTTTTAACAACTGGTTCCAAAAGGTGAGAATCGCAACTTTCGGAAGATCCAAATTCCATGGAATTTCCTTATAACTAATTCACAGTATTTCCATTCTATGTAAACCATTGTCGAATGGAAGAGTAGAGCTGTTTAAAGGCATCTTCCACCCATGACAATAAATCTTGTCAGGCGCAAATCTGGGCTGCAGAAATCCGCATTTCAGGACATTTAATCAGGGGTTTTGAGGGCCATGGGCAGTACACGTGTGAGGCGTACTGCAAGTTGCCGTAGTACAAAGAAAATCTAGTGGGCCCTGCGCGACAAAGATGGTACAGTACCGCCCTGAAGTTGCAGGTGGGACATGCCGTTTGAAGCCCGGGGAGGTAAGGGCTCTGTTTGCAAGAGCTTTAGAGGGCGTTCCCAGGGCTTTCTTTTTGCAAGAGGCATACCAGTGGGTGGCCGTGGTGGCAAGGAGAAAGGGTGCGAAGTTTGGAGAGCATCGGGGAAGGGACGGAATTTTGCATGCCCAAGGTCCGAAAGGAAGCCGTGAGCCCGACACCTTGGTAACATTTTGCTGCAATATTTTCAAGCAATCCGTGATTGGTTTGGGGTATTTCTGAATGTTTTGGCTGGGCTGAAAGCCTGGCCCGTGTGAATGCGGACGGGCAGAGGGGAGGGGACGCACCCTCAAGGGGTGATGTTGGGCCCTACGCCGAGTTGCGGGGCCCAAACTTGAGAAATATGGTGAACTTCCACTTGTTGGTGCAACTGGTGTGTGTGAAACCAAGCGTTGGTCATGTGTAGGGGCTGTATCTCGTCGGCCTAGCTTCCACCCACGTTTTGCCTTGCTCATGTAGGACCTTGATATTGAAGCTTGTGGGCTGTAAGCGCAAACTGGGGTTTTGCAGGCCAGACTTGCGTGAGTAACGCTGTGACAAGACTTCTTGTCATGGGTGCTTCGAGATCCCTGTCGAAAAAGTCGTCGCAGCGGCGGAGTTTCGGAAGGAAGTTTCGCCAAGTATCGGATATCGCGGGCCGTAACTTGGGTATCGGACACATCCCTGATTCATTGATCCGCCCTACCAGGGCCTCTAGCAGGGCATCTTCCTTATCGTCCCAGGTTTGTAACAAAATTTGATCTTGGCAAAACAAAATTACCGAAACTCGTGCAGAGCGTATAGATCGTATCGAGTATAATTCAGCAAAATTCCTTTTTTCCCTTTTCACTTCTCCCTTCAAATCCTGAATACTGGTCATTGACGACCCGTAGACAAAAATCGTGTGCCGGAGCTCCAAGCATGTTCAAGCATTTCTACAGCAAACCAACATATTTCACTTTTATATCAACCTCGCAGCACAAAAAACTGTACACCCATTTGCAACACTTGTACATCAGTTGTCCATACTTGACATCCGCATATCTGCGTTAAATGCATTATTTGTCATGTTTTATGACGGATGGATTTGCTAGTACCCGCATCTCCGTAGATATTGCATTCCGCAGAATTGCCAGTTCACTACCAAAATGATATGCAAGGATTCTGGCAAAATCCGTACGTCCAAAATGGCTGTCTTCAGTGACTCATATTCGGGGCCGAATCCCCGAATAGGGTAATCTCCGCCAACGTGCAAGGGTTGGTTTCCCAACCGGTAATAAAGACGGGCTCCGCCACTCTGGCGTCAATGACACCTGGCGAAAATCGCTGTGACGAGGCAGCGGGATAACGTTCATTTTAACCGAACCCCCCCGTAGGGTTGCCCCATAACCCTCGGGATTAGATGGCAACGCCTTAAGGCAGCCGGCAAACTGTACTCATGACAAGTGATAATCGTTACCTTGCGCCTTCAGAAGCCCCTGTCAAACGCAGAAGTAACTAAAGTATTGTAATCGAAACAGTTTGGAGATCTTGTCCTTAGCTCATCTTAAACAACCAGCATGAGCGTCCCATAGTAGCTGACGAAAGTCACTCGAACAGCAGAGAATGGCTTCCTCTGCTTACGGTGTGCAAACAAGTAATATTTTTGATCTCCTTGGTGAAGAGTCACCGGAGGATGATGCTCCTCAGGAGGTGATAACTCCGGTGAAGCCGAAGCCTACCCTCAAGGCGTCAAAACCGGCGGAGAAGCCAGGTCAGCAAACCCTCGCCTTGAATGCACCACTTGCTGTGCCTTGTTTATTTATTTTTGCTCGCATATTTGATTATTAATTGCTTCTCGGTCTTACACTTGGGGTTTGAACACGCGACAGCAGCCGCCAAGGCCCCATCAACCCCGGCTGAGAGGTCTAGCCCTAATGGTCCAGCGGTGAACGGTCGAGGGAGCCCAGGAGCTAGAGGCCGGAATGGTGTTGGCCGTGGTGGCTTTGGAGGTCGTGGTGTTGGCCGCGGGATGCAAGACAGGGAGGGTCCTCCTCGCATCCGGGAGTCGCCTGCCGAAGGCGAAGGATATGGAGGCGAAGGTCGCCGTGGGCCTCGTGGTGAAGGCCGTGGTCGTGGTCGTGGAAGGGGTGGTTTCCGTGGTGATGGAGACCGGCATTCAAGAAACGGGTTCTCGTAAGTAGCACTGCGAACTTTTTCGACTCATGTTTCTGTCGTTGTTTGATTTGATGGTGATCGTCCTCTGTCTGAGATTCATGTGTACCTTGCACTCTTAGTTCTCTTTTTCCCAGGACATTACCTTGATCACAATGTTTCACCGCGTAGGTCGCTGTCTTCCTGACCCTTGAGGGGCGACCGTCTGTTCGCAAGGTATTATCTATTCTCAGTCGATGTGGTCCGTTTGAATATTTATTTCTTGGGATTTTAAACGTGCAGGGATGGTGCTGGACTGAAAAGGGATGGCCAAGGAAAGGGGAACTGGGGATCGGACAAAGACACTATCAAGTGAGTAACATGTTGCGAAGTGTACATCCCTTCCTGTTGGCGCGTGGTTATTCATTGCCTCTCAATTTCGCTTCTAGCTCATGTTCATATTGCCCTCATACAACCTAGCAGGTCTGCTCCCATGTGGTGTTTCTTACTCATACTGCTGTGGCAGTGATCAGTCGTGCTTTACCTGCGTAAACGGGGCCTTGTCTTGCAGGGTTGCCGAGGAAGGTGAGGATGGAAAGCCAGAAGAGGCTGTCGAGGAGGAGGCTCCTCAGGATATCCCGGCTGAGGGGATCACTCCTGTTAAGGAAGACGAGGGGGAAAAGGTGGGTCTCTCCTTACAGCTCCCCTTTTGTTGTTTGATTTGAAAATGTTAAGTGATTTGCAATTACCATGTTTTGGTGCTGATGCTTTGTCCTTGATCGAGTTGCGTGCCTGTCAATCTCGGGCGTGTCTGTAATAGGGCCCAGGAGGACTCAAGCAGCGTAGTCAGGTGCCAATCGGCAAGTGAGCTCATTATAATCGTTTATGACTTTTGTTGGCTGCATATTGGGGGGGAGGGGGCTGGGCTCTGGCATGTATGCAAGATCATGTGTGCACCTCTAGCTTTGGCCTATTTGATGCCGCCGTCTGTAGTTCCCATCAGGTTTGTAAGTATATTGACCTCCAAAAATATGTTACAACTCTTTGACCATCACATGATTGTGGCAATGCAGGAGATGACATTGGATGAGTATGAGAAGGTGTTGGAGGAAAAACGAGTTGCCCTGAACAAGGCTGCGAAGACGCCGACGTACAAGGTGGATGCTGCCAAGGAGTTTCAGGGCATGAAGGTTGTTGAAAAGCGGGATGTAGAAGCTGAGGACAACACTTTTGAGTTGACAAACAAGAAGACCATCGGAGCCCGCAAGGCTGGTCTTGTTGAAAAGGAGCGCAAGGAGGTGTGCCTCAAACTTACGCTGGTTCATGTTCCAGGGTCTTTGATGGAGGTGTGTGTAATTAGAATTGGCTGGAAGGACTGCCATTCAGTCTGCTTTGTCTGTCACATCTGGGGGTGCAAGTGCTCCTGGTGTTTTCCCTGCTTAGAAAAAGATGTAAGTGTGTTTCTTGTTTGGTGAATGGAATAGAAGCGACACACGGAGCAAGTTGAGGTGGTCTTGCTAGGTATTGAAAAGCGTCCGGGCCTTTGTTGACAAGCTGTTCTGCCACTGCTGTGATATGTGGCATGCCTCATTAGGGAGATGTTGCGGCTGTTTGCCTGTATTGGGAAGGGATGTCTTACTTATGAAGAGTCCCATACAGATCACAATAGAGGGGGAGGGGAGGTATCTCTGATATGAAAGTTGAGGCTCAGATTTATGTTTGGTGCATTATCTTGCTGAGAGAAGCTGTTATTGCCTCCCAATTGTAAATGCAGGTATTAGAGGGTGCTGGCTATATTCATGACATGAATTTTGACCATCAAAGTTACAAAGAACAAGGCGGCGTGCTCCACCATATTCTGCCATATTTCTAGCCTGCCATATTTCTAGCCTGATTCTAGAAGCAATTCTAGCATGAGTAATGGAGGAGTTGAGAGTATATTTTGGAAGAATATCACGGTATTTGTGTATGCATCTGAGTCCTTGTAATGTATTTGAATGCTTAATGGCTGCTGTTGACAAGTCATGGTTTTATACTCCAGCTCAAATGACAGGGAGGGGTGGGAGATAGGCTGAGGAGGGGTTTCCAATTTATTTATCAACATTATTACTTTCGGACATGAAACAGGGAGGGGAGGGGAGTTGAGGGGAGGGCACGAGGTAGGGGGGAGAGATGGGGAGGAGGAGAGAGAGTGGGGTGTGGAACAGGGGGGGGGGGGGGGTTGATGGATGGAGGGAGGGCCAGGTAGACGTAGATATTTTCTTGTAGCAGAAGCCCTCTGTAAGCATTTGGCCAGGGCGATACACATTAACATCTGCCTGCTGAAGGTGATCTGGAGGGCATACGCTGGTCACATGGCTGGTTTACTGAGTTGCGATGTGGCACCAGTGTTGCAATCAAGATGTTTCCCAAAGCAGAGTTAGGGAGGTTTGAGAAGCCGTCAAATGTTAGATACCCTACAATATGTCTGACCGGGGCCTTTATGATGGGGATTGCACAATTGCTGCTAGCACGGGGAAAGTTGTCTTTTCAGGAGGGTTGTTTAAGCATTGAAGTAAGGCTTTTGAAAGTGCGCTCTTGGCGGTTCTCTTCTGCATGCGTTGCATGGAGCCCCTGGATTGGAGCTGTGGTTTTGCGCTGTACCATTGGGGATGCAGGGATAAGGCAAGGAGTTTTAAGTTTACCAACATCCAACTATCAAGGCAAAGGATTTGTATCTCTCGTCTGTCTAATAGATAATGAACTGTGTCTGAAAGGATTTGTCAATGGTTGTGCAGAAAGCCGTTATTGAGGCTAATTTCCGCTTTGCTGATGAGAGTCGCGGGCGTGGTCGCGGGCGTGGTCGTGGCCTTGGCCGTGGGAGATTTGACAGCGATGATCGTCCTCGTCGCGACCGTGATACTCCACCAGCTAGGCAAGCAGTCCCTCGGAATCTGGTGATAACCGAGGGTGCTTTCCCTGCGCTGGCACCTAAGCAAGTTACAATCGCAAACTAGGTTTGCTCACGCAGGACAGGGTGCCACCTGAGTCCATGTCATAACCAAGTGTCATTTTCTGATGTCAACACAGCTGTCCGTTTGTGTTTTTGTTGGTGTTTAAAGGCAAAACTTGCACAGGTTTGCCTATATTGGATTCTCTACACGTTCTGGATCTGTGGAACATCTGATTTTGCTCGAGTTGTAAATTGCTGGCTTGTCATTCCATTTACAGGCACTACATGGGCATTGTTTGACTTTGTGTTTGAAATGAGTTGGGTCTGAGTGCATGTGGAGATAGCCTGAGTTGAAGTTTGTGGTAGTTTGCCTTGAGGTGAGGTTGTAGTAGACTTCAACATGCAATGATGGTAGCCATTGGATTTGATTGCTACTCAAAGGAAACACCTGCAAGGATGTTGAACCTGTTTTATGGGTTGGTGGTGTTTTGTCCGGGTCTCCTTCCCCCTTGGGTATTTGGACTTCCGGTGGACAATTTGAAAGATCACATTTTGAAGTTATTCTCCCACTATTGGGATCGTGGTCGGTTCTTAGAGATACACGGTCAGCCTGTTGGCCTGTAAACGTGTAATATGGAGAATCTCGTAGTCTCTTTCACGGTCCCACTTTGCTGGTCCCTCTTCTGCTGATTAATGTGGTTGCATATTTTGAGGACATTTGCAATGGTTCAACTAATTTTGTTGTTCTGCAGTACTAGTCTTGATGTTTTTGTTGAGCTTTCCACCAGTTTTGGTTACGTCACGCAGTCCTCAAGTTGCATCAGCCCTTGGTTGTTCTTGAGTGTATCCCTTTGTTAAAACCCAGGGGAGGGGGCAGGTGTGGCATGCGCACAACTCCCCTCCCCCCAAACCACGCACGCGCGCACGCAGACACACACACACACACACACACACACACACACACACACACACACACACACACACACACACACACACTCTTGCGCACACTCATTCAAAGGCTGTCGCATCGAACAATAGGAGGGAATGGGGCAGGAAGAGCAAATTTCAAGGGGGTTAGCAGAAGAGTGCCCATGCTCAAGGAGTGCCCTGTGCATGTGCATATGCACGTTTATGAGGGGGGTTCTGTGTTTGTTTTTTAATTTTTTTTTTGGGGGGGGGGGTCCTGAGCTGCGTGCGTGTGAGAGGGGGGGGGGCGGGGAGGAGAGGAGAGGGACGGGGGCCCGGGGGGGGGGTCCTAGGGTGGCTGTAATATGGGTGCTCGATACTTACGGACGTTTTGGCTAGCCTTTGGACAATGTCGTGACAGAACCAAACAATGTGTTCTTTTCAGGGTGCAACTTCAATTTACCCATCTGTTTGTTTGTAAGTCTGACTTGTTATGCAAGCTTGCGGAGGACGTCCCGTGCTTGGCTGCGTTTTATGGGCAGCTTGGGAGTTGATTGTGCCAGTATGAGTTGAGCAACAGAGCCGCATCAGGCCGTTTCATAGTGAGGAAGTTGTTGTAAAGCACTAATAAAAGAGTTGGGAACACCGAGTTGGGTGGATATCTGGCTTGCGTGGAAGCATTCCTTAAACCAACCCTCCGGAGGTGTTATGGCCGAAATCAAAAGGGAGTAAGGCACGTAGTCTGCAGCCACACTATGGTAGCTATAAGCACACAGCAACATCCAAGCATATCCATGGTTATCTCCAGGGTAATATTTCTGCAGATGGGCTGGCATGGCGCAATACTGGTCCATTAAGGGTGTTCCCATATCTTTCACTCCACCAGCGCAGGGGCGTCTGCCTGAACATGTTACTTCGTTATTCGGGTTCTTACATTGTATGCAGTGCACGGAATAGAGAATGCAAAGGCTGATTGATCATCCTGGGTCTACACTAAAAGGAGCTGTCGTTGGACTGGCTTTGGATGAAGCCGTCATCGTATGGCGGGGCGTTTTGTTATGCCAACGGCCCCCAAATATGCCTTGCCATACGAAGGCAAGGTCTTGCGGTCATCAATGCTCCGTATGTAGGGGTTTTATAATGTGTAACGGTCATCTGGGATGAGGGTCAGGTATAGGCTTAATTCATCTGCAATCAAAAAATGCTGCCACGAAAGTTATGCGCCAAAGAAATCATACGTTACAGGCCGTGGTTCCAAATGACTGGGGCCCGTGGCTGTCTCTGTCCATTGACTTGAAGGCACCCAACGCTACGATGGACCACCAGTATCTATGGCGTTGAGTTTGCAACAAACTGACCTGTTATACACTATGCAAATAAGACTCCTAATGTTACAATCATTTTCACGGGGACCTCTGTCTCCATGCCTTCCCACAACGTGGCTGGGCGGAGAGGCTAAAGGCATCGATGTCTCAGCCCTTGGAAGGTGGTGACGGGTGGTGGTATGCTTGAGCGACCTTCACATGAGCAGGCTGCTCGCACGGCTGGTACAGCAGGCCCGCCGGTTCACCTGATTCCAGCCTCTCATGAAGACCGGGCAACTCAAGAAGCTCACTGGCCGGTACTGCCCCTCCGGGTTCAATTAGCATAGATGTGCAAATCGTACTTCATTGAATTTGTCGTTCATGATCTGGTCTTAGAGGTGTGATTTGTCTTTGGAAAGGGGGGATGGGTCTGTTATGTCTTTTTTGTTGCTCTTCTTAATTGATAAATTCGATGTTGCAGTCCCCATTACTCGATTGGTTGCAACTAGCAAAATGCTGCGCATCATGCAATGCACATTGATTAACCCCCAGATCTAGACGTCGACGTACAAGAGAGGAAATTACAAGTTTAAAGGAATGCATATGCGCAAGCTCCAGCAAATCATGATATATCTTGCAATTAACGGTACTAGCCACTACTAGTAGGTAAGTACCCATAACGTATAAGTGCAGCTTTATAGGGGTACGATAATTATTCCAAAAAGACATCACATCCAGAGTCAAAGCAAGCCAAAGTACATCGTTAAAGAAGCGTGCTTACAAAAACGGTCTAAACCCTTTGACAGTATGACTTGACAACGTACTAAAACACTAGCTATGAACGACTGTAATCGTAGTGTCAAATGACGCATCGGAACGTGACATGATCAGAAATCAACATACTCCTCACCTGCCTACAAACCTCTTTTTACTGTCAGCCTTCACGAGTCTGCTAAATATATGGCATTACACAACGCAAAGAGCATTCCAACAAACCCAACCAAAAATGTGTGCATCTGCGGAGTGCCGACGTATGATATCATAGCACAAAACACGTTTGACCATCTCCAAAAGTTAATCCTCGACAATAATGAGACAACTTCCCTGGTATGAGGGGTCAGTGACCCCAGAACTCAGATTGTTGTGACTCAGGTTGTACCCAGGTAGAGCTTCAGCGATCGACCAAAACGCCTAGCACCACAGGCTTACCTCATTATCACTTAATGAGGAACGCTTACAGCGTTCCTCATTAATCCATGTTCTATATACAAAATCACTTCGTCCCCAATGCTCAGTCCACTATAAATGAAGGACATCGAAATTTGCAACGCTCAGTCCCCTGCAGAGATCATCCCCTCTATCGAGCCTCGAGGCCATTTGACAGCCTCACACTGACCTCGAAGGTCTATCCACATGGCAGAACGGGTAGCCCTCAGGGGCTACAGCCGAATATGGGAAGTCGTCCGTCGACCGACGTCCATGTGCAAGCATGTGCACGCTGACACATGTGTTTCAGCGTAAGAGAAAAGAATACCCCGAGTTAGCAGGCCTGCTGACCTACTGTCCACAGAAAAACCTTTCATTCTAAGATGAAGGCTGGCACTGCGCGACAGCAAAAGCAATTTCCTCACATCGACCTTCCATTGTGGGATGAAAGCTGGCGCCTTGCTTGCATGAATACGGTAAAGAGCTATGGCTTAAGCTGCGATAAGCCCTTGAGGGCGTACCTGGGGCGACCGTTTGGGGTGAATCCTCGACGGGGCCTCGAAAGCCGGAAAAGTTCCCTCGATTCTCAATCCCCATCGAGACTCCCAGCCTGGTGGTCATCTACTTTTTATCATCCTTCACATCAGCGTCGTAGGTCGACGAAGATGAGGAGGAGGAGGCCGAGGAGGAGGAAGTATCGCTCCCCTTACCAGAAAGGCTCTCCCCAATCTTCATCAGAGCCTGTTGCAAAGCCTGGGTCTTGGCCTTGATGGTGGTGGCATCGCCGCTCTCCATCACTTCCCTCACAGCGGCAATCTCTGTGTTTATAGCATCGATCACGTTACTTGGTACCTGCACAAGAGTCCAAATTAAATAAACCCTCCTCTCCAAACATTTGTACAAGCTCTGCCGGGAATCTTGGACACACACAATTACCTCCCCCCCCCCCGCCCTCCCCTCCCTCATCCCCCCCCTCCCATTCTCTCTCCACTTCTCCCATGCATCTCTATTCCCTCATCCCAGCCTCTCCCACCCCTCCCCCCAAATCTTGTAGTGTCTCTAACTCCACACTTG
>KV908413.1:252347-282347 GCA_002005505.1 Botryococcus braunii
CGCTTTGTACCTTTGCATGTGGGGAACTCAAACCACATGCCTGTGTGCACAGGTGCTTGTGTCACAGCTGGGGCTATGTCTGTGCATATATGTAAGGATGTGTTTGCTGAATTTGAAAAGAGGGAGGGGGGTGACGAGGCAAGAGAGGACATGATGGGAAGGCGTCTGGAGGAAAGACCGGAGAATGTTTAGAGGATGCAAGCAGTGATAAAGAGGGGCGCAAACACGACACGCACACACGACACGCAAATACACAACAACACGGAAACACCCACATGCACACACACACCCATACACCCACACACACACATACACACACACACACACACACACACACACACACAAACACACCCCCAATAGAGAGAGGGGGGGAGACAGAAAGGAGCGGAAGAGAGGTGGGGGTCTCTCTCTCTCTCTCTCTCTCTCTCTCTCTCTCTCTCTCTCTCTCTCTCTTCTCTCTCTCTCTCTCTCTCTCTCTCTTCTCTCTTCTCTGTGTGTTGTGTGTGTGTGTGTGTGTGTGTGTGCGCGCGCGTGTATGCCCATGCGTGTGTGTCCGTCTTTCTCTCTCTCTTTCTCTCAGTCTCTCCCTCCCCCCCCCTCTCTCCCTCTCTCTGTGTGTGTGTGTGTGTGTGTGTGTGTGTGTGTGTGTGTGTGTGCGTGTGCGTGCGTGCGGGCGGGTGCGTGTGTGTGTGTGTGTCCCACAGAATGCGGGGTGGGGGCGGAGAGAAGGGAGTTGGCGGGATAAATCTTCCATAAGGCCTGATGCTCCACCTTTCTTTCATCTCTTCCCCACAGTCTCTATATAACAGGTTAGTCTCCCCTGTAAGCGTCACATGCTGAGGAACACATGCAAAAGCACAGAGGGGGAGAGGGCATAGTTAGCAGAGGAGCATGGAGAGGGGTCCTGACACACCTGGCACAGTAATGACAGCCTCCGAAACATTGCGGCCCAGGTAAGCCTCTGCGCCACCCTCACACCCACCCACTCAAAAGAGCGCCACCCACTCATTTTACCTTTAAAGATAACAAATGTACGCCTCCAATATCCCGCCACTTCCAGACAGCTCAATCCAACAATTGGAGCTGTCCCTCCCGGCCCTGTGGTAGGATGGTTCCGTTTCATGTGCTGCAATATGCTTCTCAACATGAAACACGTATGGAGGGGGGGGGGGAGAGAGGGGGAGAGAGAGAGAGAGAGAGAGAGAGAGAGAGAGAGAGAGAGAGAGAGAGAGAGAGAGAGAGAGAGAGAAGAGAGAGAGAGAGAGAGAGAGAGAGAGAGAGAGAGAGAGAGAGAGAGAGAATGGGGAGAGACCCACATCTGCCCCTCTTTCAAACCTACCCCACCATGCTTCCTTCCCTGGCCCTTCAAAACAGTGCCTAGTCTGCGACTGCCTTGTCATTAAATGCAAAATGACACACGATGCTCAGTCCCCTCATGCAAGCTGACAAGAGCATGTTTTACTCAGCTCCTGCAATATGACAAGAGCTTGCCTAGTCATCTCAAGCCATATGACAAGGCAGATGCTTACTTGCTCTCTTGCCTTTCAACGTGCCAACCTGCCACGAACTACCTGAACTAACTCAATAACAGACAAAACCCACCCCAGTGCGATGGTGGAGGCACATATGCAGGAACTTGATTAGAGACAATCACTGTAAGGAGGATACTTACAAGGAACACACCCCAGTATCATGAAGACACTCAATGAAGGACCCCCAGGATTTGAACCTTGGCATGCTTCACACGTAGTGGCTGGTCTGCACAGTGTGCGAGCCCAACAACTTAACATCCAAAATCGAATCTAACCTTATGTGATAAGCCCCTTAAATGCTTCAACCCACTGATATTCTTTGTTGATCATGGGACTGATCTTCTCTATTAATAATGGAGATATGGCTCATACCCATCGCTGTCACGCTTGGAAGAGACACCCAGCATAGCCCCAAGCCTCATCTTTTCCTCTCTTCCCCCGCTGTCCCACCCCCCCTTCTTCTCTCACTGCCCCTCTGTCTGTCTGTCTTTCTCTCTGCGTCTGTGTGTGTGTGTGTGTGTGTGTGTGTGTGTGTGTGTGTGTGTGTGTGTGTGTGTGTGTGTGTGTGGTGTGTGGTGTGCGCCCCCCCCCCCCTCTCTCTCTCTCTCTCTCTCTCTCTCTCTCCTCTCTCTCTCTCCTCTCTCTCTCTCTCTCTCTCTCTCTCTCTCCCTCCCTCTCTCCCCTCTCTCCCTCCCTCCCTCTCCCCCCCCCCCGCCAATCTATCTATCTATCTGTGTATGCATGCGCACACACATTGCATCCATCTCTATCTCCTTGCAAAGCTCCTTCGACGCTACCAATGAAGCAGGCATTTCAAGCCACGGATTATCAGGCGAGCGGATCCCATGACCTCACGAGGAAGGGCCTCCCCAAGGAGTTTTTTTGGGGGGGGGGCGGGGCGGGCGGGGCGGCACACCTGCTGTTTCCTTCATTTTGGTGAGCACAAAGGCTCCCATCTGGCTGGGCGAATACCTTTTTCCTCCCGCCTGCCCCCCGCATAGCCACAACTCACATGTGCATGCACAAATGCCAGACAGACACAGACAGAGAGAGAGAGCCAGACAGTGAGAGAGAGGGGGGACACACACACACACACACACAGTGAGAGAGGGGGGGAGAGGAGACACACACACACACACACACACACACAACACACACACACACACACACACACACACACACACACACAAAAGAGAGAGAGAGAGAGAGAGAGAGAGAGAGAGAGAGAGAGAGAGAGAGAGAAGAGAGAGAGAGAGAGAGAGAGAGAGAGAGAGAGAGAGAGAGAGAGAGAAGAGAAACACACACACACACAAGGGGGGGGAGAGAGAGAGGGGGGAGGGAGGGAGAGGGAGAGAGGAGAGAGAGAGAGAGAGAGAGAGAGAGAGAGAGAGAGAGAGAGAGAGAGAGAGAGAGAGAGAGAGAGAGAGAGAGAGAGAGAGAGCGCGAACGCGAGCGCGCGTGCACACGTGCCAAAAGCGCTATTGGACAGACCCCTTACATAAGAGTGAGAAGAGAGGGTGGAGGGAGGGTTCAGCAACAGGGAGGGCATGACATACACGAGCGCATCAAATTTTGTTATTGGGGCCAGGGGCCGCACGGGAGGGGGGCCAGCAAGGCTGGAGGCCACGCAGGGAAGAGGAGAAGACAACGAAAGAGGGTTGGAGTTGCGATCATGACAGTTAGTACACTGGGGACTGACTAGTCTCCAGGGTCCCCGGTGACTGATGAGAAGGGGCCCAGCAGGGGGGGTGTACCTCGACCCAGGCGTCGCCATTGTCCGCCCGTACAATCTTGTATGGTACCATCTGCCCAGCCACACCAGGCCAAGCCAAATTAAGCAAGAGGCATGCAGCATCCACACCTCAGTCATCCCAGTATCGACTACAGAGAAACCGCGCAAGTCGAAAGCATCCACATTTTCAATAGCAACAACACTGGAAAAAAAAAAAAAAAAACACATATTTCAATTTGCAATGCCCTTGACAAACAGAAGACCGTCCTAAGAGTTCGGACCCCGCACAAAGGAGTCGCAAGTAGTCTGATTCTCCACATTCCATCACTCATGCAAAACCCAACCCCTCCGTTAGGTGTTCATTGCAGCATGACGAGCATGGAAGCTACTTGAAAACGCAGCGGTTGTGCATCAAGAGGGAGGGGAGGATCAACAGGCCAGAGGAGGAGGTAGCGGGAGTGGTAGAGATGACGAGTGTAGCTAGCAGGAAGACCAGTGGGACAGATCAAAGAGGGACGGAGACAATAAGAGATGGAGCGGGGTATGGGGAAGAGGGAAGGCTAAAACAAAGAAGATATCCAATCATTCTCCTGGCATTTTGACTCATACCTTGGTCGGACTCTTGGTCAGTCTTAGCAAAGAGAGGGAAGGAGTGATAGGGAGGGAACACAAGTGGGAGGGACGGGGAAAAGCACCTTGGCCTCCTTCTGCGTCTGGGGGTCGTCAAATGCTCGTCCAATCAGGCGCTTTGTTGCATACACTGTGTTGGTGGGGTTTGTGACTGCCTGCAAGTCCCCCCCCCCCCCACCCCAGCCTCAGCCACTGTTCCCACACTTCCAAGCACTTCCACACCCACCACTCCCCTACACTGCTCCTCACATCCAAACGGCCCTCTCATAACCTTGTCCTGCCAGAAACTTCAGGGGCACCCACCGGGGAGGAGCAAATGGACAAATGGCTGCTCAGCCTTGCGCACAACGCCGAGGGAGCGACACCCCCAAACCACGGACGTACATTAGTGCATGCGCCCGCGCATGCGCACACGAGTGGCGCACGCACGCGCGCGCACACGCGTGCACACACACACACACACACACACACACAGACACAGAGAGAGAGAGAGAGAGAGAGAGAGAGAGAGAGAGAGAGAGAGAGAGAGAGAGAGAGAGAGAAGAGAGAGAGAGAGAGAGAGAGAGAGAGAGAGAGGCGCGGGGGAGTGGGGAGAGGAGAAGGGGGCCACCGGTCACAGGTTCAATATAAAGCCCACCACCAGTGTTCCCACAGCTGCAAGAAGACCCGGCCTTGAGGAGACCACAAGTAGGCCCTACTCATATGACCACTCCCACTCTGAGGAATTTTCTGAAATTCGTTTGGAAAGCGGTCCCAATAGTGTTCCCCTCCCCCTAACATAACTCCTTACTTACCTTGGGCACTCCGCCCTGCAACGTTGTACCTTCCCGCCCCTTCCCCCCCTCTCCCTCCCCCTCCCCCCTCCCCCCCCCCCCCCCCAAAAAAAAACCCAACATAACCCCTAGACTTGCCCTACCCAGCACATCCTGGCCTTGATGTCATCTCGTCCCGCACCTCTATCTTCAAGCCTACCTCCAGACAGTTGGCACTGCTCCACCATTGCTGTACATTATTCATCTCAGCAACCCCCTCCCAGCCCCCCCTCCCCTTTTTTTGGGGGGGGGGGTGGGGGGGACTTTCCTCCCCTGGGCTTGGGCGTGCAATCGTTTCAGCAGAGGGGCAAAAGGAAGCGGACCATATGTGGAAAACAAACATAGACAAATTGCTTCCTCCTCGAACATGCTTAGTCCCGCTCTGACTAGGGACTCGCATTGTTGTCAACTGTTAAAACATCAACACTTGAAAAAACAGGACGGAGGTAACTGCCCAGCCCAGGCTGGCAAGTGTCGTAGGAAAATCCTGGCATGGTGTGATGGATGCCTGGAGTACAGAAGCAGGACAATTGGCCATGTTCGAGGGCACTGTACCTGACGCTTGGCAGGCAGGCCCACCAACCTCTCCCCCTTGTCTGTGAAAGCCACCACAGAGGGCGTAGTGCGCGCTCCTTCCGCATTCTCAATCACTTTGGCACTCTGCACATGCACCCCCTCTGTCACCTTTCCTTCTTAAACATGCTGTGAACAGTATCCAACCTTCATCCCGCGGTCATAAATGCCAAGTGCATACTCACAGTCATAAATTTCAAGCGCATACTCCATGCCTGAATCCCTTAGCAATTAATGCCTAGTGCGTACTCGTGCCTATATCCCTTAGTTATAAATGCCAAGCGCATACTCACAGTCCTAAGTGCCAAGCACATACTCATGCCTGAATCCCTTAGTCATAAATGCCAAGTGCAAAATCACTGCAAGTCCTCCATCTTCCCCTTCCTCTTCCTCTTCTCTGCCTTCGCGCTGTACATCAGCACTCTCTACGCCTTTACTTCTGGTGACCAAGCCCCACCCGCCGCCTTGGCCCCGGGAAGGGGGGGGGGGGGGGGGCTGACTGTACATGTACTTCCTTCAGAAGTACCTTACAGATGCTGCCTTTCTGCCTTGTAGCTGTGGGACTTATGACGCTGTCTGCGGTAATTTCAAGGCTAAACGCATACCCACTATGTCTTGTCTGCTTTGAAGTTGTAGTTTACACCCCTGACCTTTCGTGTACAACTGCTCCCTACGAATGCACTCATCCTCTTCGTCCCAAAGGCGTATGATCGGCCTCTCGGTCCCCTATGCACCCTCTCTGTGTATAACATATGCATCCTCCCTCCACAGGCCTGCGTGCAGTCTTGCAACCCCTCCAAAGGCATCGTAATTCCTTCAGCTGGATTGTTTTAGACCTCGATGTTCCCTCACGTCCTACTGCAAACTTTGCCAAAAGATCGGTCCATGTTCTCCACCGGTATAAGAGTTCACAGAACTTGTAAGTCCGGGAGGTGCTCTGATTGAGGCCAGAAGGCTGCTTTGACAATCTATGGGCGTTGTCATGGAACCTCGGCAGACTGCAAAGGTCTAAGGTGCTCAGGCACCTCATACAACTAGGGCCCATCACACAACTCGAGATGATTTCAGCAATCTGATTACAACAATCTGTGCACAAGACGAATTACAACAATATGTGCACAACACGAATTACAACAATATGTGCACAACACGAATTACAACAATCTGTGCACAACACGACGGCGTTTACACCAGCGACGTCAGATGCTGGAACTTGCGCATGACATGGACCCCAATGAACAAGCCTGTAGAATAGCACAATCAGGTGCTCCACAGGTTTGCTCACAAGACTCCCCATGGCACATGGCGCAGAATTCGCGAGACACCCTGGTGTATCCACAACCAATCGGAGCTGCTCTCACTCCACTCTATGCAATTGCTTCATTTGCTTTTGGACACACATGGGTGCCTATAAATTTTGAAACAATCTGAACCCAAGGACAACACTCCTTGCAAAATCCCTTGGCGTTTACCCCATGTCAAGAGGCCGTGTCCGGGCATCTGTACCACACAAGGCACCACATGACAACCCTGTGTGGCACTTACCACCATTTTGATAACCGTCACAGTTTGACCTGTACGGATCAGGGTTACATAACCTGCTTCTGAAATTAGCAAAGTCCCACACTAAGCCACTATTGTTGCTGGCACCGTCCCACCACATCAGGAGCGCCCCCATGTATTGACTCAGCTGATGACCCACTTAATCCTCAATCTGCCTTCCCTAACTTTCCAAAAAACAACAAGGAGATACATTTGTCCGCCATCAGAAGCCCACCGTGATAAACAGTTTGCAACACATTTTGGCATACCTTGCCCTCCATGACTGCGACGCAGGAGTTTGTGGTACCCAAATCAATCCCAATAATTTCATTACCAGCAGCTCGGGAACCAGACACGCTGTCAAACCCCAACAACCCCAGTTTATCGACAGGGACACCTAGGCCACGGCTTACACCCACCAACTAGCCAAAAAAGAAGGTATATGAAGAGGCTGGGCACATCACTAAGGTTCGTGCTAATACTTTATGAAATGTGTAACTCCAACCAGTAGAAAAATCCCTTCAAAAATTTAAACAAAACTATTTTCAGTCCGACTTGAGATGTGTCAGCACCTGAACTGTCTTAAGTTGAGAAGAGATGACTCGATGCCATTCCGAACCGCCTGTGTACCAATAATATACTGTTAGATACATTCTGCAGAGAGTAATTTTCAAGCAAAACTATAGTGACCGGCGGCTTCATACCTGGACTGATCCGAGACACTGCTCCGTACGTGATCCTAAGCGCAATAGCGCGCCGGCGTGCCGCAACATATTGCTACTAATTCCTAATGTCGTACTACTTGAGCATCCTGTGATGTGCTCATCAGAGAGCGTTCTGAAACATTAGCTTCCAGAAGGTTTGTGTTTATCGGCGTGCTGTAGGATCGTGGCTTGGCCGCCGATAATCCGGTACAGTGACCCTACGCCCTGCCATTCTGCCGCGTCGATGGGTGCACAGTATGACATAAAAATCGGGCATTGGGGGCGGCCTGGATGTAATCTTCCTTCCTTCCTTCCTGAGGCTGATATTATTTCACTTATACCTTAATAATCTTTAACACTGTAATCACTCCCTTTCCTCTCCTATAAACTTGCGGCCTTCGTCGGAGCATCCGCCCTCAACCTCAATCAATATCACTTGCGACCATGTGGTTATTGCGACACGTAATGATATGGGTCACGTGAGTATCTGCTCGTAATGATGCGTCTGTGAGTATGCTGTGTGTGTGTGTGTGTGTGTGTGTGTGTGTGTGTGTGTGTGTGTGTGTGTGTGTGTGTTTGTGTGTGTGTGTGTGTGCGTGCGTGCGTGCGTGCGTGCGTGCGTGCGTGCGTGCGTGCGTGCGTGTGTGTGTGTGTGTGTGTGTGTGTGTGTGTGTGTGTGTGTGTGTGTGTGTGTGTGTCTGTGTGTGTTTACATGCGACATGTGGACTTTGTCCTGCATCCCCGATTCGGCATCCATCTGTCTTCAGGTACACCCCTACCAATCGATAATCTACCTTGGTGTTTAGTCAAGATGCGTTTTGGTAAGGCAAATACTCTTTTGACTGGACAAAATTCAGTGGGAAATGTCATGAACCATGACACTGTATGGATGAACTGGCGCTGGAAGCCCATTCACGACCTGCGGCAACAGCAATCTACACACTGGTACAAGCATGGGTAAGAATCTACAACAAACAACCATACTCCTCTTCCTCACAACACCTGGGTACACCAAGCAATGGCGGAACGCAGCCTCCTATAGAGCAAAGCCTCCTGCCACAGCCAGGAACAGGTGACCGGCCGGTGGGGACGGCCCTGTCCTCAAAGTCAGCTAAACCAAACTACAGTCATGGTGAGTCAGTAAATGCATCCTACTGCCTTGAGAAAACATGAGAATAACATGTGGTCTACAAACCCTTGCTGAAGAGAAGCTTCCCAAGTCTACAGTAGGGGACAGAAATAACCTTTCGGACCTTAAGGAACAGTACCCAGACATGCATGTCATTAGCCACAGGCATAGAACCTGACCCAAAGGGTGTACCTTTCCTAGAGGGTTTCGATGCCCCCTTGCCTGTCCATTCCTTTTATACCCTTGGGAGCTATTCAATCGTTAGGGCATTGTCGATGGGTCTTCAGGCTTGAAAGGAATAACGGTTACATTTCAGATGGAAGGCTGTACAACAATCAGAGTAGGAATTCCAACAGTACAAGCAGAACTTGCTGAAGAACTAAGACAAACCGTCTATCTGTGTCAATACTTCTTATTGATCCCTATTGGGATTTGCCATTGTATCAAAAGGGCTTTACCCAGACAACCACGCTGAAAGGTAGACTCCACAGTTAGTTGATGTTTTGCTTTGCTTCGAAAAGAATGGGGTCACTCTAACCAAAAACTTATAACCAGAAAAAATCAAGTTTACTGAAAGGTAAACTTGATCATGCCATCTGTACTGTTGGCCTCCTTGCATACAGTCCGAATGTCACAAAACTTTGTGACTAGAAATAACTGCATAGTTATGGCAGATTTCTTGACTGGAACGGTACTGACTGAAAGCAACTACAAGCTGCACAGAAAATTCCCCAAAGCTTGCCAGTAACCGACGCTCTAAGGCTGCCACACAGCAACCTTCTTCCAATTTCTCTTTTGGGGGTTTTCCCAAACTCCCTTGGGTTTGAAGGCAGCAGGCGTGCCAGATACATATCCTTTCTGTGGGAGCCCATATATGGCGGCCTTCGGGAAGGATGGCTGCAAAAACATCAACAGGCCCTGCTCAGTGACTTCCTTTTCTTCCACGGCCCTGGCAGTCAACCACCATAACACATTCTCCCTGACAGAGAAGGTCCTGAACCTCAAATCCCAGAGCTCTTCTCAGCCTAGCAATCTTCTTTGCATAGAAGATTGCTAGGCTGAGAAGCTCTGGGAGGAGCTCCCTGACCCTTCTTGAAATGCATTTCCAAAGCCTAATGCGACAGAACAAGAGTTCACAAAGAGAATCGAGCAAAAAGTTTGTTGTAAATCACAAAGAAAGAATTCCACATCCAAAGCCTTCAAGATTGCAATCCACATTGACATCACTCACGTCCCGGTGACAAAAATGTCACAATACTGCCATTCACTTCTCTGAGAATGTCTCACTGTCAATCCCTATATGTCACTATCAGGACAGGCACTGAAACTTCAACCGCATTCTGTTTTGAAACTTGAACCACAATCTATATTCGGTCTTGCACGACCAAGAGATGCCAATCTTCAGTGTGACAAGAGTAAGGTCCTCCCTAACTGACAAAAACCCCATCCACAGCGCCTCTGCTTTAACGTACCAAGGCTTAAAAGCAAGGGGTGTGTCATTGAAGGAAAACCTAACCCCCACTACCACAAGAAGAGGAAGCCTTATATATGCCTAAGTGAATAGAAGCAAGAAACAGAAACAAAAATCAGCTCCACACTTGCCAATATCTACTCTGGGAATCAACGACTACCTGAACAAATACAAACATCACACATGTGTTTCCTCTTCTGGCCAAAAGATACTCATCACTCCATCAACCCACCTCTATTGCAAGCTCCTCCTGAGCAGAATAACGATTACTGTCCAAGCCTATCAAAGTTCAACCAGTAACTCCCACAACCCACGCATTTTCATGCGATGCACAGGACTTATACGATTAGTGACCACTGAGCCATGAGCAACAATAGCCCCCCTTACCTGGGTTGGGTTCTCGTCTGTTGAACCATGAAGCCAGCCTAAAACCATGCCCCAAATCTAGTCAGACTTTGCGTTCACTCCACTAACCAGACTTAAACATCATAAAAAGGCTGGCCCACGAACCAACTTTTAACATTTTCACAAAGCATTGATGATGTGCATGACGCTGATTACAGCACAAAATTCTGAATGCTCTTACAAGCACACGTTAACAAGTTCAGGAACCTGCCACGCATATACATGGGTGGGGGAGCTCCAAAACTTCCATTGTGGAGAAGTATGTGGCAGTCATGCAAGGCAGAAGCAGTTGTTAGACAGTGTGGAAAGGAAAGCTTACCATGCCAGCTTGCTGGGACCCTGGTCGCGTCCTGACCAGTTGTCCAGTCTAACCTTGTGAACACAACCCACCGATGCCGACCTGCACATATTGCCTCTGGTTACAAATGCCATTCACTGATGACATTGGCTGGCACCCTATCTCGTGCATTGAGATTTTCCATTGCATGGTTAGGGCAGGAAGGCATCCACCAAAAGTCTAACCCCCAAAAAGCCCAGCAATGGGTCCCCATGTGCAGTTCACGTCCTGAGTGAAAGTTTGAGCATACTGGAGTGTCAAATACGAGGCTCTGCATGCAAAACTTGCGTTCAAGTTACATCCTTAGCGCCTCAAGTCTTCCATTGCTCATGTAATAATACCGCATGGAAGAATACAAACAGGCAGTTGTAATACACTTCCCATGAAGGGTGGCGCGAAACAAGGCCTACGCACCATACTGTTCTGACATATTCTCAAAGTATTTGTTTCCTTCCTCATCGCTGCCCACATATTTCGCCCCCGGGGTGTGAATTAACATCGTCTCTCTGTTCCACAACACACACCTTATCAGTACGGCAGAACTTACAGCAGCTACAACTGAAACGTGCATCAAAGAAACATGATAAGAGCAGATACATCAGGAATGTGCAGTAAATGCAACTGGACGGCTACTGACGGCGACTGCTGTGACGTTGGGGAGGATAGGCGAGTCAAGAAACTCACGCATGGTTGCCGTCGAACAAGTTCCGCCACCCTCCAGCCTTAACAGCTCCCCATACTGAAGTTTTTCCATATGTGTCTTTAAAAAACTTAATTACGGACCCCATCTTCCTACAACCTACTTCTCAGACATCAACACATAGCAGGGCAGACCACCTACGCAAGCCTGTTACAGGCACAGACAATGATACTGCAAGCAATCCTTTGCTGCTGTCCAAATGCAAAGCAGTGAGGGTGTGCACTCTGCTCCGCCACTACGCACTTTCAGGATCAGCGTTTGCTGGGATGACTTCCAGATCCACCTCCTCACGTGGCCCTGAACTTCTGTTCCTGAAGTACCATTGATCTGTTGGGATCACTTGCCTAAGGAGATCCTCTAACAAATTGAGTGTCAACTTCCCTCAAATCCGCGTCTTGTTTATTGCGAGCAAGCTTTTCATTGTACGAGTGGAAAGACAGCAGTAGTGCTCTCGAACGCTCTCCGTCAGCTCTTGGATGGCGAGTCGTACTGTTAGCTCGACTTACAACGCCTAGTGCAGCCTGGACGGCAGCTCAATCAACGTGTACTCAGAAATTTGTGATGGCTGGAATATTGCATGATTGTAGAAAATTTTAAGTGATCAAAAGGAGTGAAGTACCCGGTTCCCAATCTGAACGTACAACGGGTTTCAGCTATTTGTCGTGATTTGTTGGACACTGCCTATCATCTTAGACCCCCTACTCCTCAAGTTTCAGATGGGTAAGTCTATTTTCGTCCGCTGCAGCAGTATGTTGCCCAAGGAGGTCTGCGCATTCTTCGGAATGTGCCGTCATTTGGACTTCACTTGGCCAACAGTACATACATCAATAATCCAAAACAGAAACTTCCTGGCAAGATGTACATGGGATAGTAATAGTTCCATTTCTGGGTATGCTGGACATAGTTCTTTAGAACATTCTCGGCGAAGGAATCCAGACGGATCCTTGCTGGGTTGTTCGGGCATACATGAGCAGCCCGTACGACCTTTTACCACAGATGCAAACTTAGGTATGAATGTACCATGTTGGAATTGCGGCAAATTGGCTCGAAAGCCTGCGGGGTTCTTCTGCAAATCTTGCGACTTCATCCAACCAACAACTTCATCACCAGACTATTTTACAATCATGGGCATGTAAGTTCAAGCAACTACTCCCAACGGCTATTAATCTCGTGCGGGTGATTTTCTTTTCCTGTCCTGTAGAGGCCTAGCCAAGCCACCTTGCTACGTGGGTCTCCTTGTGGCCGTGTGCATTGTATGCTGTTTCTGCGATTATCATGCAAGGCTCAGTCACAAGTTTTTGGTCTTTACAGGTCTCAACCCTCCTTTTCTGTGAACTTGGGGAAATTGGAGACCAGATATAAGGATCTCCAGAAACAATTACACCCCGACAAGTTTTCTACAGCATCTGAGGTTGGCTTCGTCTGCTTCCCTCTCACAGATTCACCAGCAAAATCTGTGAGCCTGTCCATCCATCCTGCGCTGGTTTGTGAGCCTTGCTGGCTGTTTAGAAGATGAATAACCGCTAGTACTGTGTGGGCTGTGCATTCCTATGCCAGAGTTTCACCCAGTAAATATTCAAGTTCGGTTCATGTACAATAGTGTGGTTGGCCGTGAGCTTGATATGTGTACGCTGTGAATGAGGGAGATCATAAATCCAAAGGTTTTCAAGGGTCCATGTGTTGGAAAGTCAGGGGATCGCACGCTCCCTCCCTACCTCTTCCATTCTTTTTCTCTCCCACCTGATCCAACTGTGGGCGCCCCGCCCCCTTCCCCCTTCGCTAAGTGATTAGTCATCCGTTGGAGCTGTTGGTGGGGTTGTTGCCCTAAAAAGTATTCATTTGTTGCTAGAAAGCAAGGGGGTTGTGGTCTGGGTCTATATGTGTGATATGGGAGTCTGCTTTGCTGCAAAGGACCCCTCTTCCCCCCTTGGGGGGGTGGGGGGGGGGGCTTTGGCCATGTGATCAGCTATGGTCGAGCCATATTTGTTTAGATTCTGTTTATTTGCTGCTGGCAAGCACAGTCATGGTTGTATGGACTTGTGTATCTGATGTGGGAATCTCCTTTGGCCCTGTTGCTGCTTAGTCTGGTGTACGCAAACATGGCAGACCAGAAGGGGCGCAGCTGGGTGCTGTGGACAGATGCAAGGGTTTGGAGAGCAAGGGTTTGAGGGTTTGAGAAGAGAGGGAAAGGTGATGGGCTGGTGGGTGAGGGATGGGGAGCAGAGCGGGGTGTGCGGGGTGTGTCTCTTTACCTGCGTGCATAAGAGTGAATGCCCCGGGCACGCGTGCCCACACACACACACACACACACACACACACACACACACACACACACACACACACACACACACACGCACACACACGCGCACGCGCACGCGCACGCGCACGCGCACGCGCACACGCACGCGCACGCGCACACGCACACGCACACGCACACAGGCACACACACGCGCGCACACACACACACACACACACATCTCGAGAGAGGAAGAGAGAGAGAGAGAAGGGGGGGGCTTTGCGCACATGTGTATGCGTGCACGAGTGCGCGTGGGCGGAGAGAAGGGGGGGGTGCATGGCAGAAGGGTACAGACAGGAGTGGGGGGTGCAGGAGGCACGGAAACACTCTGCTGCTCAATCGGCACTAGTGAACGAGGCCTACTCCACCTTGAAGAAGCCCCTCTCCCGGGCCAAGCACCTGGTACCCTCTTCCACCACACTCCTCTCTTTTCCCTTCCCAAGTTAGAAAGTTCCTAACACACACACACACACACACACACACACACACACACACACACACACGCACGCACGCACGCACGCACGCACGCACACGCACACACACACACACACACACACACACACACACACACACACACACACACACACACGCACCGCACACACGCACACGCACACGCACACGCACACGCACACGCACACGCACACGCACACACACACACACACACACACACACACACACACACACACGCACCGCACACACACACACACGCACGCACGCACACACCACATCACATGTAGCTCCTGGAGCTGTACTCAGTAGGTTACTGTAAACAGAATTTGTGCTGAATTTTGGCTCATCGGATGTTCCGAGGACACAAGCTGGAAGGTCTTGAGGCCCACAGATCTCCACATAGCCTCATTCAACTCCCTGTTGCAAGATGAGTAAGTCAGGGAGCTGGAGTCTGGTTGGGAAATATGCTTGTTTGACTTGCGAAAGTGTTTCTTGTGGCTTGAGCTGCATGACGAGACTGGCCTGGGAATCCCCTACCTGCAGCTCCTGCTGTCTTCCAGTCATATCGTGGTTTCTGAGCTCCCCCGCACTATCTGATGAAGGGTTCTTGCTTAGTCACTTGCCAGGGAATGGAACCCTAATTATTTGATCCGAAGGAGGAGGAAACCTGGAGATTGAGGGAAAGGGAGGGAGGGAATGGAGGGGGGGGGGGGAGGCGCCTGTGGGGGGAGGGAGGGAGGGAGAAGGTAGCTCTGGAGAAACAAACTAAGAGATGGAGGGCGATCTTGCTTCCTGAACTTTGTGATGCAAGGGGCAGGAAAGAAAGGAAGGGAACTTCACACCCAGATTTTACTTCCATTGTGGCTGAAGGTCAAGGAGGTGAGGAAGGGCGTGGAAGTGAAAAGGGGTGTGGAAGTGAAGAGGGGTATGGAAGTGAAGTGGGGTATGGGCGGTGAAATGGGAGGGTGTGGGAGGGGCTGCAGCTGGAGTTGGAGGGGCTCGGGGAAGACATCAGTGGGGAGGGCACAATAACAGACCCAGAGCTCCTGATGGAGGTGATGGAGCTTCGCCAGGCTGTGGAGGACACCTCCGATCCCGATGAGCTGGCTCGCTTGGCCTCCTTCAACCAAGAGCAGGAAGCCAAATGCGTCCAGGTCATTCCCCCCCCCCCCCCCCGCGCGGGCCCTTCGCATACGAATGTCCTGAAGGATTCTTGCAGTGTACATGTTGTTGTATATGAAAATGAATCGAGTTTGAGACATTTCAGCCACATCTAGTCATCGTGACGGCTGATGTGTATGTGATGATGGAGATGTGTAACGTTCATTTATTCATCGAACCAAAGCTGCATGCGCTGGGCCTTGAGGGATTGGGGCGAACGCAAGGGCTGAGGTCTTGGGGGGACTGGGATTCTGCGCCGGGGCTGGAGACTTCGGGGGACTGGGTTTCTGAAGCCGGGCTGGGTTCTGGGGGGGACTGGGGTTCTGCGCCGAGGCTGGAGTCTCAGGGGGACCGGGATTCTGCGCTGGGGCTGGCTTCTTGAGGCCGTGAAGTTCCTGTTGAGGTCTCGACTCAACTCCGTTCCAGGAGTGCATTTTCCCTTCCATGAGGGCATGAGCTGTGATAATTGGGCAACGATGTTGAGGGTGGAGGCTTTCGGGGTCTAGGTTTAGAGCATGAGGTGGGGTCGGGGTCGGTGGGCAGGAACTGGCAACTGCTTTCGAGCGGGGGGAACTGGACAGAGCCCAGGAGCTGGTAACACAGCTGCGCTACATCACTCGCGTGGGGGAGGCCATCAAGGAAAAGCTCTGATTGCTGTTGGTCAAACATCCGCGCCCTCATTCCACACCCCTGGTCATCCCCCCCCCTCCCTCCCCGTTGGCTTTCCCACTTATGAACCGAAAGATGGGGGCCAGAGCCCTGAACTCCCACCCCAATACTCTCAGCAACACTTTCCTACTTAAGTCGCCTGCCAGTGCCTACTTTTGATGGTGTGAACGGTGTCTTCTCCACTGCTCGACACGTTTCTTTTCCACCGAACTGCCCCCTTAGGTGTAGACGTCTGTCCTTGATGTGGCTGGGACGCATACCCATCCCCCCCCGGGGGGGGGGCTCGCCCCAGCATTGCACCTCCTCGACCCCTAACTTTCCCTCTCCTCTTGCCATCCCCGCCCCTCCTCCCTTTCCCCCTCTGGCCCCGTCCCACCCCACCCTCCGAAAATATCGGGACAAATGTGATGGCGACACTTTCAGGATCATCAAACTCATATTATTTGAGCTTGAAAGAAAAAATTCCATTTTTCTCAGTCAGAAACTGTCCACGACACGCAACCCGGAACAAAATCCTCAACTCCAAAATCCCAATTGCTCACCCCTCGAGAGGCACTTTCCACAACAGGTGCGCTTCCTCGCTCTTCATTCATGTGTGGGTGAGGCTGGGACGTGGCATGTGATTCAAGGAGATCCATTGTATCCGCAAGCCGCATGAAGCTCAGTTGGATTTGACAAACTAGCAAGGCTTAAAAGCATGTGTGAGTGCAGGTGGGTGCTCAGTAAGCTAGCGACCGCTGCTCAGGCTCCTTCTTATAAGCACCTGTGATATCATCCATGTCCACAGATTCTGTGATGTCTTGTGGTGTTGGTAGGTCCCTTGTCGCTGGCTGGAAATTCAGGGCTTCTCCGTTTTGATCTGACTTGATGGGGCTTTGTTGCTGTGCAAGTGTGCCATCACTTGCTGTGAGCGAGTGGGGGTTAGGTAAGGGTCAAAGAGAAGAGGTCAGCAATTGGTCATGCAGTGATTGCTTCTGCCAGCCTCTGAGCTTTGTCATTGATCATTCATCATCGTGTGCGCACACACACACACACACACACACACACACACACACACACACACACACACACACACACACACACACACACACACACACACACACGCTCACCCTGTGCGCGCGCGCACACGCACACACACACACACACACACACACACACACACACGCACACACACACACACACACACACACACACGCACACACACACACACACACACATACACACACACACACACACACACACACACACACACACACACACACACACACACACACCAGGGATGTGCAAGTTTTTCCCTCCAACGACTCCGTGCTGCTAATGTTCACCAAAATCCCCAAAATTAGCATTGAAGCGAGCAGGTCTGTGTTGAGGGCCTGTTAAAGACACACGGCAGAGAAGGGGTGCACCACACACGTGAGACTCTACGCTGCACTGAACCATACGAGTGGACTTTCCTCTCATCTCTGGCTGTCAATTTTTGCGTAACCATCAAGGACGTGTGTACTTGAGCATGAGAAGGGGCAGCATATTTGTTTTTACAGAGCACAAGATTGAGAATGTATCTGCTCATCAATTGTTTTGAACCGGTCACGGCTTTGTGCAGGTGTAATTTTAAGGTGCTATACGTATACGTATTCCCAATCTGACAGCAAGGGCTTTTTGGAATCATTACGAAGATGCTTTGGATAACAGAAGTTGGGAATTGAGACACTGCGGAGCTACAGGACCTCGCGGACATGTGGACCACGACAACACAAACTCCTCTTTTTTGAGTGCAATCACAGCCTGCAATATATGTTTACACGCCACTGTGAGTGTATGCGCATGTGGTCTTCCTATATAAGAAACCGTAAAACTAGAAGTGTGTAACTGAGTAAGTATGTATTTAAATATTCAAATTTGGGCACACTTGCTTTTTCTTGATACAATGTAAATAATACATATCACTATGTAAATGTTGTTCTGACACACCAAACACTATTAACATGCATTTTTGATAATCTTTCATGCGCATGCCCAACATATACATATATCTTGCACGGCATGTACAAGTGGCACTGAGACTGCCCTGCACGAAACGTCCATGCATGTGACTGGACTTTCCTGTCGTCTGGCTGTTAGGTTTCCGGGTCGCCAAGTAGAAGATGCAGACATTTACACAGTACTTGATTTTTTGAGCAATACGAGGCTTAGCTGGGCAACTGAGTGCTGCTGCTGCTTGTGGGGAAAGCACAAGATCTGCACCGTTCCCAAACCTTGGAGATTCCTTAAAGGAACAACTGCAAGGATTGTATTTAGTCTCGACCGGGGGCACCGTTTTTTGTTGTTGTCGCACAGTTGATCTGGACATCAATAAGACTATGCAAACCCGAGGCCGATCTGCTTTGATCATTACATAGGCGACCTGGAGGAAATTGCATAGTGGAATATTCAGCAGTATCAGTACTGCTGATCCAAACAGTCACGCAGGCACCTGGGACTGCAACAGCACCAGAACTCCGACGTTCTGTAACCTTTATCACAACGAGCTCGTTTACATACGCGGACGCGTGCACTGCCACTGCAGTGATTGCTTTCGTCCTGGTTGGGAACCGTTTGATTTTCTCGGTCCCAATGCGATCCCAATGTAGCAAATGTGAGCAGCATGTACATGCAGCGCTTCTGATTCATCTAGCTAACTTCTTGTGCTAGTAGCAGCGCTACTCCATCCGTCTGCTTCGTGTAAAACTAGGTTTAGCCTGTACAAGCAGCGCCGCTAGCGCTACTTCGTCCTCCTGCTACTTTTGATACTAAATTCAGCCAAACATGTATAAGCCCCTCTTCGAGTAACTAATATGATATACCGATATTAATTTATACGAACTCAAAAGCAACCATATGCCTACCAGCCAACTTACAAGACAGAACACGCTCATTTCCGGATCTTTAATCATAATCATACAGTTCGACTGGACGTCTTCGCCTCGAAGTCGGCCAGGGAGGCTCTGGTCCGGATCCATCCCTGCTGGATTGTGTTGCCTCTTGAGGCTGCTCCAACCTTACTTGCATTTCCTGACTGGGCTTTGGGATTGGGGCGTCCTCGGTTAGGACGCAAACTTAGTGTCTTAAACCGTGAGGAACGGATCAGTTCGGACTGTCTAGACAGATCTGATTTCAATTCTATTCATTGTTATGATCGTCTTCATCATCGGAGTCGTCAGCATCAAACATGTAGTCTTGCAATACCGCAGAAAGATCCATCCCTACTCGCATTATGTCTAACAGGGACTCCCCGGGAGCCATTCCCAGGAAGTCAAGAACCGGGTTGATATTGGAGATAGCCCGCTGCACAGAAGGCAGGGGCTCTTCCCGTAGATGCAGGAGGTGGCCTGGAGCAGGGGACCGCCAGTCGTCCAGTGCTAGGCCCTTGATGCACACATGGCCCAGACAGGTGAAGTACTTGTTGCCCTCTGGAGTGCTAGAGCTTGGCTTCCGTTGCTGTTTCCCCAACAGTCGCACCTGGAGGAACCGCAAATCCCCGCCCTTACAGATAAATTATTTAATTGATAAAAATCCCGACCCAATACCCTCGATTCGCAGTACACCCGACCTTGCTCCCAGACGTCACTGACAACACACATTCGCGCACGCACGCGCGCGCGCGCGCGCGCGTGCACACACACACACACACACACACACACACACACACACACACACACACACACACACACACGCGCGCGCGCGCGCGCGCCCCGACACTCCGCTGGAAGAACGGCGTACATGCACTATACTTTCGCCCTCCCCACCTTTCTCTTCCTTCTTTCCCGCCATCCCTACATAGGGAGGGGGTATATAACGTCTGTCTCTCTCTCCCCCCCCCCCCTCTCTCTCTCTCTCTCTCTCTCTCTCTCTCTCTCTCTCTCTCTCTCTCTCTCTCGCCCCCCCTCTCCCTCTCTCCCCTTCTCCCCCCCTCTCCCTCCCCCGCTCTCGCGGCTCGCTCGCGCGCGGCGCGCGCGCTCTCTCTCTCTCCTCCCTCTCTCTCTCTCTCTCTCTTCTCTCTCTCTCTCTCTCTCTCTCTCTCTCTCTCTCTCTCTTCTCTCTCTCGCTCTCTCTCTCCTCTCTCTCTCTCTCTCTCTCTCTCTCTCTCTCTCTCTCTCTCTCTCTCTCTCTCTCTCTCTCTCTCTCTCTCCCCCCCCCCCTCCCTCCTTCCCTCCCTCCCTCCCCCCCCTCCCTCCTCCCTCCCTCCCTCTCCCTCCTCCCTTCCTCCCCCCCTCCCTCCTCCCTCCCTCCTCCCTCCCTTCCTCCCCCCCCTCCCTCCCCCCTCCCTCCTCCCTCTCCCTCCCTCCCCCTCTCTCTCTCTCTCTCTCTCTCTCTCTCTCTCTCTCTCTCTCTCTCTCTCTCTCTCTCTCGTCTCTCTCTCTCTCTCTCTCTCTCTCCTCTCTCTCTCTGTGTGTGGTGTGTGTGTGTGTGTGTGGTGTGTGTGTGTGTGTGTGTGTGTGTCCCTCCCCTCTCTCCCCCCTTTCCCTCGCTCTCTTCTCCCCCTCTCTCCCTCCCCCCTTCCTTCTCTCCTCTCTCTCCTCTCTCTCTCTCTCTCTCTCTCCTCTCTCTCTCTCTCTCTCTCCTCTCTCTCTCTCTCTCTCTCCCTCTCTCCCTCCCCTCCCCCCCCTCCCCCCCCCTCCCTCCCCCCCCCCCCTCTCTCTCTCTCTGTGTTGTGTGTGTGTGTGTGTGTGTGTGTGTGTGTTGTGTCTGTGGCGTCGCATGCTATATTTTACGCATGTCGTCTCTCTCTCTTTTTTTTTTTTCTTTCTTCTTCTTGTGTTGTTTTTTCTTTTTTTTTTTTTTTTTTTTTTTTTTTGTGTGTGTGTTGTGTTGTGTTTGTTTTTTGTGCGCGCGCATATATATACGTGGGCACACTGGTGTCCTCCATGTTCTTGCAAGTGTTCATGGTTCCGATAAGAAAACGTGGTTTAAGGTGCAGTCCGATTGTGAATGGCAATGTCGCTGAAACGCTTTTAAGGAATCTCGGGTGGCCAAGGGGAAGTCTACTTGCCAAGCCATACGGCAGTACTGCCGTATGGCACTAGTGGGAATTGGAACAAATGACGCTTACCAAGTGCCCATCGATTGATGCTGTCACAGCTGTTTCAAATAAAACCCTTCAATGACCTCAATGGTTGCCTCTAACTCAGTAGCGAAGCAATATTGCTCAGTAGCGACGCTTTATTTAATTGAACTTGCAGCAATATATTAAGTTTGGAAGCTGTGGAGCCAGTCAAAGGCCCTATCAGTGGCCTCACGGATGAAAGGCAGACCGTGCTCTAGATATCTTAGGAACGAAAACAGGCCCTGATGTACTTGAATCCTTCATGTGCGCACCCGCACACGGGCATCTGCAGCAAAAACATGTGGCAGGTCGAAGTGCTGCAGCACAGGAGCGTTCTGGACGGGGAAGATGGGAGATGCCCACAGGAGACCATCTGCGCTCCAGCCCTCCTTTGCAGGCTCTGCCAGACGACAAACATGTTGCTCCTGAGCGCCCGCGCTCGAGGAGGCCTGCCCTTCATGATGATGGCAGACTACCACTTGAATGGCCTGCGGGGCATACGTGGGTTTCCCCTACACCATGGACATCGAAAGAGTCAGCACCACTCGCACGGCACGTACATATATATGTAAGGGAAAAGTCGTTCGCGATGCAGTCCCTTTAGAAATGCTGAAATATCCAGAGCTGTCAACAATCGGGCCTAAAACGTTATGCCCATTGACGTCAAGGTATGATCACATGATCATAGACGACGGGAGTTTTCTGAACTTACTTTGGGGGAAAGTGGCGCTGCCTATACGAGATGCCTCTCTCGCATCCCTCTTCAAGAGACATACGATTCTTCTTCTGACGATCTGCAGAAGAGTTGCAAATCATTTCACATGTATCGAGCAGATACAATCGCAATTACCAATTCTCTATTACAGACCACATGCATGCAAATCTGCATGCTCGCTTGGCCCACTATGCCGGGGTGGCGACATGGTGTACAAAGTAAAGCCAACGGTGCTCTAGATTTTCTTTTACAATGAAAGGAAATCAACATGTTTTAGTGGTAATCATCTAGATTTAGCCCTGTACTCCAACGTAAATGGGCAACGATTTATCTCATACCTATTATGGTAATCAAACTGCAGAAGTGTACACTTCTGCAGTTTTATAACAAGTCAAATACATGTATTTGACTAATGTTATTACATGTATACACCGTTCAATCTTATAAACCCGTGTAGCCAGTTTGCTCAATAAAGTGTAGCCACGTAAGTCCAAAGAATACAATAGTGCTGCATTCACTTATAAGTAATTACCAGCTGGATCAACTCAACACATGCATTGATGCGCACACCATTATCTACGTGTATACAGCAGAGTGCTCCACACCTCACAGATTGGTCAGCTCACTTCACAGTTGTACAATACGTGTGTGAAAACCTATATTTGCTCTTTTGTATGCACAGCTCAGAGCGCTGAAATGTACTGCACTCAGAATGCTCATGGTGGTAATTAGTTAGTTATACACTTAATCAGCCGAGCTCACTTCGAGGCTTACAGCCTTATCCCTCCCGCCGATGATTATTCCTAGACTAAGTCCCAGGAGGGGGGGGGGGGTTTAGTTATATATGCTCATAAACAGTCAATAAGGCACACCGTCTCGTGGTCAGCTTGGTAAGGCCGGATTCCAATACTTTTCAGCACGCAAAGGGGATGAACCAGGGCAACATCGAGCCAATCTTCTGAAGCTGACACCTCGTTGGGCGGGGAGGACCAATGGTATGCTAGGTTTAAAAGACGGTCTAGAAAAAGGTCACGATGCGCTCGAGGGAACAGACTACTGCACATATCCTCGCGCGAGCCATGCTCTGCAAACCCAAACCGCGTCCCCAACACTCCGTACGAAAAGCTCTGAATCCTCTCTTTAAGGAGAGCCTTTTAAAAGGAAAAGCCCCCCTCGCCCCTCTCCCCAATCCTTGCCTTGTAAATACCTATCTATACCTAAATTCAGTTCGTTCGAACGTTCTGGTGAGATAGACTAGTAACAGTCTATCTCACTTGCTGGACCTTACCACAACGGGACTTAAGAGCAGGAATACCACACAAGCCTAAAGTGAAGAGGAAAGGACAGGCGGATTTGTGCCATTAAAGATTGACTCTTGAGGCATCCTTTGAAACCATGCATATGCACGCACGGTGCTCACGTGAGGCCTGTGCACGCTACGTCCACACATGTACATGGACACAGACTGGGCTGGAGCGGGGATTGGCGATGGGAGGGGGAGGGGGGGGGGAGATCTCCAGAGAGAAGGCTGAAGGTGGAGTCGCGGTTTTCCAGACGGTAGATCATCTTTAGCTAGCCATCTGTACTCCCTCGACAGATCTCTCTCTCTCTCTCTCTCTCTCTCTCTCTCTCTCTCTCTCTCTCTCTCTCTCTCTCTCTCTCTCTGTCTCTCTCTCTCTCTCTCTCTCTCTCTCTCTCTTTCTCTCTCTCTCTCTCCCCCTCTCCCTCTCTCTCTCCCCCTCTCCCTCTCTCTCTCTCTCTCTCTCTCTCCCTCTATCTCTCTCTCTCTCTCTCTCTCTCTCTCTCTCTCTCTCTCTCTCTCTCTCTCTTTCTCTCTCTCTCTTCTCCTCCCTCCCTTGCCCCCTCTCTCTCTCACTCGCACACACACACACACACACACACACACACACACACACACACACACACACACACACACACACACACACACACAATCTCTCCATCACTATCTCTTCCCCCCCCCCCCCTCTCTCATGATTGATCTGCCACGCTGTTCTTGCTCCGTAGAGCGAGCAGGGGCGGGAAGGAGATTTGTATAGCGAGGAAGGAGATATTGATAATGGCCGTCACATGGGCAGAGGGTGCCGGCCAGAGGAAGGGAGTGAGGGTCAATGTCAGTTGACGAGGATGCGACCTTATATACGAGAACGACTAGCGGTTGACCCCTGGGGCCCTGCCCCCCCCCCCCCCCCGACACAGACACACACACCGCCGGGCCCAAAGTCCCCAAGCTGCGAGGGAGGCATCAATGAATTATTCTGTTCAGCAGAGAAGACTGCGGGTTGAAAACCTTAGATAAGAGCTAGAACTGAATTAAGTAACAAAAATCCTGGGCACCCCTAGTTTATGTCATTCATCAAGCTCGAAGTGTAGGCATATTGTAAATGACTTGAACAGACAAGGCCTCATTTTGTTCACACCCTTTACCCCTATGCCTACCTTTTGACCTTGATGAGCATCTAAAACCTAAAACCTAATGAGCTCGACCTCGAGGCCCCCTTTGCAGGAGGACCAGAAAGGGGGGGGGGGAGAGGGAACACCATCTAAGTCGGCATTCTGATGAAACCGGTCTCACCAGGGTCTCTGATGCTGTACCCTTCCAAGCTTGCGCACAACGAAAAGGTCTCATCTTCCCTGCGGAGCGCCAGCAGCAACTTCTTCACAAGATGCGCAGTCTTGTTATGCTCCATGCTTGCCAAACGCTGGGAGAACATGACAACGTCATCACACTGCCATTGCACCCGGGCGAATGGCCCGCTGAAAAGAACTGGTGCAGCCTCCAAGCAGCGCCTCTCCCATGTCGGCAAGACTGCACGCTGGGTTTTCGTCAACAACGTGTATTGACGCATTGTTACTGTTTGGTCCTTTTGCTGTGCTTATGTATGCACAAGTAACTGCGTGGTGGATTCTGCAGTCTGCAATTTTTGTACACACATATCCAGCTGGCAATTTTTGTACACACATATCCGGCAGCTCGCTCTCTCTCGCGTGCGCACGCGCTCTCGCTCTCTCTCTCTCCTCTCTCTCCTCTCTCTCTCTCTCTCCTCCTCTCTCTCTCTCTCTCTCTCTCCTCTCTCTCTCTCTCTCTCCTCTCTCTCTCTCTCTCTCTCTCTCTCTCTCTCTCTCTCTCTCTCTCTCTCTCTCTCTCTCTCTCTCTCTCTCTCTCTCTCCTCTCTCTCTCTCCTCTCTCTCTCTCTCTCTCTCTCTCTCTCTCTCTCCTCTCTCTCCTCTCTCTCCTCCCCCCCCCCCCTCTGCTACTCTCGTGCTATCACACACTCCCCCTCCCCCTCGTCCTCTCTCCCTCCCACATTGTTCTCCCCCTGTCCCTGCGTTCCTGCCTCTCTCCCTGCCTGCCTTTCCACTCATGTCTGTCCCTCACCCTTCTTCTATGTGTTCACCCTGCCGCTCCTCTCTCTCACAGACGTCTGCACACATTCACGCATGGACACACACGCACGCGTGCGCGCGCGCGCGCGCACACACACACACACACACACACACACACACACACACACACACACACACACACACACACACACACACACACAATATGCGCGTGCTTGCAACCCGTGCGTAGCCACTCTAAAAGTAATTTGACATAATTTTGATTGGTATTTACACGTGTATGTTCATGCACAATTTGAACATCCTGGTTTAAACCGCAAATCTGTTCATGGGAGCCAAAGAAATTGCCTCCCAAACACCTGTCAAAGTTTTGCTTCCAAACTCGATTGTGCGTTTGGTCGATGAGGATTAAGAGAAGTTGTGTTTAACGTAAGACAAACATCTACATCCGTGCAGCATCCCTGACGGAGTTGAAAGACTGAGAATAGAGATGGGAAAAGACTGCAGAGCTCAGTGACTGAAAGGCGGGGGGAACCTCTACTGGGAATCACTCACCGCTTCTTCGGGTTTCACTGGAGACTGATTCACAACGAGCCAAGTCACGATCTTCCAGCAGCCGCCCGATCGCAGCAAATAAATCACCCTACATGCCTTTGAAACCAAATAAGTACTTGAAACTCTGAGGGTGGGAGCTTTTTACACTCCTTGGTACGAAGCAAGGATTAACGTTTTACCGAAAGGGTGAGGAACACAGGGGAACCTTGGTCGCCGGACATGCGGAACTGTCCACCCAACGAAGTTGAGTCAGTAGTTATCAAGAAACCTCATAATTCCATTATGGACAGAACTGTCACAAGTGCTGATCAGGGCCGGATGGACGTTCCAGGACTCGTGACCAACAATTGTAAGCTTGCAAGCCTTCACCGATGAGGTTGCCGAAACCAAGCGATGCACAGGAAGCCCAGAAAGGAGCATTAGCACATAAAAATTTATGTTATGTTAGAAAGCCTTGAACGTGGCCCTGGCACTGAAAATGTACGAGATGGATGAACAATTCTCCATCGTTCAAACTCAGCTTCGGCTGTTTACTGAAACTGCAACAGCAGGACTACAAGTCGAAGCTTACGACAGACCACCCAGCTTCCCAACAACTGGCACGATGAACGTAAAGAAGCATGAGAATTCCAACAATTACCGGGAACAGCGGGGCCCCTGAGGAACAGTTGCGAGGACTCCAATCCAGGGCGTGAATATCCTAAATTTTCCCCACAAGTGCCCGACGCCCAACTTATTCAACAATTATCGTAGGAGTACATTTTTCAAACCTGTGAGTGATATGGAAAGTAGATCGTGGTGATTCTGTCGTGTAGATTGCGTCCCAGGATGCCAAAAGCCGGAATCGGGATGCGGCCCGCATCGGGGAAAATGCTATGGCTCCAATGACTTTTTGCCGATGACGAATCGTTGCGAACAGGGTGTTTTTTTTGGTGATTTTCCGAATTATTTAATACGGCAAACCAGGGTGTGGCGACTAAAAGCCGATTTGTCAAGCAGTGGCAAATCCATAAGGCACGAATTACATTTACACTTGCCATTATGGCAAATACGGTCCCATGGGCCACTGCTAACTTGTAGACATGCCAACGACATCCGAGAGCTTTGAGGCAAAAAGCATGCGAGCAATTGCATTGAGAGTGAATTCCAGAACAATTTTACAAAGAGCGTTTCTGCCGAGGTCGGGCCATGCATATATGCATAATTATAAACGCGAACACGACTGTGTTCACGTGAGGCATATGAGCCTAACACTTCATAATGTGTTTTCTTATCACTCAGAGTTGGCACGTACATCTTCTGCAGCTGCACGT
This sequence comes from Botryococcus braunii, assembly GCA_002005505.1. Classification (NCBI taxonomy): domain Eukaryota; kingdom Viridiplantae; phylum Chlorophyta; class Trebouxiophyceae; genus Botryococcus; species Botryococcus braunii. The sequence goes on from KV908413.1 coordinate 279,520, forward strand.
ATATACCCTGGTCAAAATGCCTGTAACAAAGACAACGGCAGCGTCCAAACTCTTGCTCTTAGCGTGAGTGTTCAATATCTGAAGACTCTGTGCGAAATCTGAGGGCGTTTCTCTGAAACAGGGGCGCATCGTTACAAACTTTTCGGAAAATTTTTGGCCCCGTCGGCCTGAGGAATCCTAGGTCTAGATACCCTGGCCGAGGCCAGTCCAGGGGATAGCCTACCGACAGCGCCCCTGGCCCAGGGCCTCTGGACTATTCCTTCCTTCCTTCCCTGACTCAGAGGACCGCAGATCTCGTTGTGTGGAGTTGTACTCGGAAGGATGGTAAATTGGGTAGTCACGCGTGCAAACATATCAACATGCCACTTTGGACGAAAGTTGGACGAAAGCTGATTTATTTTCCAGTTGCCACATGGTGGCAAATCCGGTTCGAACCGAATTGAATCTTTTTTTTTTTTTTTTTTTTTTTTTTTTTGATTGCCAAATGACAAGTCGACTTCGCTAAGTCTCAAATATATATACCGGTATATATATATATATATATATATATATATATATATATATATATATATTATATATATATATATATATATATATATATATATATATATATATATATATATATATATATATATATATATATATATATATGTATATATATATATATGTATATATATATATATATATATATATATATGTATATATATATGTATGTATATATATATATGTATATATATATGTATGTATATATATATGTACATATATATATATATATATACCGGTATATATATATATACCTATATATATATATATATATATATATATATATATATATATATATATTATATATAATATATATATATATATATATATATATATATATATATATATATATATATATATATATATATATATATAATATATATATAAATATATATATATATATATATATATATATATATATATATATATATATATATATAAATATATATAAATATATATATATATATATATATATATTTACCTATATATATATACATATATATTACCTATATATATACCTATATATATATATATATACATATATATTTACCACTTTTTGGGGTCAATTCAATTAAAATTGCCATTTGGGCAAGAAATTGCCACTAAAAAAATACACTGTTAATTTACCAACGATTCGTTGGCCGTGCCAATCACGGATGTTTGATTCGATCTGGGCATTCGAATTCGATCTTCAGTCTCCTGTGACTCGCAGCCTGTGACTCAGGTGGTCGCACGTGTGCAATATGACCTTGCAAGGCCATATTGGGGTACGTGACATTGTCACAGACATGAGGGAAGTGGAAGAAAGCCTGAAAAGGTGTTCTTCCAGTCGTGTCTAGACCGGCAAACCCTTGTCATCCATGCACGCAAGGCCACTGAATGTGGGGAGTCAAACGGGGGGCTCTGGCCAATTTCTCTACAGGAGAAGAAAAAACTAATTTTGATTTCCCTCGCCGTGAAACAGGTTCCAAATAATCTTGCTCATTGAGAAGCTTCAAAAAAGCCTCGAGTTTTTGCACAGTAACGTTGCTTAAACCAAGCATGCTTGAAGCAACTATAGCAACCTACGCATCAATTCGTAGGTTGCTATTGTGTGCGCATCAATGCGAAGGTGCACGCTCGCACGTGTGTGTGTGTGTGTGTGTGTGTGTGTGTGTGTGTGTGTGTGTGTGTGTGTGTGTGTGTGTGTGTGTGTGTGTGTGTGTAAAGGATGTCAGAGCGTTTCAGTGTGAGAGTGGGCGTGTAGACATCATCTTTTCAAACCCACATAGGTGCATACATGCGGGTTTGTGTGTGTGTGTGTGTGTGTGTGTGTGTGTGTGTGTGTGTGTGCGCGCGCGCTCGCGCGCGTGCGCACACGCACACACACACACTGCCATGCACACACACGCACACACACACTGCCTTGCACACACACCCACACACACCGCCTTGCACACACGCACACACACACCGCCTTGCACACACGCACACACACACACACACACACACACACACACACACACAGCCATCCACACACGCCTGCACGAACCCACAAATGTCGTCCTGTGTAAGGGGAAGTTGCATCAAGTTATATAACTCGTTTACACACATTATATTGTGTGTAAACGATGTCAGAGCGTATCAGTGTGAATGTGGACGTGTACATATCATCTTCAAAAACCCACATATGTGCAGAAACGCACGCACACACACACACACACACACACACACACACACACACACACAGACACGCGCGCACACGGACGCACACACACACACACACACACACACACACACACACACACACACACACACATGCGCGCACGCACGCGCGTACGCACCCCCCCCCCACACACACACACACAGCCATGAACACACGCCTGCACAAACCCACACATCTACGTCCGTGTGTAAGGGGTAATTGCTTTCGTCCCGGTTGGAAAATTTTGATTTTCTCGGCCCAAATGGTATCCCCATATAGTAAATGAGAGCAGCATGCACATGCAGCGCTTCTGATTCATCCAGCTTACATATCGTTCTAACAGCGCTACTTCATCCGTCTGCTTCTTATGATACTTAGCTTATACAAGCAACGCTCTTTCAACATCCTGCTTCTTGTGATACCAAATTCAGCAAAACATGTTTAAGCCCCTGTTTGAGTAACTGATGTGATAAACTGATATGATATGATATGAACTTGTAGGTAGCATACACAACCTCGTGCCTACCAGCCAACTGACAAGACAGAACGCGCTCATGATCCGCATCTCTAATCATAACCATACATTTAAATGTGTGATTAT
>KV908413.1:287347-294820 GCA_002005505.1 Botryococcus braunii
TGTGCGTGGATACAAACAGCACTGGGGGGGGGGGGGGGGGGGGAGGCCTCCGCCCCGGCAGTGCTGTCTCTATCCACACCCTAGGGATTGGCAATGGGAGGGGGAAGCTGTTGCTGATGGCGGCCACATAAGCAAAGGGAGCCGGCCATAGAAAGGAGGGAGGGTCAATGTTTGTTGACGAGGATGGGATGTGCAATAAACGAGAACGACTAGTTATAGTTAGGGGCCCAGGCTCTATAGGACCTGTACCCCCCCCCCTCCCCCGGGCGGGCCCAAACTTTAAGGTCTTCCAGCTACGAGGGAGGCCTCCGTGAAACATTGAGTGCAGCCGAGAACACTGCAGGTTGAAAACTTAAGATTCGGATAAAGACTGAGTTAGGTTACAAATACTGTGCCCCCATAGGTTCATGTTCTTCATTAAGCTCGAAGTGCATGCATAATGCAAAACATTTGAAAGACGAGGCCTCGTTCTGTTCAAACCCTTCAAAAGTTGCCTACACTTCGAGCCTGATGAGTAACATAAACCTAAAGACTGATGAGGTTCCCCTTGCACGATGACCGGAAGAGGGGTGGGGAGACAGGCAACACCATAGCAAGTCGACGTTCTTGTGAATTCATGAGGCCAGTCACTTAGGTCTCACCAGGGTCACTTAGGTCTTTGCTGCTGTACCCTTCCACTCTTGCGCACAATGAAAAGGTCTCATCCCCCCTGCGGAGCGCCAGCAGCAACTTCTTCGCAAAATGCGCAGTCTTGCTATGCTCCATGCCTTCCAGTCGCTGGGAGAACATGACGACGTCATCGCACTGCCATTGCACCCGGGAAAATGGCCCGCTGAAAAGATCTGGTGCTGCCTCCAAGCAGCGCCTCTCCCATGTCGGCAAGACTGCATCATGGTTTTCCGTCAGTAACCTTTATTGACGCCCTATTTGTGTCTTGTCCTGCTGCAGTCCTTAAGCCTGCACATGTAACTGCGTGGTGGACTCTGCAGTCCGGCAATTTGTATAGGAAGAACCGGCAGCTCTCCCTCCCTCCCTCCCTCCCTCCCTCCCTCCCTCCCTCCCTCCCTCCCTCTCTCTCTCACTCTCTCTCTCTCTCTCTCTCTCTCTCTCTCTCTCTCTCTCTCTCTCTCTCTCTCTCTCTCTCTCTCTCTCTCTCTCTCTCTCTCTTTCTCTCTCGCGCTCTCACACACTCCCCCTCTCGCCCCTTCTCTCTCCCTTTCTCTGTGTTCTCCCTCTGTCCCTGCTTTTTCTTTCTCCCCCCTCTCCTCCCCTTCCCTCCTGTCTCTCCCTGCCAGCCTTTTCACTCCTGTCTGTCCCTCCCCCGCCTCCTAAGGATTCACCCTACCGCTCGTCCCTCTCACACCCAAGTCTGCGTGCCCGCGCGCGCACGCACACGCACACGCACACACGCGCGCACCCACACAAGCACACGCACACACACGCACGCATGAATGTACACACACACACACACACACACACACACACACACGCACGCAGGCACGCACGCCCGCACGCACGCCCGCACGCACACGCACACGCACGCACGCACACGCGCACGCACACACGTGCACACGCACACACACACACACACACACACACACACACACACACACACACACACACACACACACACACACATGTGCGCGCGTGCACCTTACCCGTGCTTACCCATTGTAGAAGTAAATTGACCTGCAAGTACTTGGTATTTTGCACGTGCGTATTTATGCACACTTTGAAGATGCTGGGTTAAACTGCAAATATTTTCATGGGAGCAAAAGGGCCTCCCAAAACGTATCATATCTAAGTCGATTGTCCGTTTCAGGATTTATAGATGATGTGTTTTACCATCCCTGTACCATCTCTTATGAAGTTTAAAGCCTGAGGACAGAAATGGGAAATGACTTTAAAGCTGAGTGACTCAAATGCAGGGGTACTCTCTATGGGGACTCACCGTTTCTTCGGGTTTCACAGGATAGTAATTCACACCGAGCCCAGTCACGATCTTCCAGCAGCCGCCCAATCGCAGGAAACAATTCGCCCTAAATCCCTTTGAAACCACTTAAGTACTTGAAACTGTAAATGTGGCAACTTTCAACACTCCTATAACTCGAAGTAAGGATCAACGTCTTACCGACAAGGTGAAGAACACATGGAAATGTTGGTCGCCCGACATGGGGAACTGCCAACCCAACGAAGCTGAGTCAGTTATCTTCTTCAAGAAATTCACTAATTTTCATGGACATAAGTGGTCGCAAGGCTGTTAAGGACCGGATGGACGTTCCAGGGCTCGTGACTAACAACCCTCCAGCGATGAGATTCCCGAAACCAAGCGATGCACTGAAATCCCGGCAGGGAGCATTGGTACATGATTTCAAATGTTATGTTAAGAACCTTGAATGTGGCCCAGGCACTGCAGGTGCCCGAGATGGATGGACATTTCTTTGCCAAGGTTAGGAGCGGCTGTGTGAAGAAATTGCAATGGCAGGACTACAAGTCGGAGTATACGACAGACCACCTAAGTTTCCCACTAGTGGCATGATGAAAGCAAAGAGGTTTGAGACCTTCAGAAACTACAGGGAACGGTGGGGTACCTAAGGATCCGTTGCGAGGACACACTCCAGTCTAGGGCGTGAATATCCAAAACATCCTCACAAGTGCCCGACGGCCAGCTAATTCATCAAGTATCGTAAAATTTTGTCAGTGAAGCACGCAACTGATATGAAAAGTAGGACGTGATGATTATGTCGTGCAGATTGCGTCCCAGGATGCCACATGCAGGAATCAGGATGCGGCTCTGAATTGCGGTCGTCGAGAACAAAGGGCGTGGCATCATGCCACTGGCATGGGGAGGTAATGGATTCTAACGCAAAGGACGATCCGCTTACAAATCAGCTTACCAAATCTCCTGACACTTAATTGGAAGCGGGGATCCGCTTACAAATCAGCTTACCAAATCTCCTGACACTTAATTGGAAGCGGGAGTGCCCATTCAAGGCATCAACATTCTATCTGTTCAGCTGAAAGTGGACATCTCGGAATGCATTTTGGGGCTCAAAGCTATCAGCTACGTATACGTTTGTCGCTGGCCATGCGCTTCAGCTGCCATTCCGTGCCAACTGGTATCCTTTGCGAAGCAAACCTCGGTCCCTGAGGTGCGTACGTGCTTAGAGAAGAGGAATGAAGGACTGCCTTACTAAGCTGGTAAGAGTCTCGGGCCTGAGGGCCCACCTGAGAAATACAAGGAAATCCCTCCACCTGCATGTGTGCGGCCGTGCAGGTGCTTAACCCCGCGGGGTTACGCACTCGGAGGTGTTCCCGTGGGCATACTCTAAGCATGGCTTCCTTCGCAAACCCAAGGGCAACAGGCCATTGTTCAATCTCAGTGGACCCCTCCTCACTGTGGCATTTCAAATGAAAGGGCTACAAGTAATTCGCATCGAATTGTGTCATGCATTCTAGCACGCACACCAGCGCTGGTGTGGGCAAAGCAGCGGCCATAAACGAACATGGACAGTGGCGCCTGAGCAACGGAACCCAGGAGACCCTCCCCCGGGGGGGGGGGGGGGGAGCTCCCCTCGAGGGGTTTAAGCCTCGGAACAGGCCTCGGAGGGGGGAGAAGGAGAGCATATGACAAGGTCCAGGCAGAAATACAGCGTGACTTTCAACCACTGTAGGCCGTACAAATCTTACAAATTGGAGCCCCTTGGCCGCGGGCCAAGCTCATAGGCCTAAACCCTTAAGGGGATTAGCTTGCAACGATCGTCTGCTATTAGTACCGGGTTTGCCCTGGCCAGGGCAGGGAGAAAAACTGAGACACGCGATACCCTTGTCGGCCTGCTTGGGAGGAATACGAGAAAATTCTAACATGGTCATGCCCAACCATTCAAGCCGGCCAAGTGCTTTACATGAGCGGCCTCGGGACCTTAGCCCGCCTCATCTTTCTGGGTTCTACAGCGCATGGTGTTGCAGCGACACAAAGTGCACGACAGAAGCAACACTGTTGTACAGGTATTGATATAATATCTTTGCTGTGACTAATGAAGCCCGTAGTGACCATTCCCACGGCAACATCGCACATGCGCATATATATGCAACATCATTCGCAGCTTTCAATCCAGCTGCGGCAAGCTTGATCAAGGAAAAGATCTTTCCATGAGCTCTTCCTTCTAGAAGGCTTAAAGATGTTAGTATATACACCTGTTTGTCTACTGCCTTGCCATTTCCTCTTTACCGGCCTTCCACCATAGCATAGCTACTTGTTTGTAATATAGTACAAAGAAATGTAAAGCACTGCGGCCGAAGGCCCACATGCTGCGAAAGGCAGGCCTTCACCAGATGCATACAGAAAATATATGGCTCCTCCAACTCCTGATCCACTGAACCGACAAAGGCCGTGGTCTCTCTGTACTTATAGAAACCCGGAGATATCTCACGATACAACCCAACAGCACAGAACGTGCAGAATGGTGCCGAAAATGCAGATTCAAATCCAAGAGAATGTCAATAAATTGCTTTTTAAACTGCTTGCGTATGGAGCCCTACAACAATACCACTACAGATGTACAGCCACCTTCCGCATGCAGCAGTACACATCTACATGAAGAGCAGTGCTGACAACCACACCATCATTTACATAACATACATGCAAGCATGCCTCCAGCGCCCTCTTACAGCAAGAGCCTAGAATACTTGTGCAAGAAGCCCGACAGTTCAAGCATGCCTCCGAGGCTTCGAAGAAGAAGAGCCTGGGGAACAACCGTGGTGTGTTCTGCTGCATCCACACGTTGGAAACTCCCCCCCCCCCCCCCAAGGCCTCTGGCATCACCCCCCGTATGGCTTCCAGCTGGGCCTCCACGGGTGCAACTGAGCAGCTCAGAAGCCCTGACGTCATTTGTTGTCCAAAGTCCAAAGCCAACAGGGCATAACCCAACAATAATGAAGGTGTCATGTTTCTCTCCTTCAGCAAGCCCCCTTCCCCTGCCGCCTCCTTCCAATATATCTCCCGCCCCCCCCCTCTCTTTTCTCTGTGCCTTTCTGGGCCCCCGTGCTGGGCCACGCACACTGCTTGATGAAAGCCACCCAACCCACGTCCAAAACAATCTTCTTCGCTCACCTGCGACATCACATACTTCCCCCTCGGAAGGCCACTCTGCGCTCTCCCCCACTGTAAATAATAACTAGATCATCAATACAATAAGCATATCATTGAAGCGCGAACTCCCCCTGCCCCTCATGCGGCTTGAAGGGCGATGCGAGCCTGCAGATGGTCGTGGGGGAGGCCCCAGGCCAGTAAGGACGAGGAGGCGCCGCCAGAAGCGCCGGACCGCAGGCACAGACGGAACGCTCCTTTGGCAGCAGCCCAAAGGCGAGCAAGCCACGTGCTTCCTGCACGCCCTGAGGCGCTTCCGAGGCAGGAAATGAGAGGCGCAGCCCTATCAGGCCGCCACTGTTGGAAGGTGGCGGGATTTCGCGGCACCCACCCCATCGGCTTCCGCAGCCCGAAGCTGTCAAAGACGGAGCCAGTGGTGGACTCCACCACCTGCGTGCCCAGCCCTCTCTTAGCTGTACGCAAAAGGAGATGGGGGCGAGGCCCCTAAACTCCCACTCCCGATACTCCCGGCAATTTGACCCCTTGGCTACTAACCTTGTCTCACACTCCCCGGCGTGTGCAAAGGTTGTAGCCAATGGGGGTTTCTTCTGTACCACCGCCGAATGAACCAGAAAGGAAGCGGTCAAACCACGTCTTGCTAGGCTTGGCGGACCCCTGGTCTCGCTTCTGCGGAAAACGTGAATCTACTATTTGGATCAATTGCAAATTGGTTTGAATGCAAAGCCGGCGCCATATGAGTCAATTTGCTTGTGTCGGAGAAAATCTGCGAATACTGGCTCAAGAGCAGTCCATGAAAAAGAATATGTGCAGGCACCCAAGACAGTCTTGTCTGCCCCCTCCCCCCCTTCTGACAGCAAAATTGGCATGTGCACGGGTGTCTGCAAAAAAAAAAAAAAAAAAAAAAAAAAAAAAAAAAAAAAAAAAAAGCGGAAGGCCACACCCACCAAGCCCCTGAATCCAGGCAAGAGCCCCCCCCCCCCCCCGCGGCATGGGACTCGGCGGACGCTGTCATAAACCGTGCATATGCATTTGCTGTGCGCTTGTCTGTGCGCAGACCGAAAAGTATAGTTTCAAAATATATTTCTTTGGCAGAAGATTGATGCTATCAGTACTTGCCGGCCTCCCCCCCTTTATTTTATGTTGTTTTGTTTTGTTCTAATTTGTATTGTTTTATTTGGCTAATTTCCTCCCTTACTTTTTCAAAGGTTCGCAGCCCCAAGCCCACATAGATGCCCAACCATAATTAACTGTGTAGGAAATGGAGCGCAGGGCATGGAACAGGCTAACATCTTGTGAAGAGCCTTTTTTTTGGGGGGGGGGGGGTTGGTCAACCAGGAAGCGTACCTCCACATCAAAGTTTGTGGCGTTAGCTGATATGCGCAAGTAGCCATGAGTCAGATTGACCAGCTGCCAAATGGAATCTGGTTGTGCGGCCGTATTGTATGTGAGAGGCGCTCCCGCATGCCCCATCACGAGGTGCAGTGGAGCCTGCGCCACTCCCTCTGCACCCATTTCCAGTTCGAGTCAGCACCGGCAGGGCAATGTGAAGCATCCAAGAAAGCAGGAGCAACCTGGGTCCCACTCCAACGGCGCAGGAAGCAAGCAAATTAGACATACACCTATTAAAAGTTCGACTGGTAACATGCATGAGTGCGTGTGAGTCACGGTGTTAATATCCTTGCCTTCCCCCCCCCCCCTCTCTTACCCCCTCTCGCTTCCCCGCGCGTGCGTGCACACACACACACACACACACACACACACACACACACACACACACACACACACACACACACACACACACACACACACACACTCTCACGCGCAAGTGAAAGGGAGTGACAGTGAGTTGAAAATGACTGTGAGAGACAGAGGGTGAAAATGGGAGTAAACATGGGGACAGAGACGGGGAAGGAGGGGGGGAAGTGGGCCCCACATCCCCCTCCCCCCCGGGGGGGGGGTGGCCACCGCCCTCCTGTGGGAACTACCAGACCAAAAAGCTATGTTTCTCTCAGCTGCCATTCGCAGGAAGGGGCGAACACCCTGGACCGGTGCCCCCCCCCTCCCCAAGAAGGAAAAATGTTTGAACGACTCACGACGAGACTGCCTTTTAAGAGTTGCCCTGAATGCCACAGCATGACACGTGCGGGTGCGGGGAACATACCAGCACCCAAATCGATGCATTTCCCGGAGAGGACGAAGCAGGAGCGCTGGTAGGAGTGGTGGTGGCCATGCAAGGTGAGGTCGACGGTATGCGCCGCAAACAGGTCCTCTAGGGAGTCTCGCAGCTCCGCCGCCACCACTTGGTCCGAGTCCGGAGGCCCTGCGTAGGTGCTGTCCACGTACATGGGCCGATGCCCATTCAC
>KV908413.1:319947-332447 GCA_002005505.1 Botryococcus braunii
GTTTGCCTGCACTACCAAGGTCCCTGTCAATCTCAAGAGGGGGGGGGGGCTTTTCCGAGGGGCAGCAGGGAAAAAAAAACAAAGCTGCACACCCTAGATCAATGTGCTCTGAAGCAGAATGCCGTGTATTGACTATCCACACACACTGTACGCACCGGCACACGAGAATCTGCACATCCCATCCACAGGAACTCGGGTGCCTGCTGGTTAGCCAGCTTGAGGAAATAGTCCGGTTCTGCTGAAGTAACAGCCGTGGCCCATTTCCTGCCAAGCACAACAGTTCAGGTCAGGAAGGTCAAGCCCAATGCAACCTTGACTGGCTAGCGCTCCCCCCCCCCCACCACCCCCTTGGCCCCCTATGCAGGCTAATTCACAAGGGAGAAGTATCAGCAACACCACCGATTTGAAAGCTTCAAGGGAAATTGCTTAGGGACCTCTTAGCCTACTATTGAGGTCGAGGCTAGGTCCAGGCACCATGCAGGTCCACTGCACAAAAGCAAGACTTCTTTACGCATGGAATTCACAACATAGACATGCAAGAAGAGACAGCCTGCAGCATTTCATATTGTGACACTTGGGGTACGCATCAAACAATAGTGTCCAGAATTACCAACTTAGATACCTTCCCCTTGCCTGCACAGGATCCAGACGGGGCAGTCACCTATTGTTTGTAAGTACAATGTCTATCCCAAGGCCAGATGTTGCAGGCTTTCCATTTGAGCTCACTGCTGGGGCTTTTACGTCGCGCCGCTCGACAACTACAGGAGCAGGAGCAGGGGCAGGGGCTTCAGCAACAGGCACTGGCGGTGGAGGAGCTTTGGCAGCAGGAGCTGGCTTTGGAGGTTCCACGGGAATGGCCTCTATTGGTGGAGTTGGAGCACTCACCTCCTGCACTCCCATGTCCAGAATCACGCCAAATCTCATGTACACCCCCCCCAACACACACACACACACACACACACACACACACACACACACACACACACACACACACACACACACACACATATGCGTGCGAACCCGCGCGCGCACACACATACACACACACACATGCGTGCACGCGTGCGCGCACACTCACAGAGGGGGGCCAAAGAGAAGTTGGGGAGTAATAAGGGACATACATTAAGTTGTGTAACAGAAGACATTCCTCTAACACAGAATATGCAATGTGCAATGACCAATGCCACAAAGCATGCCCGTTCTATCTCATGTTCCATGTCTCATTCGAAACCACTATGAAACCGATGCCTGCCAGTGCTCAGATGGTCCAGAAAAACAAAGCCCAGTACTGCTCACTTGAGCAGCACCACTTTCCACCAAATCAGGTACTTCGAGGTTTTGCTGCTGGCAAACTCCACCTTTAAAGCCTTGAGCTTTGAAGTGTCCCTACCTTGACACTGATAAACAGTTGTGTGCTGTATCTTTCAAGCTAGGAAAATGAAGAATTCGGGCCGACATTTAAGAAAAAGTAGAGGAGGTTATCCTGCTCAAGCTAGAGCCTACTGCAACCAGCTCAAACTAGAAGCAACGACACAAGCAGAATGGGTCCTCTCTTAAAGCCATGCTGCCACATACCGGGGCTTCAGATTTGAATCCTGGCCGAACAGAAGCAAGGAATCGGTCGAACAGGTTGTCGCTGGTGGGTCCCTTGCCACCGCGTGCTTTTACCACAACTGATGTCTGAAATGACCGTCCATGCCCCTGCATTCCCACAGAGATATGGCTCGAGAAAGCACAGCTAATCAACCAACCCCTCAAGCATCTTCCTCTGAAGGTACAACTACCAAACAGCATGACTAGCCAGCTGCCATTCATATAACTAAAACCTTTGCCTAAAATTTCTTGCCTCCTTGTCCTATAAATTCTAGGTACGAAAATGTATCAGGTTGTTGTGCTCCCAAAAGGTGAGTAAAACCAAACAAGGCCATGGGAGTGTTGGAATCCAAAGAAAGCGTAGGCATGATCTGGTAGAGCAGATGAAAGCCTCAAAATGACCTAGGGTAGAATCACGTGCAACAGTATGATAATGACATCAGGAATGTCTCCTTGTTGATCTCCAAATCATCGGGCCAACGAACAAGCCGAGAGCATCTCGCGTCATTTGCGACCTTTTTACCTTCTGTCGAGGATCATTACACAATTGAAATCAAGCCAAGTGACTACAAATTACGTCTCTCAAACATGAAAATTCCCAAATTGACGTGGGATCGCACTTTTGTGGAACGATTGAAGCGTGGGTCCACAACGTCCCTCTCAGCAACAACCCTAAAGACGAATGCCTGCCGTTGGGGGCTCTTCTGACATGCCGCAACCTGAACATGAGATGAAGGAAGTTTAGCGCAACTAGAAATCGTCAAACTCTGCTCGATAAAAACCCGACTCAGGCCAAGCCGGAGGGCACTTGCTCCCCTAGGAGCCAATGCAGCCAGAACCATATTACGTTAGGATCTTGCAAGACAATGATCATTCCCTTTTCATGAAATGGCTTGCCGAAGCCCGTTGCTGCGACTTACCCCGACGAACTTCGAAGAACCCCCCAGGCGAGTCAAGCAACTGGTCTCCATTGCACGTGATCCTATAATTCAATCTCTTAAGAACCCCGGCAGTCGCAGCACGAAGGGTGCTCAGAAGAGAATTACCACTCTTTTTTCAGTTGTGTAAGATTTTACTAGTCGCCAATGCAGCGTTGGCTTATCGTACGAGGCTTTCCAAAGGTTTTGAGGAGAGCCACCCATTGGCATAAGGCGGCATTTCCAGCACCACGTGATCCCACGAGGAAGCATCCCATCCGCTCGGATGCACAGATTCGCGGTTGTTGGAGGGATGTACACTCCGCAGTGACGGGGTACTGTGATGGGGGCACTCCGCTCGCTTAAAATAATCCACAGCATCCAATATGAAACAGCAAACGACTGTCACAGGCCACGCGACCAGGTGACGGCCGCCTTGATTATTAGAAAGGCTGCACGCATGCAAGAAACTAAAATCTGAGGCCTTTTGTTTGCAACAAGGACATCAGCAAACCTACTACGTACACGTAAACTTCAACATTTCCTATCAGAATGGCTCAAGGATGCCCAAAGAATGCTGGAGCAAGGGAAAGGGGCCAGTCTAGATGGAAAGCCTGGTATTTCATGCTTTAGAAGAGTATGACATCTTCATGAGGCGGCTCGGCTGACAGTCGCCTTGCCCGGCAAGAATATTAGGCATGGGGCTACATAGCTGTCAGAAGTTAAAGCATGAGGGCTTCTTTTTATATTCAACAAGCAGACGAGCAGGCCCTGTACGAATACAGAACTCCATCTTTTCCTGTCCAGCCAGACTGAGCAAGAGAAATACTCGAGCAATTGCTCAAGCATTTCCCCACGTGGAAGGGGCCAGTGTGTTTGATAAGGCTTGATTTTCAAGATTAGTTGAAAGTGCACTCGTGGACAGCCTCATGATGCATGACTGAATTCACATATACGCCTCAGAAAAGGACAGCGCTCACGTGCCACTGAGGAGATATCTAGCTTTGGCAAGCACAAATGAATGAGCCAAGCGCAATTTAAGACAGCTGCTGTTGTGTTTGTAGATAGCTGTGGGGTTATCCTACGTTTCCTCCTCCCTATCTGCTTTGCCTCTGCCCCTCCCAGTACCGCGCAGACATACATGGGCAGGTATAACGTGGATACCGTCATTAGGAATGATTGACCACGTGTACGCCCCGGAAAAGAACAGCGCTAGCGTCACAAAGAAATGCACTAGCTTCCAAGCGTCACCCTTTTTTCATTTGTTTCGTGTGTGTGTGTGTGTGTGTGTGTGTGTGTGTGTGTGTGTGTGTGTGAAGGCACGAGCGGACGCAGCTTCAATCCCTTGGCATATTTTGCCATTTTAGAATCCTTTTTAGAACAATTGGAAGCACACTTTAAACAGTATGTGGAGCCATGCATATGAGACACAATGCTGTATTTGTGAAAGTTAACTGCTGTACTGTAACTGTAACGTACTATATGTACTGTACGTCATGTACTGTACTATACTGTACTCTCTGGACTTGTAATTTACTCCCTCGTCCCGACATACCACAGCCGTTGTACATCCCTTATACTCTCCACATCCCCTTTGGCCCGGCGTATCGCAAGCGACCACATCAACATACGTCCCTAATACCACAAGTCTCATTCAGGCCCAAATGGCAAGTCCCATAAATCTCAAAGAACCACTCCGATATGACCCAAAACATATGACCCACAAGTTATCTATGTCCACAGGCTACAAAAGTCCCAAGTCCCAGGAGTCACCCTTTACCACCTACAGCCCCCCCTTCATACACCCCACGGCTGCTCCCAAAAGTTAGTCACACATGTGTACAATAATAAATACAACCATTCTAATCTTCATTCACATCAAAACATAAACATGAACATACATGCACATGGACCCAACTTTCTTTTCCCCTGTACTCTTCCACTTCCCCTTCATCCCGAGGTATCGGAACTCTTGTACGTCTCTTGTACTTGACCCTCTTGTCGTGTGCAGTGTGCTGTACATCTCTTGTACTTTACCCTCTTGTCCTGTGCAGTGTGCTTTTGACTTGAAGTGCTGTACTATACTGTACTCCTTTGACTGTCCTATACCCTATGTGCTGTATTCTGTGTGCTTACTATGTGTACTGTACTCTATATACTATACATGTATTGTACTCTCTTGACTTGGAACATACTCTCTTGTCCCGACATATCGCATCCCTTATACATCCTGTGTAATTTTCCACATCCCCTTTGGCCCAACATATCGCATGTGAACAAATCAGCATAATGCCCTAATACCATAAAGCCCAAGTCACATCAGACCAATTGGCTTATCCCACAAATCCCTAGACCAAGTCCCATCTGACCTCAGACACATATCCCATATATCCCAAGGCTACATAAGACCCAAGTCCCATGACTCTCCCATACCACCTACGTCCCCCCTTCCAGCGGCCCAGCATAAACCCAATAAGTTTGTCACACATGTGTATGACTAAATACATCCTCTCTCTTTTCCATTCACATCAAACCATGACCAGGAACATACATACAAGATTTGCGAAGGACATCAACGTGCTTATCCCTTATACTTTCCAATTGTCAATTGTTCCGACGTATCGCATCCCATGTACAGCAATTAAACTTCTACTCCCTTGTCCTGTACTATACGCTCTCGACTAGACTACTGTACTCTAATCCTCTTCTTAATGTACGATACTATGCGTGCTGTACTCTATGTACTGTACTATGTGTACTGTACTGTACTCCCCTGACTTTAATATACTCCCTTGACCTGACATGTCGCATCCGTTGGACATCCCTTGTACTTTTCCACATCGCCTTTGGGCTGACGCATCGCATGTTACCAAATCAAAATATGTCCCTGATACCATAAGTCCCAGGTAACATCAGACTCAACAGGCAAGTCCCACAAATCCCAAGACCCAAGAACCATATGAACCTAGACACATACCCATAATCACATTAGTTTCCCATACTACCATAGGTCTACTTCACCCTCTACCTACATCCTCCCTTCACACTCTCCATTGTTAGACCCATAAGCTGTCACATAGGTGTGTAGTAAAAAATACATCTTGTGTCTCCTTCACAAATAACAAACCATTCCCCGGAACATACATACCATCTTATACACATGATACTAAACAGCATTTCCCTTTTATATTTTCCCACATCCCCATTGACCCGACGTATCGCACATAGCTCAAATATCAACATATTTCCCAAATCCCATAAGACCCAGGTCACATGACTCCCCCAAAAAAAAAACACACACACACATAGACACACACACACACACACACACACACACACACACACACACACACACACACACACACACACACACACACACACACATAAACCAAGGACACAAACCCAAAATTCACAAACCCCATAAGCCCCAAGCCCCAAGGCAACATAAACCCAAATCCCACTTTCACCCATAATCCCATGAGTCCACTCCCACACAACCATAGGGTAGTACAACCTCCACCGATATCCTGAACCTATCGAAAAGGAAACATATCAGGACTTACAGGTTCGATTATGATAACACCAGGTTTATATAATATAAACCCCGAGTAAGGTATGTTAGTACACTTGAACCGTACTTCCAAACCGCACTTGACGGGACCTGTTGCACCTTAGGAGCCCTTAACGAGACCCCATGGGAATTTCTACCAACTCTACCTAAAGACTAGCCAAATCAAGGCCACTACTAAAGCCAGCACTTTGATAATGAGTCATTCCATCACACAAAGGCTTCCTTGAGTAGCAAGACATGGTCTGGACAGGGCAACCAGCCACGGCAGTACAAAGTGATAGAATAAAAATGTGTAAATATTCTCGGGGTTTGTCAAGCATCAATGCAGAGCCGTTAAGAGCGTAAGGCAGGTACCATCGGGATCTAGCGAGCACCTGATAAGGAGAGCAGCACAGGCAACCAAGTGAATTGCTCATAGACACACCATTGCCCTTTGCATGATTACCGCCAAGTTGCCAAGCCCTTCACACATAAATGGGCAACCTCATCTAATAATTATTGTGAGACAATGGTTCCCTCCGGAGGCTGTAAAAGTTCCATGTGGCATAGTCATAATCTGGCTGACATAACCTCCACCACCAGTAAGCGTAGCGACATGTGATATTACACCTGGGAACCTTGAGAAGCTGCTTGTGAGAGCATTTGGTGAAAATGATAGCCGCTATTGACAGACTGTCAGATCATTTCTGGGACTGTCAGATCATAAATCAAGCATCCTGCACTGGTAGGTCCTCGATTTGCATCCCTCTGACAGCCGCGCTTGGCCTTTCTTCACAGATGCTTGAAACGTTTCAAACATACCCTAGCAATGAGCCTAACGACATTTGTCATCTACTGACCACACAAAGTTGGAACCAGGCAATGTTCTATGAACTATGTCCACTATGCTTACTCCTATGGCACATGTCAATGTACTTCCATGCCTCTTCAACACTGATGGAGGCCAGAAGAGCACAAAGGGACACAAGTTGCGCTCCGTGGGGTTGGCATCTTGATGTCATCGCTAGACATTTCTTCTGTTTGCAAGATATTCTCACACCGCCCTTCACGAGAATTCTGGCTCACGAAGAGACTTTAACAATATACGCAAAGGGTTTCCCAGCGCGCCATTTGACCCAATCATCGTACCAGCGTCCTGGCTTTCCGTCACCAGTAACAATTTGATGCCATATATAATTTCCTGCCGGAGTGTCAATGCCAGAAGTCCAGGAGCGGCGGAGCCATCGGTTGTCGGGTAGAAGTGTACCCGTCCAATTAAAAGCCCAAGCTGGGACCTGGAGATGCTGGCCCGTGGTATTTGGCATTTGCAGGGTTAAACCCCCAACAATTTGAGTTGAATTATAATCCTGAATGCCATCCCCGTCCAGACTTTATACAGCTGCCACTCACCGAATGCCTTACACAAAGTGGCCATTCCACTCCTAGGCATCTGTTGCAGCACCTTCATACAGTCCATTGTGAGAAGTGACAAAAAGTCTTGAAGGGGCATGCACTCCATGCCTTCAAACAGCGACTAACAATCTCTAAAAGAACAATAGCTGTATAGGCTGCACATAAAATACCTTCTGAAATTGCCAAAGAGCTGATAAGCCATGCACGCATTAAGCAGATTTCTGTGAGTTACCTCATTCATGTATATATCGAGTGTGGTCTCAAAGGATGTCTGAAAGTTGACGTGGGAAGCACCACTGAATGGCAATGCGCAGTCTTCTACAACAGAGTCGCTGCTCTCAAATCCCCAAATGCGCTCTCCGTATATGTATATGCGGAGCTTTCTTTGGACAGGGTCCCAATCTCCCGCAGTTGAGTGCAGTACTTCCGCTTCATAACCAATGCTATCAGGCACACACCAACATTAAAGATCAGCAAAGCAGTCCATGCTTTCACATGCCCTGTCCCCCTCCCCCGGCTGAAATATCAAATGCGCCATGTCCACCTTGAATCATTGGCAAAAAAATCTACATGTGTGGGTTTGTCTGATTTTCCACATGCGTGCAATTTGCCAACTTCCCTCTAGAATACTTTTGGAACGGCCAAAACATGTCACATGATCAATACACAACTAGTTCAGTGGATCTACTGACATGTTGGAAAGTAATTCCCAATCAGAAATGTGCCCACTCACAACCTTCTGTGGGTGACATGGAAGTCATGTAAGCAATGCCCTCAGTGCTCACGTTCTTTTTGTCAGAGAAGTTAGGGGGTCTTTCAATAAGGGAGTTACTCGCGCAACCACCAAACTCCTTGTATGGACTCTGGAAGCCCATTGCTCGAGTTTCCTGTTCATCACTGACATTGCCTCAGACCTCAAGTCCTTCTGGTGGGTTCTATGAACCATGTATTGTGATTCGAATTGGAATATGCAAATTTATACACAACAACATTGCCTTTTCTCTCACATTACTCGCGATGTGCACAGAGAGCATGCCAGGAATCTAATTCGAACCTCCCTCTGACGTGGATTGCTTCAAGTCAGGTGCAATGCATGTGCTTACACACACTTCCTGCGTTTTTAATAAAGGACACCATGCTGCCTTTTATCAGTAGCTCCCACAACCCACCAGATGCCTCCATTCAAGCTTGCTCACAAAGAGGAGAGAGGTAACAACTAAGTGGGAAAGACGGCCTCAACAGGTCCCCACCACAGCGTCATGGAAAGATGGGAATGTGATATTACATAGACTTTGAGGTGGAAGTATAAGAAGACTAAAAGCTATTACAATTGACCCAGTTCAAAATGCATGATTATCCACACACGGCGGAAACCAAATTACCGAGAGGAGCGGAACCATTTCCTACATTTGGCGAGGGATCCTGGCAGCAAGGTCTCACCGTAGTACATACACTTATGAACATCTTCGGGGGCGCATAATCGCGCTTGAAACCTTGGATTTAGCAGTGGGTTCGTTGGGAATGTGTCATTCAACTGGGCTGGGAGAACGTAAGCCTCGAACCACTTGCCGATTGTCGCAGGATCCATGACAGGTCCCCAGATGGTACCAACCGTTCCATTGTTAAGCTTAAGGCCCGGATATAAGCAGCTTCCACCACGTGAACTGCGTAGTAATCCTAGAAGCAGCACGATGACGATGCCAGGGCGTACAACAGTATGGGGCATTGTAGTAAAACAGCAAAAGGCAGGTTAGATCTAATGATATTGTTGGCATAAGGGGGTGGTGTTCATTCAGCACCACCCCCACACTGACGGGCTTCGATTCCTAACTTAGAACTTCTAAGAACTCTGGCTCCGATCCTTGAAGTCGCGACTTCTTTTGAAGTGGCTAGTCGCCACTGGCGACTTTTTTTGAAGTCGGCGACTCGCCAGCCCAGGGAATTATGCCGTACAACAATTGGGGAGTCTGCCCGGGCCGGGCAGCCCGGCTCTGTGGGGCAGCGTCACACTGTGTGCTGTCACAGCCTAGGGACCGTCAACTCCGAGGGCGACACGGTGTCGCCGACACCCTACTGCGAGTTGGCCTCGGCGTACGGGACCAACGGGACCCTTTCTCGGGATCGACCTGCATAACAAAGGGATGCAAGAGGGTGCAAGGGAATGCAAAATCTTGACTCGTGCGTAATCGTTTGAAAGAATTTTTTGGAAAAGGAAAAGTTGTTTAGTATGGTGTCATGCTGTGGCTTGGGATCTGTGAGTTACTGTAAGTGAAGCACGTACGTTTCGCAGTCTTGCTTTTTTCTCTCTGTGAAATGTGAGTAAAAGGCCAAGTTATTGGCGGCGTCAACAATTGGCAGGATTGAGTTTTGTTCCGATCAGACGGCACGGAACGCCTAAGGAAGCACCTTTCGCCCATATATTTGTAATCAGGCAGAGCAATGGAACCAAACAATCTGCCATCCTCCACAAACATAGCAGCAAATGGCTTTTCGCTCACTTTCACTGCCACAAAAAAGAAAGCTGTGGTGTTGAACGGAGCAGCCACCGGTGTCAAAGAGGAGGTCCAGAAGGAGTTGATTCTAGGGCTCACAGGTGCATCCATCTTGTTGGAGTACTTACTATATTTATATCATGAGCTTTAGTGCTGGGTTAGGGTGCGTCTTGGTTAGGTTCTAATGGGTTCTTCTGGGGCTCTTGCTGCAGTCCTATTGTGCCACAAGCCTGTCTTTTTCATCAAGTCCGTTTCTAAATTGTGCACATAATGATGAAATGGTTGCAAGTCCAACGAATGTAGATCCTTGTCGAAACTCAAGATGCTTGCAACTTAATGCCAGTGGGTTGATACCAGATGGGAAGGTGAATGTTGCGGAGCGCAACTCTCTTTCAAATGGCAATGGGAAGAGGATCATTCCCAAGATCCCCAACACTTTTGAGATTGGTCGAAACTTCAACCCGAACAGGTAATGTAACCTAGTACTTTGTGGCCTGGTCGTAATTTTGTGGGTATTGTATGGTTACAGATAATTGCAACCCCAGCAGAGCCCCCCATGGGTGTGCGAAGGAGATCAACTGTGGGCAACGTGGTGGAAGCTGAGAGAACCCTTGATGCCAGCTTTTTATTGGAATAAGAAGGCTTGTGTGTGGAATGAGACTTGGGGTAGGTCCTAAATGTTGCTGTGAGATGACTCAGGTACATTCCAGAGGCAGTGGAGGCAGTTGACAGGACAGATAAATTCGAGTTGGCAGGGCCAGAAGAGGCACAGAAGGACGTAGCATATGGCTTGCAGCGTAGGGAACGCCCTGAGAAGGCACCAGGCCCCAGCGTAACTTCCCGGGAATGGGAGGACCAGCGGTTCAAAGAGGATGTTGAGGCTCTGCCAGATGAGGTGAGTGCCGGACGTCTTGGGACCAATGAAGCATGCCTAGAGCAAGATAGAACTTTCTGAAAACATGCTGGATCGGTAGGACGGCACAGAGATGAGGTTTGATGTATAATGGGAGACCTGCAGGAACATGGCACATGAGAAGGACAAGGGGGACTGAAGAACGCAGAAACGTGGTGACTGAGTAGTCGAGAGTTGAATGTGGCTTTGCGGGGGACACAGGCAACACTGGAGTCCTATGAGGCAATGCCAATAGAGGCTTTTGGAGAGGCAATGATGCGCGGTATGGGTTGGTCAGAAGGTCGACCGGTTGGCCGGAACTCGAAGGCCAAGGTCCCCTCCCAATCACCTCCTCCATTGCCCCGCCTCCTCTATACCGGTCCTTGCCTCCTCACTGTGGGATTGCAGTTGAATTATGCCAGCAGAGTCACACTGCAGTTTTAATGAGCATCTGCCTCTGCGCTCAATCATGGTCTGCTGAAGTCTTCCGGGGTTGCTATGTCCAAGCGCCGGCCCACTTGGGCTGTTTCCTGCTGAATGAACAAGGGATTCCAGTGGGAGTCGGGGGTCGAGGGGCACGCAGTGCTATGACAGAACGTCTCGTTGTCTGTAAACCTTTCCTCTCATGAAGTCTGTCCCTGTGAGACTAGGCGCTATGGCCCGTCTTTGAGTACATCTCCAGTTGCATGTGAGATGTTGAACTCTCACTGTCACTGTCACTTGCATTGTGAAATTATAGTGTGTGTGCTTGTTGGGTAGGGTTTTGTGGGCCTCGGTCTCCTACCCTGCTTCTCTCCCTGTTCCCCCCTCCTCCCCATTTCTTCCCTCCCCACCTCCTCCCTCTGTGGCCAAACTCCCCTCATACAACCCCCCCTCGCTCGCTCCAGTCTCTCTCCTCCTCCTTGCCTTTTCCCCTGTCCCCCGGGGGTGCGGGTGCATGTGCACTGGTTTCTTGCTTCCCGGACCCTCTTAACTCTTTCAGACTTTGTTTGCTCTAGACGTTGCGTGTCCTTATGCATGTGCACCTCTGTGTGTGTGTGTGTGTGTGTGTGTGTGTGTGTGTGTGTGTGTGTGTGTGCGCGCGCGCGCGCGCGTACGCGCTTGGGTGCGTGCATGTGCGTCTCAGTGTCTCTCTCTCTCTCTCTCTCTCTCTCTCTCTCTCTCTCTCTCTCTCTCTCTCTCTCTCTCTCTCTCTCTCTCTCTCTCTCTCTCTCCCCCTCCCTCCCTCCCTCTCTCTCTCTCTCTCTCTCTCTCTCTCTCTCTCTCTCTCTCTCTCTCTCTCTCTCTCTCTCTCTCTCTCTCTCTCTCCCCCCCCCTCCCCCCCTTCTCTCTCCCTCTGTCTGCCTCTGTCTGTCTCACCCCTCCTCTCTCTCGCACCCACGCCCTGTGTGTGTGTGTGTGTGTGTGTGTGTGTGTGTGTGTGTGTGTGTGTGTGTGTGTGTGTGTGTGTGCGCGCGCGCGCCACACGCCCATCTCCTTAAGTGTCTGTGTTCGTTCCCCTGGCCCCCCCTGCCCTCCTCTCCCATATTCACTGCCAGTTTCCATAGGTCAAACAGATGCTTGGGCTCTTTTATGACTTCCTGGTGTTCTCTCCATTGTCACTTCTCAATGGGTTCTTTCTGGTGTAGGTGATAGAGGCGAAG
>KV908413.1:337447-347447 GCA_002005505.1 Botryococcus braunii
GTGCATGCGTGTGTGCAACGTAGTGTTCAATGTCAGCTGCCCAGGTGTTGTTCAATAAGTGAATGGCAGGCGGTAGCGCGGATTGGGATGCTGCGTGCTTATAAGAAAAAGACCACCTCCAGGTGTACCTCGCCGCCATTCCGTTCAAGGGGTGTACCTCCCGGATTTGGCTAGCGGTTTATAGGCTTCTATTCTTAACCGATTGCTGGAGATTTTCCATGCTGTGGGGATCTTGAAAACCAGAGAATAGATAGCCTAGGTTGGGTTGAAAGTGATGTAGATGAACCGTGTATCAAATTTGCTATGTACACCCGTAGGGGACCAACAAGTGGACTTGACAGAGGGACGATAAGAACAGACGGTTGCCTAGTGGTTGGCGAGCATTACAAAGTAGGTTGAGTATCTAAGCATCAGATTGTGTGGGTGCAGGGGAACACAGAGGCCAGAAAGCCCGTCTATTGAAGCGCAACATGGACACTTCAGCAGCTGCTGTGCAACTGACGTCGGACTTCTCCATTGTGAAGCTCTCCTTTGATGATATTGCAGAGTATGTAGGGGAGGCAGGGGAGGATGAGTGATGCCTTAGCCTCTTTCAGAGGGTCGACGTGGTTGACTTGTCAGGAGAAGTGGAAAGACAGATTCTGACAAGGTTTGGTCATATGTCACAGAACATGGTCAGAGACAGCCGCTGAGCCCAATTGGGATGGTGGAGGCAAGTATGGAAATTGTGATGGGATTTGTGTCTGTGTAATCCCAGGACTTACGCTGTTCCCGACCATGTCTGTACTTGTTCACCAGTTTACAGATGGGAAGGGCTATCAATACAACCAAGCAGCCGCCCCTTAGGAAATAGTTCATGTCAGGCCCAGCATCCAATGGTTAAGGAATACCAGAGCAATGCTGGTGGGAGGCAAGAAATAATGGCAATAGTTCTGACTTTGCACAGGAGGGTTGAAGCCATTTACCATGTCGTTTAAAAAACGCTTATGGGGAGAAACTTCGTATAATTCATGTGAAAAAATTGTGAAAGGTCAAATACCCACACCGGGGGGGCCTTGAACCCAAGTGGGAAAATGCGCTCGTGGAGGATCCATCAGTTGGCCCTGCTTGTGGAGTCATAAGCTCCACAAGCAGGGCGTCTCAAGTGACTCCACGAAGCCGTTTCTTGTCTAGTGCATAAATTGCTCTGCCTTTCTGGGCATAGTTGAGTGGCAGACGGCAGAAGTCTTATGGCTTAGGCCAATTAGGCTAGTTAGTTTGGAAACAATTGCATCAGGAGGTCTGAGCTCGGATAGGACAAGGAATGTGCGACCAGGTTCCCCAGGAATGGCTACGGCAAGACCTGACATTTTTTCCACGTGTGCCGGGTCATGCACGCTTTACATTTTTCTTAGACCTTTGCTAGTATAGCAATCAATTGCCACAGCCATCAACAGGCGTGTAAACATAAGAAGTAGTGCCATATGAGCGAGTCCTCCCCGCATATCCTCTCCTCCCAGGCTTATTCGAGTTGTTCTGAGATTAATTATGAATCATCTCCAACCAGTTCTTCCCACACAGGCTCAAGTAATTCATGGCGTACTCCACTTTGCTTAGAATCGAACATTCAGGGCTGCCATCCTGAGAGCGAGATCGAACACCCCATTTTACCGACGGACAAAGCTCATGTTGTAAGCAGCGGAAACGGAACTGGCCTGCAGAGAAATGTAGGAAAGAGGCTGTACCCATTTACGACGTCGTGAAGACACATTACACGTGACCTAAAACATCTCTTTTTAGACCTCGATGCACATTGATCTATGATCCCGACAGTACCAGCCTGCCATATGTTGCAGGCAAGCAACGCAAGAATGGTATCATGGCCACCCGGATGACTATCGACGATAGTCTATCGTAGGTAGTAGACTATCGACCGGCGGGTGCTATCTCCAATCCGTTCCCGATTGCGCTAGGAGGATTCTGTAGAGCACTTTCTACTACGTGGACTTACAAGGGAGGGGGAATGCTGCCTCGCTGGCGCACAGTTGGGGCTTTTCGCCCTCACGTGGGATGACCTAAGGTTTATGTAGTACAAATATCAATTTTTTAACCACTTTTTGCCATGGTGCCCCTCCACCGGTTAACTTGCACTCACGGCAGCACAGTTCTGGACGACTGAGGGTCGGGGAGGTTCCTTGAAGCTCAAAAATGTCTATTCCCAGTATGCAAGTGCTGGGAAGCCCACCTTTGAGGAGGTCTCCTTCTCTGCTGCCCTGCGGATCGGAGCTGTCGGGGCAGGCTCGACGAGGCTCAAGGTTGCCGCCATTGCCCAAACTTCCTTTTTGCATGTACTTATGTGTCCAAAGTAGGACTGGTCTGCACAGAAACCGGTAAGAGTGTGTTCCACGCATGGCGCGGTACTTTCCTGGAGAACTACAAGCGCGAAGTGCAATTTAAATTAGCGGGCTTATCCATGAGTCACTCTTTGCAAGTTAGTCGCGATTTCATTTGAAGTCCCTATCTTTTGCTTTCTATGCTGTTGTTAGTTTGAGAAATGCACTTGACCTAGCTGCGACAAGGTATAACAATGCAGCCCAGAGTATGTAGAGGGCTATGCTTGAACCTAGAGTCTTTTTGAATAATTTATTTCTCCTCAATGGCAACGAGAATTTCCTTAGGAGTTCAAAAAGAATGTTGCTGGACGGTGGGCAACGTCCGAGTTTAAATGTACAAGCCACAACTGCTCTCGGATCTTTGCAGCTGTGTTTGTTTAAAGAGCAGAGCCTGAAATTTCATTCTAGATTCTGGGTAAGGTGCTCCTCAAAAGCATGAGGAGGAAAGCAGAGCCTGCTTCAATGGTATTGGAGGGGTCTCCAAAAACCATAACAACACCCACAAAATATGCATTACCATCTTTCCCAATAAACCACCTTAAACATTCCGTTTTTTCCCTAGTTCTTGCTTATGAGCTTAGTAGAAGAGTTAGAGCATTTATTGTTAATGTTAGGGGGCAAGGTATGAGATTAAAATTGCTACGGTCTCAGAGAATTTGCCCCCTTTACAGTTGACTGTCTGGCAAAGCTTAAGTGTCCCTGCAAACCTCCTGTGACATACTCCTGATAGTGGTTGAGAAAAGCGGCTTTTGCTTGTTTTAACCCATGGACTTCTGATTAGTCCAGACAATGTAAATTTAACCCCTGAAGCAACCCCACGCTTGATTCTACATGGACCACAAGGTCTGCTTATTTCCTCGGACCCCACCGCGCTGTGCAAAGTAGCATTTTTTCATCATGCGGTAATTAGAGTTTCTGGGGAGAAAATTGTGCATTGCTTCTGAAGCTTTCAGGTTCTTGGAGTGCCCATGCTTTGCATACTCAGTTTCAGTATGTTTCAGAGCAAATTATTGGAGGTAGGGCAACAGAGGTGGGAATGCAATGCGCATGAGCACTGCACTTTACCACTTCTCATGAATCTATTGTCATGGATTTTGAGCGTATATGACACTGTTTTGTGGGTTTCTGGCTCATGCCGTGGTTGTGCTGTCTGTTTAAAAAGACCAGGCTTTGTGTTGGACCAGCTGGGGCTGTTATTCTGTCTGTAGTTCACATGTACTACAAGAGAAATGATTGGTTGCTCGACTCCCTTCATGCATTTGTGTCTTACCCTGTCCTTTTGTAAGTTGCGGAAAATACTGACACGTGAAGCCTGTTATTGATTGTTGCATGTGGTAGAATTTGACCCCATTCTTAGTTGGGACATCATTGTTCAAACAACACATTGCTTTACCGGTGCACTTTCCCAAGAACAATGTTTGACGCTGTGCTGCCTCAGTTGTGCCGCGTGGTTCGTAATATTGGCTCACCTCTGTTCTTAAAGTTCACCGTATGTGTGAGCCTGTGGGGGTTCTAACATCACTGATTGCGACGTTGTGCAAGTAGGGGTCCCTGCAGGCGGAAGTCGACTATCTGTGCATGGATACCATGGGGAAAGTCCTCAGGGTCCCGTTCGATACAGCTTCAGGCCACTCCTGTACCGGAACCTTCCAGTTTTGGACCAGACTTCCACCCAACCACTATGTTGTTTATTTATATGGCCCAGGTAAGAGTGCAGTCTCCTTGCTGTATTACCGTACAATTGATGTTGTGCCCTGAAAAATGCACAGCGCCGAAGTTTATTGAGAATAAACATTATGCATGTGGAGAATAAATCATTGTCCTTTACTGGGGTTTTAGCGATAACAACAAAGGTGGCTGTTATTTATCGATCCGGTTGTCCATGTGTCGTACGTGCACAGCAAATTGCCTATGTGGGCCTATTTTTAAATGACACACAAGTGTTTTGAGGTGCTTAGAAGGCCCTTTGAGGCACTTTTACCCCCCCACTGCCTGTTTTGCCCAAGAAGAGTACAGGGCAAAGGGAAGGCGACAGTTCTCTGGCAATGCCTTGTGTTGTAGCATTGAAAGTGAGTTCAGGAGGTGTTGGAGGCACCATAGGGTTGGCAGGCAGAACAGCGAAGGCTCCAAGAAAGAGTCTGGGCTGAGGTAGGTAGATAGAGACATAGCCCAATGGACATGGATTTTGATGCAGGCATTCGTTTTGACAGCAACCATTGTGGGTGGGCTGCTGGCTGGGAGGAGGCGCAAGGCCCTCGAAAAAATCAACAAGCAGCTAACTGAGATCAATGACCGGATCACAATACGTAAGCTTGCCCAGGTGGGGCTCCTGTCCTGGGTCCAGGCTTTACTGAGTCGTTTGGTTGCTGCTGGTATGATTGCTAGACATGCTCTCCAAGGAGTTGGTGTTATGATTGGCACATGTCATTCCTTTTCCCATTCCCAAGGAGTGGATATACCCTTTTCCTCACTTCGTGACCTTTCTGCTCCCATTTCACACCTTCCTTTCTTTGTCCCGTTTCTACCCTTTCCTGTCAACACCTTCCATGTACTATGAAGGGCATATGCCAGAGCTCTCTCTCTCTCTCTCTCTCTCTCTCTCTCTCTCTCTCTCTCTCTCTCTCTCTCTCTCTCTCTCTCTCTCTCTCCCTCTCCCTCTCCCTCCCTCCCTCCCTCCCCCTCCCTCCCCCCCCCCCCCCTCTCTCTCTCTCTCTCTCTCTCTCTCCCTCCCTCCCTCCCTCCCTCCCTCTCTCTCTATCTCTCTGTGTGTGTGTGTGTGTGTGTGTGTGTGTGTGTGTGTGTGTGTGAGACAGAGGTCTGTGCTGATGTGCTTGAAACTCCACGTTCTGATTGTATGGGGATGGAGTGGGGTATCCAGAAGAGTTCTGAGCTGGGTGATGACTTTGCAAGCATGGATCTTGCGCTTCCTGCGGGTGCTCGGGAAGCGTTGGAGCATGCTATGGAGGCCCCAGCAGTTCAACACCCTGCAGACCCTCTTGCGGATGACCGCCTGACCCCTGCAGAGCGCCGGGAACTCGCTACTGCTGGGGTCTGTCGTCTGTTTTTGTTTCCTTTCTCTCTGTCTGTTTTTCCTCTAGTGCAGAAGATCCCTTTCTCTCACATAGCTTTGAGAAGGAACTATATGAGAACATTTGTTCAGGTACTGTTGCTTGTTGAGCTGTTTTTTGTTCACTACTCTCTTCAAGGGCCACTCTCATTAAGGAACTCCCGCCTAGTTCTGGAAAACAGTTGCAAATGGTGTCTGTGGGCTCATTTTTTGTCTTCCGGGTAGCAGTTGCAGAGTCTTACGTTGGACTCGCAGATGGCTTGCCGCAGCTCATAGAGAAGTTCGCAAAAGGCGTGTGGAAGTGGCCGGTAGATCCAGACATATTCCTTGTGGAGGTTTTGCATGGACCTTTCTATCTTGGTGTCTTGGCTCGTGTTGACTTCTCAGGGCGTCTTTTTAATAGTTGCAATGGATTTTTACGGTTGGCTGGCCGGGACTCCAGTCCTAGGGTCGGGACTCCAGTCCTGAAGAGGCCACAGCTGCTTGCATCTCTTTTCTCCATGAGGAAACTATTCCATGCTTGAGTGCCCTCTTCAGGGTCTAACCAGGAAGTAGTACTTCGCATTGGCCATGGATGTGGAATTCAAGCCCCAATTGTATGTGTCAAACCGTATTGCATGAATACCTTAAGGTTGCTGCTGTGCACGGCAGAGATCCTCAATTGTGGTTTGTTACGGCAGGACGTTGGAGCTGGTTCCAGGGAGACAGAAGCTCCTCGATACTCCCGGAGCTACAACTTCCAGCTGTTGGCCAGTCAAACTCGCAAGGCAATCCTGCAGCTGTTGCAGCATGGGAGGACTGCCCTGCAAGTTGGCGAGAACGAGCTTGCTCTTCGAGCTGCCTTCAAGGTAGGGCTTGAGTTTTCTGTGCAGTCTCCCCCCCCCCCCCCAAAAAAACACATGTACACACACACACAGGGAGAGTGTGTGTGTGTGTGTGTGTGTGTGTGTGTGTGTGTGTGTTGGGGGGGAGGGGGTTGCATGCTTCTGCTCACGGCACCCTTGCTGGGCTGGGGATAAAGGTGGGCTGGAGCTTGACTGTGTTTAAAGAAGGCCTCTTACAATGGCAGGGTTCGGATTTGTGGCAAAGGACGACTTCTTCTTTTCCCACTCCTTGGGTCTTCATGTCAAGCAATAGTTTAGATCCATGTAGGATGCATAATGTAGCGCCAGAAATCAAACTGCTTGTGATGCTTGTTCTTAGTGGAGCAGCAAGCAACTGCTTGCACTGAGGACCCATTGGCTGGTCTAATGATTGGCACAGTAACTCAAAGGGTACTCTTCTGAGCTAAAGGATCATGCTACTGAAATTGAGCTTGATGCTGTGGCTTGTTGCAGGCTGAGAGTCTATCCAAATTACTGGAAGATAGCCGGGGCGAGCGTGAGAGTCTACGGATGCGAGGTTTAGCATTGCGGCAGGTAATAACCTTTCTCTGATGTCCATTGTGGTCTCTTCTCTGATCTCAAGCGCGCACGCGTGCGTGGGTGTGTGTGTGTGTGTGTGTGTGTGTGTGTGTGTGTGTGTGTGTTGTGTACTCGCGCTTGCTCTTTGCTAATTGACAGGAGATTTGGTTGGTGGTGTTTTGTTCCTATCATCAGTGTTGCTTTCCTAAGTTCTATGTCAGATTCAAGGCTGAAAGACAAAGTGCGTATTGAGGGTAATAATGTGATAAAGAGCTCAGGCAGGATAGGCCTGTTTGGCATGTAAATGTGTTCGGGTCATTGAGCCGTTGGTGGACAGAGTAGCAATTTATCGAGTTTGCTTGAGTTTGTGAAATTCTGGGTGCAGATGGGGCAGCTGAGGGAATCAATCAAAGCTTTGGAACACAGTTTGTCTATATCAGAGAAGCTTGGAGATTCTCATGGTGATGTGGAGACTTTTGGAGCCCTAGGGGACATGTTTTCCCAACAAGGCAACCTTGAGGATGCTGGCAAAGTGAGCTTGTGCTTCCTCCAGAATGGGCCCTTTCGCCTATCCAATTTTTGACGATTTGATCTGAATCATCCCTAGTCTTTGTCTTCCTCATTTGTGGCTGATGGCGTGACACGGCTCGAACTTGGATTGCACGCTGTGTGATTTAATGTTGATTGCAACTTCCTGTCTGTTTTGGGGTGTCTTGTTTGAAGATAGCTGTGGATATTGACAATCCCTTTATTGTTTGTGTGGAGGTTCATTACCACAATTGCTGTGTAGTAATTTAGAGCTGTAAGGTTTCAATAGCTGTTAGTCATCAATAGATATTACTGTCTGTGCTTTGCCCAGCGATCCTCTATTAGGGGCTGCAGGTCTATTCTGTTTTACCTTGCCCTTCTACCCCCTCCCCGGGTCCCAAGTCCTGCATTGCCTGCAGTTTGAGAATGACATGGTCTTGCGTGCACTTGTGCCAGAACGAGAAGATCTTGCATTTCTGTCTAACGACCTGGCCATTCTGTTTGCAGTACTATGAGAAGTGCATCGAAGCCATGCGGGAGGAAGATGAAGCCAACCGTTACAGCATTTGATTTTAGATGCCATTTTCATTAATCCGTGTATTGTCATTCTTTCATCGGGAACTTCTGCACCTACAAGGATGAGCAGCCTTCCTGGATGCATGCAACTTGGTCCTGAGGGTGTTTTCCTGGTGAGAAATTCTTGCATTGCAGCACTTCTAGGTCCATTTAGGTCAGGAGCATTTACAGGTCATATTTGGGTAATACAACTGGGGTGTGTGTGTGTGTGTGTGTGTGTGTGTGTGTGTGTGCACGGGGAAGTGCGTGTGTGGATGGGTGTGAGTGAGAGTGAAGGGGGGGGGGAGCCGGTTAGTGTATCTGTTGCTTTTCGTTCCGGTATTAACTCTGACGGGAGAGAAGCACTGTTATTTGGAATGATATCAGCATCTCCCCATGGCTGAGAGCATTTCATGCAGAATGTTTATATTGATTGGCTGGGTTTGGCCGTTATTCTCTGGTCACAAATCATTAGAGACATGCTTCGCTCGTAGAGTCAAATTTGCCAAGCTGCCAAAGTAGCTTTGGAAGGACCCACACTACAGGTATATTTCTTGTTCAGTACGTCAGAAATCATCAAAAGCAATACTCTGACCCGTCTGTGCTTGGAGCTTCCCAATGGCACTGCTCTGTTTGGAGTTTTTTCTTCTGTGAAGACTTTTTTTCTGGATTCAGTACTGGAATGGGAAGTCTAGTGGGTTAAGGGCAATAGTTGAATCACGAGCTCAGCATATTAGGATGTACAGTGGAAATGCTAGACTTCGAATTGGGAAGTTCGGAAACTTTTCATGCCTAATCGGAAATGGTTTTCGTAGCTAATGGAAAATTCAAATGAGCATTCTCTGGACTTTTGCTGATCAGACTTTGTTTTTACTCATAAGGATATCCAACTGGAGTTTACTTAACTTCTACATCCAGATTTTTAATAAATTATTATCGGCAATGCCTGGAGGCATTATGTGGGAGCTTTCTCTGATGGGACGTGGTTAATACGTTTGCGCTCCCTGCTCTCCCCCCCCCCCCCACACACACACACACACACACACACACGCACACAACTCGCCCTCCATCTTTCTCCATTCCCGCTTGCAGAGGTAGCCTCCGAGGAACCTTATTGGTTAGGGGTGGTTTTTACATGCCTTCATGCTCTGAATGTGTCAGCATTTGATTAGAATAGAAAAGCGCCTTCACCTCTGGCACCGCCACCAAACGCAGCAAGGAATATATCAATCTCTAGTCCTGGGCTTTTGTGAAGCATGCTGTGATTGTACAAGCTTGGCTTAGGCCAGGTATTGGAAGTTGTTGACCTTCAGGTGAGTATTTAAGTGATGCAAGTACAGCTAAGACGTCTAACCGTTTGTCGGCCAAGGTATCAGACATTGTGAAGTACAGTTCAGAATTTCCGTGAAACTTTTGCAGCGACCAAGTCAGAGCACGT
Organism: Botryococcus braunii; assembly: GCA_002005505.1. Taxonomy (NCBI): domain Eukaryota; kingdom Viridiplantae; phylum Chlorophyta; class Trebouxiophyceae; genus Botryococcus; species Botryococcus braunii. The sequence continues at coordinate 346,811 of KV908413.1, forward strand.
GAGCTGAGGCCAAGCGGTGGACCACCCAAATTTAGCAATCCGTGGAGAGCATGCATGTAAGTATGTCCTGGTGCATGTGGCTGAAAGCAGGACGATTACCTTAGTTGCTGCACTCTGAAAGCCACAGAAGGGGAGCCCCTCGGATTGTTAGAGGTCTAATCCTGACGCAGCATGCAAAATCGGAGAAGTACTTGCGAATCGTCCGTCCACCGGCAGCTCACATGTCTCGACTTGATTGCACTCCGAGGTGTCAGTGGCACTTGGTTTTGAATGCTTATCTCCTGATCATGATCGTGCAGGTTTTCAGGCACAAACTGCTAAAAAGGCTTCAGCGCTTTGCTAGCTCTTGGGGAAACCTGTTTTTGTACAACGTGAAGTTAGTGATGTCATCAGCTCGGTCCATCATATAGGAGCAGCCGGTTTCGCCATGGCACATCACGTTTTTCCTTTCCATTCGGCCCTCATTGTCTTCCAGGGGCCCAAAGTAATCCGAGGCCCAACATTGGCTCCTGTGTTGTTAGCATCGTAAACAAGGAATCCAGCATGTGCACGCCTCTTCTGGAGCAACCTATCAATACCTGTTTTGCTGGTAACAAGCTATCTTCTTGAAAGGCGAGCTCCGATTTGTTCTCCCAGT
>KV908413.1:352447-394947 GCA_002005505.1 Botryococcus braunii
CAGTGACTTCAGGGAGTATAGGCATGTACTTGAACGTAGCCGTCTAGAGCCTTATCTAGTGATTGCTTGATCGGTGCTTGTGTACAAGATAATGATGTAACGAAACTGGTTGTGAAAGATGCTGGGCATCACCAGATGCTAGTCTTGTCCGACAGTTGTGTGTGGCACTCAGCAGACAGTCGTACGGACTGTAGCGGGAGTAACTTCGTCTATTGACGACCTGTCTGCTTTGTACAGGGAAAGCCGATTGCCCATAACCTTTCACAGGTTATGGGCCCACGCCCTTCCAGCTGAGCCAAGTAAAAGCAGGAGTGAAGGTCGTCTACGGATGGGTCAGACGTAAGCGTCAACAAAGGAGCTCGAGCATGGCGCAGCGGCGCAAGGGAACTCGAGTGTACCAGGACCATTATCTTACTCACAGTTTACCTTTCTGGGAAATTCATAATTGAAGTTTTAGCTGTGCTTTATCATTCATAGACGTTGTCTAGAAGCACTGAGTGAGTCGGGCCGGACTCCGGCGCAAACTTCTGAGGGGAACATATCTGCTACTACTGTGCAAGACTGGCTGGTAAATTTCCATGACATGGAGGGAATTGTAGGGTATTGCTGCATTCCAGAAGTTTATGAGTAAGTTTGGCTGGTGAAGTGACAATAGTATGACAAAAAGGGGCAAAGAAAAGGAAAGTAGCAGTGAAACAGCAATGTCTCAACCTGGAGAAGTCAGTGGGGCCACTCCAGGGCAGTCTATGACCGGGACACAATCAGCCACTGCAGAACCAAAGGTGGAGATTGACAAGGCAGCCTACATCCCCAATACCTCTAATCCAAAGATGACTGTCATGCTTGATGATGGAGGGCGCAATTTTGAATTTTGGTATGAAGCTTTGGAGGCGTGCGCAAACACCAAGGGGGTCAGAGCGGCTTTGGAGAGGCCAATGCCAGGGTCGGTGGAGAACTCAGCCATCAAGCAGTGGCTGATCCAGTCAGTTCCAGTCATCTGGCATTCTCAGATCTCATGCCACAAAGCAGCGTTCGACTTCATCACGTGGGTGAAGAACAGTCACACTGGAGGGAGCAACCAAGACATCAACCTTGAGTGGTACAAGGAAATGGAGCAGGGCATCAAGACAGGGGAGACACTCAAGGTCTACCTCTACAGAATGATGGATCTGGCTACAAGTCTCAGAAACAACGCGTTCATCCTCTTGGACCACAATGTTGGGGAGCTGATGGTGAAGGGCCTCCCTCCTGTGCTGAGGCTCGAGTCCCTGGAGGTTATGGCAACCGACAAGCCGCCATTGGAGCTGATTCAAAGAATCCTGCGCGCCGCAGCCAGCCGTGGGTACAAGGACCCACCTGCAGAGGGAACACCTCAGGCCATGGCAGCTGCAGCAGTGGCTGGTCCCTCTGGGGGGGTAGCTGGAGCGTCATCAAGCGCTGGAGCTGCACCAGGAGTGGGAGCAGTACCGGGAGTTGGAGCAGCACTACCAGCAAACGAACAGCCTCCCGCTGGCCCCTCTGCAACTACTTTTGGTGGCAGGGGGCGTGGACCTGGCAGGGCAAGAAGGCCCAGAGAGGAGCTTACATGCCACTTCTGCAAGGCAAAGGGCCACTTCATGACTGACTGCGGACCGCTCAGGCAGCTGCAGGCTCTGCATCAAAACATGCAAGCGGCAAGCGTTGGGCCTGCAGCTTACTGGGGCCAGGGAGGCCCACAGTCGTCTCCTCAAGCCTGGTGGGACCATGGATCTGGCCGGGGTGGCCCGCCTTCATCCGCTTCCAGCCCTGGACCACCTTCAGCATATAACTATCCAACAAGTCAACACACGTTTCCGGGGTGGCATTTACCACCTCCACCCCCTCCTTCTGGTGAGGCGATGTTTATCTCTCTCAATGTGCTTGCCCCAACTTCGCATGGAGCTAGCAGCACATCTTGGTTAATAGATAGTGGTGCCTCTGTGCATATAGTCAATGATCTCTCATTGCTCCATAATCCAGTTATGCATGGACAGCCTCTTCCTCTGCACTTGGCAACCTCAGACGCCAAGGGAGGAATCATTGCATCTGGGTCTGTATGCCTTGTGAATGCAAGGCACGAAGTATTCTTGCTGCACAATGTGCAGTGTGTTCCTTCTGCGCATACCAACCTCATTTCAGTCACTGGTGCAATTCAGGATGGAGCATCTTTCCTGACTGACACTGCAGGTGGTTACACAGCCATGAAGGGACCTGAAGGGTGGTGTGGAGATATCACCCGCGCACGAGGTCTGTTTTTTTTTTTGGAGTTTGTTAGTCCTGTCAGAGGGCAGCAAGTTGGCTGCAGACATCTTGATCACATGGCTGAGGCGTCTCATATTAGGAAAGGACACGTGTGTAGCGAGAGATCTCTGTGGCATGCTAGGTTAGGTCATCCTGGTGCCAGCAGCATGCAGAGGTTCTCCAAGGAAGATCTGGTTACAGGAATCAATATCTCCCTTGCTCCCTGCTCTGAGTGCCCCAAGCACTGTGAATCGTGTATACAAGGGAAACACTCCAGACCTCCTTTCCCTGTATCTTCCAGGCCTGCACATAACCCACTCGATAGAGTCCATGTGGATACTGTGGGTCCCATATCACCTCCTGCCATCACAGGTGAACGATATTGGGTCACTGTAGTGGATGAAAGTTCACACCAAGTTGCCTCCCTGCCTGTGAAGTCAAAGGATTGCATCCCAAAGGCTGTGATAGACCTGCTCCGTTTTTGGCAGACCCAACGAGGCACGGTTGTGAAGTGTGTGAGGACTGACAGGGGTTCAGAGTTCCTGAACCAGCAATTCAAAGAGTTTTGTGCTCAGCAGGGCACTAAGATGGAGTCCTCAGCGCCCTACACGCCTCAGCAGAATGGGGTGGCGGAGAGGATGAATAGGACCCTGAAGGAGCGAACAAGGACTCTGTTGGTCCATGCTGCAGCAGACCCTTCCCTTTGGAAGGAGGCGCTTGAGACAGCTACCCTCCTCTACAATGTGGGTCCTACTTCAGGCAGGTCCCTGACCCCCATGGAATTATTCTTTGGTGTCAAACCTGATGTGTCTGTGCTGCGCACGTTTGGCTGTGTAGCCCATGTGCACATTCCCAGTGGCCAAAGGTCTGTTTTTGGGCCCAAGACCATCCCTGGGATGTTTACTGGTTATTGTCCCCAGTCTAAAGCGTATCGTGTGTACGTGGGGAATGGAGTGTGGAAGGAGAGTAGGGACGTCAGCTTTATCGAGCACTTGAGGGGGGCTGAGAGAGTGGGTCTATCAAAGGTCCAGCCTGGGTCTGTCTATGATTCTAGGATATCACCCCCCCTGGGCAGTGAGAATCTGGCAACGCCTCAAGCAATTCCCTCTGCTGCTCCACCCACGTTCTGGGATGAGGAGGATGACCATGGAGTGGAGACGCTTTCCACTGGGGTCCTGGGACCTCTGGACTTTGTGCTGGGGATCAGTCTGGAGACGGGACCATAGCAGCACATGACCAAGGAACCCCCACCAGCCTGGATTCTACTGTTGGGACCCCAGAACCATCTCAGCACTCGTGGTCGGTGCTTGAGCATATGCAGAATCTGGCCAGGGGGGGTGTAGAAACTCAATCCCAGGTAGAAAAAATGCAGAAGGTACAAGAGGGGTTGCAAATGCAGGGGAAGTCACAAATTCCCCTTCCTCCAGGGACCACCCTTACAAGGGAGCAGCGTTATGTACAGCGCGTGGCTAGGAGAGAGCATTCTGACATCCCATTGCATGCCCCTGACCCAGGTCAGGCAATTGTGAGTGAGCCAAACATGGTTGGTCTCCCTGATATGCAGGGGCAGGTTGAGACAGTCGAGGCTATGTTCGGTGCAGATGTAAGAGATGAGAGCAGTGGGTTAGACATGCCAGCAGTAGGGGAAGCTGGTGCCCAATCCCAGTCACTGGCTAGTCATGCTTATGGTGTGCAGGCTGACATTGTAGGCGCAGCTCAGGCAAGTCTGGGTAGTGTGCCCAAGTGTGAGTCCAGGAGAGAGAGAGAGTTGCTGCTCCCCTCTGCATTGCGGAAGGTGCGAGAATGTAAGGGTGCTGCACATGAGTCCAGTAGTCAAGGAGAGAGAGAGAGACTTGAGAAGGAATCAGATAATCCCGGCAGTACTGCCCAGTCCCAGCATAAGGTACATAATGTACCTTATTCTGGCAACCAGGGAGAGAGAGAGAGAGAAGGGAACAGCACCAGTAAGGCTGACAGCCCTGCTGCACCACAGCATAAGGTACAGAGTGTACCTTCTGTCAGGTTGGGAAAAGTTCACGTGCCCTCAAACTTGAGGGAAGCCCAGCGCTCACCTCAGTGGGAGTTTTGGCAGCAGGCAATGCAAGAGGAGATGGAGTCTTTAGACACCCATGAGGTTATGCAGTATGTGGAAAGACCCCATGGGCAGAAAGTTATCCCTGTTCATTGGATTTTTTCTACAAAAAACGATGCACATGGGAATGTCACTCGGTTTAAAGCAAGATTGGTTGCCCAGGGTTGCAGACAGATTCCTGGTATAGATGTTGGTGAGGTTTTTGCACCTACCAGCAGCTATGGTGCTAGGAGAGCTGTGCTGGCAGTGGCTGCCACACAAAATCTTGAGATCCACCAAGTGGATATCAAGACAGCTTTTCTCAATGGGGAGTTGGAGGAAGAGGTCTATGTGACCCAACCACCAGGATTTGAGAATGGCAACACGAGAGTTGTGTGCAAGCTCAGGAAGGCACTCTACGGTCTTAAGCAAGCCCCACGGGCTTGGCACAAGACCTTGAGCGACAAGTTGAGCGTGATGGGGTATAGTGTGTGCAAGAGCGACGCTGGGGTATACATCAGGAGGGCCCCTGATGGTAATCTGTCGTTTATTCTTGTTTATGTCGATGATCTTCTCATAGTTGCCAGAGTGGTTGCAGAGATTGAGTGGGGGAAAGAGTTATTGAAGAAGGACTTCACCATCCATGATTTGGGAGAGGTGAATGATTTCCTGGGGTGTCAGGTCCTACGCAATAGAGTTCAGGGCACTATTTCCATGAGTTGCACTCCCAAGATTGATGCTCTTGTGGAGAAGTTTGGCGTTGCTGATGATGGACGTGGGGTTGATACCCCCATGTCCAAGGACTTCGTGGCTAGCAGCAGACCCGAGTCCTCAGATGGTATGTCACATGGGGCTGGTACCCCTCTGCCACCTGGTCATCGATACTGCGAGTTAATTGGATCGTTACTGTACATAGCCAATACGACCCGGCCTGACATTTCTCAGGCTGTTGGAGTGTTGTCAAGGTATAGAATGACACCCACTACCTCACACTGGAATGAGGCCATTCGAGTGCTGAAGTACTTGAGAGATACCAGAGAGTTAGCTCTTACTCTGGGTGGAAAGGGCCCTGAGCTAGAAGGCTATGTTGATGCCGACTATGCTGGGGACCTGGACCACAGGTATTCCACCACTGGCTATGTTCTATCAGTCTATGGTAGTGCCGTGGTTTGGGGAAGCAAGAAGCAGAGCTCAGTTGCTACCTCAACTGTGCAAGCTGAGTTTATGGCAGCTGGCCATATTGTGAAGGAAGCCAACTGGCTAAGGGGCTTCTTGGAAGAGATAGGGGCTGCATGTTGAGTTCTGAACATTATTATTGAATGCCTTGTGCTTTAAGTGATCTTCATGTGTGCACTATTAGGATATGGGTCCATTGAGAACATAAGGTACCTTGAGACACGGCAGATTCTGGACGTTTTCGAACATAAGGTACAATCCTATCTAGATCACACGTTTGTCGGATGAACTCTTAAGGCTGCCCCACCGGAGTGAATACCAACTGGTTGTGAAAGATGCTGGGCATCACCAGATGCTAGTCTTGTCCGACAGTTGTGTGTGGCACTCAGCAGACAGTCGTACGGACTGTAGCTGGAGTAACTTCGTCTATTGACGACCTGTCTGCTTTGTACAGGTACGGTGCGGCAGTGTGTGTTGTATCATTGTTGCTATTGTGAGAGTGAACAAGCTTAGTGTACCCTGTAGTCACTCAAACAGATAAGGGACAGTGACTTCAGGGAGTATAGGCATGTACTTGAACGTAGCCGTCTAGAGCCTTATCTAGTGATTGCTTGATCGGTGCTTGTGTACAAGATAATGATGTAACGGAACTGGTTGTGAAAGATGCTGGGCATCACCAGATGCTAGTCTTGTCCGACAGTTGTGTGTGGCACTCAGCAGACAGTCGTACGGACTGTAGCTGGAGTAACTTCGTCTATTGACGACCTGTCTGCTTTGTACAGGGAAAGCCGATTGCCCATAACCTTTCACAGGTTATGGGCCCACGCCCTTCCAGCTGAGCCAAGTAAAAGCAGGAGTGAAGGTCGTCTACGGATGGGTCAGACGTAAGCGTCAACAAAGGAGCTCGAGCATGGCGCAGCGGCGCAAGGGAACTCGAGTGTACCAGGACCATTATCTTACTCACAGTTTACCTTTCTGGGAAATTCATAATTGAAGTTTTAGCTGTGCTTTATCATTCATAGACGTTGTCTAGAAGCACTGAGTGAGTCGGGCCGGACTCCGGCGCAAACTTCTGAGGGGAACATATCTGCTACTACTGTGCAAGACTGGCTGGTAAATTTCCATGACATGGAGGGAATTGTAGGGTATTGCTGCATTCCAGAAGTTTATGAGTAAGTTTGGCTGGTGAAGTGACAATAGTATGACAAAAAGGGGCAAAGAAAAGGAAAGTAGCAGTGAAACAGCAATGTCTCAACCTGGAGAAGTCAGTGGGGCCACTCCAGGGCAGTCTATGACCGGGACACAATCAGCCACTGCAGAACCAAAGGTGGAGATTGACAAGGCAGCCTACATCCCCAATACCTCTAATCCAAAGATGACTGTCATGCTTGATGATGGAGGGCGCAATTTTGAATTTTGGTATGAAAATTTGGAGGCGTGCGCAAACACCAAGGGGGTCAGAGCGGCTTTGGAGAGGCCAATGCCAGGGTCGGTGGAGAACTCAGCCATCAAGCAGTGGCTGATCCAGTCAGTTCCAGTCATCTGGCATTCTCAGATCTCATGCCACAAAGCAGCGTTCGACTTCATCGCGTGGGTGAAGAACAGTCACACTGGAGGGAGCAACCAAGACATCAACCTTGAGTGGTACAAGGAAATGGAGCAGGGCATCAAGACAGGGGAGACACTCAAGGTCTACCTCTACAGAATGATGGATCTGGCTACAAGTCTCAGAAACAACGCGTTCATCCTCTTGGACCACAATGTTGGGGAGCTGATGGTGAAGGGCCTCCCTCCTGTGCTGAGGCTCGAGTCCCTGGAGGTTATGGCAACCGACAAGCCGCCATTGGAGCTGATTCAAAGAATCCTGCGCGCCGCAGCCAGCCGTGGGTACAAGGACCCACCTGCAGAGGGAACACCTCAGGCCATGGCAGCTGCAGCAGTGGCTGGTCCCTCTGGGGGGGTAGCTGGAGCGTCATCAAGCGCTGGAGCTGCACCAGGAGTGGGAGCAGTACCGGGAGTTGGAGCAGCACTACCAGCAAACGAACAGCCTCCCGCTGGCCCCTCTGCAACTACTTTTGGTGGCAGGGGGCGTGGACCTGGCAGGGCAAGAAGGCCCAGAGAGGAGCTTACATGCCACTTCTGCAAGGCAAAGGGCCACTTCATGACTGACTGCGGACCGCTCAGGCAGCTGCAGGCTCTGCATCAAAACATGCAAGCGGCAAGCGTTGGGCCTGCAGCTTACTGGGGCCAGGGAGGCCCACAGTCGTCTCCTCAAGCCTGGTGGGACCATGGATCTGGCCGGGGTGGCCCGCCTTCATCCGCTTCCAGCCCTGGACCTCCTTCAGCATATAACTATCCAACAAGTCAACACACGTTTCCGGGGTGGCATTTACCACCTCCACCCCCTCCTTCTGGTGAGGCGATGTTTATCTCTCTCAATGTGCTTGCCCCAACTTCGCATGGAGCTAGCAGCACATCTTGGTTAATAGATAGTGGTGCCTCTGTGCATATAGTCAATGATCTCTCATTGCTCCATAATCCAGTTATGCATAGACAGCCTCTTCCTCTGCACTTGGCAACCTCAGACGCCAAGGGAGGAATCATTGCATCTGGGTCTGTATGCCTTGTGAATGCAAGGCACGAAGTATTCTGGCTGCACAATGTGCAGTGTGTTCCTTCTGCGCATACCAACCTCATTTCAGTCACTGGTGCAATTCAGGATGGAGCATCTTTCCTGACTGACACTGCAGGTGGTTACACAGCCATGAAGGGACCTGAAGGGTGGTGTGGAGATATCACCCGCGCACGAGGTCTGTTTTTTTTGGAGTTTGTTAGTCCTGTCAGAGGGCAGCAAGTTGGCTGCAGACATATTGATCACATGGCTGAGGCGTCTCATCTTAGGAAAGGACACGTGTGTAGCGAGAGATCTCTGTGGCATGCTAGGTTAGGTCATCCTGGTGCCAGCAGCATGCAGAGGTTCTCCAAGGAAGATCTGGTTACAGGAATCAATATCTCCCTTGCTCCCTGCTCTGAGTGCCCCAAGCACTGTGAATCGTGTATACAAGGGAAACACTCCAGACCTCCTTTCCCTGTATCTTCCAGGCCTGCACATCACCCACTCGATAGAGTCCATGTGGATACTGTGGGTCCCATATCACCTCCTGCCATCACAGGTGAACGATATTGGGTCACTGTAGTGGATGAAAGTTCACACCAAGTTGCCTCCCTGCCTGTGAAGTCAAAGGATTGCATCCCAAAGGCTGTGATAGACCTGCTCCGTTTTTGGCAGACCCAACGAGGCACGGTTGTGAAGTGTGTGAGGACTGACAGGGGTTCAGAGTTCCTGAACCAGCAATTCAAAGAGTTTTGTGCTCAGCAGGGCACTAAGATGGAGTCCTCAGCGCCCTACACGCCTCAGCAGAATGGGGTGGCGGAGAGGATGAATAGGACCCTGAAGGAGCGAACAAGGACTCTGTTGGTCCATGCTGCAGCAGACCCCTCCCTTTGGAAGGAGGCGCTTGAGACAGCTACCCTCCTCTACAATGTGGGTCCTACTTCAGGCAGGTCCCTGACCCCCATGGAATTATTCTTTGGTGTCAAACCTGATGTGTCTGTGCTGCGCACGTTTGGCTGTGTAGCCCATGTGCACATTCCCAGTGGCCAAAGGTCTGTTTTTGGGCCCAAGACCATCCCTGGGATGTTTACTGGTTATTGTCCCCAGTCTAAAGCGTATCGTGTGTACGTGGGGAATGGAGTGTGGAAGGAGAGTAGGGACGTCAGCTTTATCGAGCACTTGAGGGGGGCTGAGAGAGTGGGTCTATCAAAGGTCCAGCCTGGGTCTGTCTATGATTCTAGGATATCACCCCCCCTTGGCAGTGAGAATCTGGCAACGCCTCAAGCAATTCCCTCTGCTGCTCCACCCACGTTCTGGGATGAGGAGGATGACCATGGAGTGGAGACGCTTTCCACTGGGGCTCCTGGGACCTCTGGACTTTGTGCTGGGGATCAGTCTGGAGACGGGACTACAGCAGCACATGACCAAGGAAACCCCACCAGCCTGGATTCTACTGTTGGGACCCCAGAACCATCTCAACACTCGTGGTCGGTGCTTGAGCATATGCAGAATCTGGCCAGGGGGGGTGTAGAAACTCAATCCCAGGTAGAAAAAATGCAGAAGGTACAAGAGGGGTTGCGAATGCAGGGGAAGTCACAAATTCCCCTTCCTCCAGGGACCACCCTTACAAGGGAGCAGCGTTATGTACAGCGCGTGGCTAGGAGAGAGCATTCTGACATCCCATTGCATGCCCCTGACCCAGGTCAGGCAATTGTGAGTGAGCCAAACATGGTTGGTCTCCCTGATATGCAGGGGCAGGTTGAGACAGTCGAGGCTATGTTCGGTGCAGATGTAAGAGATGAGAGCAGTGGGTTAGACATGCCAGCAGTAGGGGAAGCTGGTGCCCAATCCCAGTCACTGGCTAGTCATGCTTATGGTGTGCAGGCTGACATTGTAGGCGCAGCTCAGTGTAGCGCGCGGCAGGCAGACTCCGCCAGGGTTAGCCCCGTCGGATGCCAAGCGGTACATTAGGCCAGGCGTAGCCTCTTTAGGCTTCGCGCTAGCACATACGGTGTGGCGCTCGGGCCACACTGGCACTTTCATCGGTGCAAACAATTCGGATAACTTTACATTTGGTGCCCCATATCGGTCACTTCTGCTTTGATTGGCTTGACAAAATTTTTTTTAAGCATCTTTGCTTTTCGGTTTGGGGTTGCGCTCCTTTGTTTGGGTTTAATGGCTCTCGTTTTGCCGCCGATCCCGACCGACCTCGTCCCTTTGGTGGGCAAACCTCCTCGATACACGCTAAGGAGGCTCCCATACCCTGGAAATACTAGACCTTATTATTCATATCTGAAAGAGTTGGATATTGAGGTGCCAGATATTCCAGCGGGTGTTGACCCGGTCGACTCGACTTCGGGTTATGACTGGAAGGGCTTGCTTTCCAAGGTTTTTGACTTTGAGACTGCTGAGGAAGCTCTTGAGTGGGCAAGGCTCGGCATTGTTGAAGTCATCAACGATTTGAAAGAGGCTCGGGCACTTATGACGGAGTGTGCCGATTCAGTTCGGCACCCGTCCTCTGAGGGCGACGATGGCCTAGGCCTTGCACAATGTTCCAAAGATTTAGTGGAAGCTTCCACTATTTGGGCAAAAGTTGTGTGGAGGTATTGGCTTTGGTGCGCTGCGGCGCGCGCTTTTTATGCTCGGATCCCGAGTCATGTCCTACACGACAGAAGGGTGACCAGCATAGAGTCGTCCGTCCAGGCTTTTAACACTGATATTGGGTCTTTGGGAACCCAAGTTGGCAGCCTGGACGGCAAGATGGACGCGATTATGCGTTTGCTGCAAGGGTCGGGGGGGGGACAAGGTGCGTCTCCCTCGCCTATGCCTTTCGTTGCTCCTAAAACGAGGCCTCCAGCGCCTATTTTTAATGGAAGCAAGGATGGGACTAAGATAACAACTTGGTTCGAGCAGTTTGCGGCATACGCGGCGTTGTTGCAGCTCACTCCTGACACGCTTGTGGATCACGCATCCTTGTGTCTTTCTGGGAAAGCAGCTGAACAATGGGCTTTGATTAAAAAGTCTTTGGCTTTGCATGGCAAGGATGTGAAAGACTTTGATTTGTTCAAAGCTGAATTGTTGGCCAACTTTGTCGATATGTCAGTGGAAGACACCGTGCGATATCGTTTGGCGCAACTTAAACAATCTGGAACAGTGGCTCAATACTATACTGCCTTTAGGGCAATAACAGTTGAGGCAGTCACATATCCAGTAACTGGGCCTGAAGCTTGTGCAGCTTTTCGGGCTGGCCTAAAACCCGCTCTACTTGAACTCATTATGAAGGATGCCTCGGTAAGGCGTGAGATGAGCAATGTGGAGGCGGTGGTGAAAGCTGCCAAAGAGGCTGAATCTTTGTTGGCTATGCTTTCAGGTGTCTCCAAGGGAAAGGAGAAGGTCTATGGGGACCGCGAGGAGGGAGAAGTACCTCGGGACCGTGGGACCAAGCGTCCCGCCCATAACCATCCCAAGGGAGCCACACGCCACTTGGGCAAACTTCAGAAGAAGTACGGCCTAAGCCAGGACAGGCGAGAGGCGGCTGGGAAGCTGGCCGCTGGCGTCTGTTTCGAATGCAACAAGCCCGGCCATTTTGCATTCGAATGCCCTCTCAAGAAGGGGTCTTCTGGCAAGAAGACAAGCCCCGGCGCGGGACCTTCTAATGCTTGAAGGTGTGGGCCTTCGCTTGGCGATGTAGGCCCTGCATGTTTGACGTCTATTCATGCATTTGCTTGTCAAGAAGCCGTGTCACAGCTTGTGATGGTGTTTCCTGCCGAGGTGCAGGGGAGCAAGGCCACGGCAATGCTGGACTCTGGAGCTTCTTGCAATGTGGTCAGTGCAGACTTTGCTAAAGCCCTTCACTTGGAGATTGTGCCGCCGAAGGGGGATTCTTTAAGCATTAAGTTGGCTGACGGGAGAACTGTAAACCATATCGGATGTGCTGTCTTAGACATTGTCATCCAGGGGGTACAGTTTGCTAAGGTGTCGTGTCTTGTGCTAGACTTTGCCATGGATTGGAATGTGCTGTTGGGGACTCCCTGGTTAAAGACATTCCGTGCAAATCTCATGTTTGAAGAGGACACCGTTAGGGGGTATACAAGAAAGAACAAGCCGTTCGTTTTGCGTTGCCCGCCTAAGGAGGAGAGGCCTTTGAAGGGTTCAGAAGTGGAGGATGTGCCTAGATTGGTTTTGTCTGCAGTGCAGGCTAGAAGGTTAAGCAGAAAGGGCTGTCAGTCCTTTCTGGCAATTGTAACCGATCTATCTACCGATCCGAATGTCTCCATTCCTTCTCCTAACTCTCCTGTTGTTGACATACTCAGTGAATTCCAAGATGTTTTCCCTGAAGATGTCCCGCACCTTCCGCCTGACAGGCAAGGGGTTAGACACACTATACCCTTGAGCGATCCACATGCTCGTCCACCGTCTCGTCCGTTGTACCGGCTTTCACGCTTAGAGTATGATGAGGCGTTACGCCAGACAAAGCTATTGTTGGACAAAGGGTATATACAGCCGTCTACATCACCCTATGGTGCGCCCATTCTTTTTGTGCAAAAGAAGGATGGAAGCCTCCGGATGGTCATTGATTACCGAGCTTTGAATCGACAGACGGTCAAGAACAGGTATCCGATGCCTCGTATCGATGATACTCTTGATCAACTGCAGGGTTCTACAGTGTTCTCTAGTCTTGACCTCACGTCTGGCTATCACCAGATCCGGATCACAGATGAGGATATGCCAAAGACAGCTTTCAGAACACCCGCGGGGTTGTTCGAGTGGCGGGTTTTGCCATTTGGGCTGACTAATGCCCCGGCCACGTTTCAAACTGCCATGAATGCTATCTTTGCTCCTTACCTGCACAAGTTTGTGCTCGTGTATCTTGATGACATCCTCATCTACAGCAAGTCCATTGAAGAGCATAGGGAGCATCTCCGCAAAGTCCTTGAACTGTTGCGGCAGCATAAGTTGTATGCTAACCTAAAGAAGTGCTCTTTCGCCAAGGATGAGCTGGAGTACTTGGGCCATTTAGTCTCAGCAGATGGGATTAAAGTGGACCCACGTAAGGTGGCTTCAGTTGCTAATTGGAGCACACCGAAGAATGTTGGCGAGTTGCGGTCTTTCCTGGGGCTGGCAACTTACTTTCGCAAGTTTGTTCGCAATTTTGCAGCACTTGCATCGCCACTGTACAGACTCCTACGCCAAGGTGTGACCTGGGTATGGAGTGCTGGGTGTGTTCGGGCGTTTACCGAGATTAAACATGCCTTGACACATGCACCTTGCTTAGCGTATCCTGACTTCTCAAAGCCGTTTGAGGTCCATTGCGATGCGTCTTTGGCAGGGTTGGGGGCCGTGTTGTACCAGGAGGGTCGCCCAGTTGCCTACGAGAGTCGTCGCTTGACTCCCGCTGAGGTTAACTATCCTACTGGGGAGCAAGAACTTCTAGCTGTGGTGCATGCATTGACAGTCTGGAGGTGCTACCTAGAGGGGGCCCCTGAGTTTCGTGTAGTCACGGACCACAAGGCCATCACTTATTTGGACACTTTGCCTACTTTAAGTAGACGGCAAACCAGGTGGGCAGAGTTCCTTTCAAGGTTCAATTTTCGCATGGACTATGCCCCCGGAACGTCCAATGTGGTGGCTGACGCTCTGAGTCGGCATCCGTCCGACTATGAGGCTCCTTGTCCAATCATCAATGGCGTGGTGATTGGTGGGTGTTCGCACCCGGCGCACCGTTGTCTGCCAACGCTCTCTCTTTGTGCCTTGGTTGGCACTATCCGCTCTGCGGGGGAGGGGAGTGCTGCGGCCGGGGTTGCTCTGTCTTGGAAGGACAAATTTGTCCAGGGTTATACTCAAGACCCATGGTTCCAAGATAAGCAGAATGTTGAAGGTCTGCTAGACTTTGACGGCTTCCTTCTGAGGGAGGGGAAGGCCGTGGTTCCGGATGCTTTCGGGCTGCGAGCTCACATCCTCAAGGAACTGCATGATAGCCCGTATGCTGGCCATCAAGGAGTGAAGAAAACCTTGGCCCTGGTAAGGCGCCATTATTGGTGGCCTACCATGCTTGCTGACATCGAACGTTACGTGCTAACGTGCCACTTGTGTCAGAAGAACAAGGCTCGGAACACTTTGCCTGCGGGGTTGCTGCAACCTTTACAGTTGCCGCTGAATCCTTGGCACACGGTGACTATGGATTTCATTACCCAATTGCCTAGGACAGGCAAGGGTCATGATGCCATTTTCGTCGTAGTGGATAAGCTGACCAAGATGGTGCATCTTATGCCCACAACCACCAAGGCTACGGCTGAGCAGACGGCTAAGCTGTACGTTGACAATGTGTGGAAGTTGCATGGTGTTCCCCAAGTGGTGGTGTCCGATAGAGATAAGCTCTTCACCAGCCACTTTGCTAGAGCTTTGTGTCAATCCATTGGGACTCGACAAGCCATGTCAACAGCCTACCATCCGCAGACGGATGGGCAGACTGAGCGAGTGAATCGAGTGCTCGAGGACATGCTACGCATGTATGTGGCCAAGTCCCAGGATGATTGGGATGAGAAGTTGGTCTGTGCAGAATTCGCGATCAATAATTGTGATCACGAGTCCACGGGGTCCTCGCCGTTTTTGCTGAACTACGGGTTTCACCCCCACCTGCCAGTCGCGATTCTCCCCAATAGACGGGTACCTGGTGCGTCTGACTTTGTTCAGGGCATGCAACGCCTCATCAATGAGGCCAGGATGACCCATCGGGTGGCCACTGCGAGACAAGCGCAGTATGCCAACACCAAACGAAGGGACGTTCAATTTGGTGTGGGGGACTGGGTCCTCCTCTCCTCAAAGAACCTCCGTTTCAAGGTAGGCACGCCCAAGCTCCTCCCGCGTTGGGTAGGGCCGTTCCAAGTCGTGAAACGTGTGGGTACCCAAGCTTATGAGCTTGACCTCCCGGCACGATGGAGGATTCATGATGTCTTTCATGTCTCCAACCTGGAACGGTACCGGCGGGATGGTTCGATGCAACCCCCACCACCTGCCGAGGTGCTGGAGGGGGAAGATGAGTACGAGGTGGAAGCCTTAATGGACCACCGTCGTGTCAATTCACGTGGCCGTCCCAAGTATGAGTACCTTGTCCGCTGGAAGGGTTACTCGTCAGAGCATGACACCTGGGAAGAGGAACGGAATTTGACAAATGCTCCCAATGTTGTAAAGGGATACTGGGACACAGTCAACGCACGGGCACCACGAGGCGGGGCACGCCGTCGTGGGCAGGTTGACTAGGGGAAACACAGCAGCACGAGCCTGTCAAGCTGCGTCACCGGGGGGTCGTGGTTTACCCATACGTTCGCGTGATCACAGAACGTCCCCTGACTTGGTGGCTAAGTGTCGTCCAGCCCCGGCCCCTACTATCCGCCCTGAAGCTAGCAACTTCACTGCTTCTTCATGGGAACCTGTACACGTGGAGTGTACATTTGTTCACGCCGACGACTGCCCTTTGGGCCCCGTCACTGCGGGATTCTGGTCTAGGCGTACCATAGAGATACCTCAGGCAAGTGTACACCCAGGCTGCGGTCTGGTGTCTGGAGGAGACTCGCCGGCTCAAAGTGTGATGTATAGAAGTGTGGCAGTGACTTTCTATACACCTCTGCCTGTGACTGCGGCTTGCTTTGGCAGGCCTCCCGGGAGCTCGGTCACCTAGGAGGGGGAGAATGTAGCGCGCGGCAGGCAGACTCCGCCAGGGTTAGCCCCGTCGGATGCCAAGCGGTACATTAGGCCAGGCGTAGCCTCTTTAGGCTTCGCGCTAGCACATACGGTGTGGCGCTCGGGCCACACTGGCACTTTCATCGGTGCAAACAATTCGGATAACTTTACACTCAGGCAAGTCTGGGTAGTGTGCCCAAGTGTGAGTCCAGGAGAGAGAGAGAGCTGCTGCTCCCCTCTGCATTGCGGAAGGTGCGAGAATGTAAGGGTGCTGCACATGAGTCCAGTAGTCAAGGAGAGAGAGAGAGACTTGAGAAGGAATCAGATAATCCCGGCAGTACTGCCCAGTCCCAGCATAAGGTACATAATGTACCTTATTCTGGCAACCAGGGAGAGAGAGAGAGAGAAGGGAACAGCATCAGTAAGGCTGACAGCCCTGCTGCACCACAGCATAAGGTACAGAGTGTACCTTCTGTCACGTTGGGAAAAGTTCACGTGCCCTCAAACTTGAGGGAAGCCCAGCGCTCACCTCAGTGGGAGTTTTGGCAGCAGGCAATGCAAGAGGAGATGGAGTCTTTAGACACCCATGAGGTTATGCAGTATGTGGAAAGACCCCATGGGCAGAAAGTTATCCCTGTTCATTGGATTTTTTCTACAAAAAACGATGCACATGGGAATGTCACTCGGTTTAAAGCAAGATTGGTTGCCCAGGGTTGCAGACAGATTCCTGGTATAGATGTTGGTGAGGTTTTTGCACCTACCAGCAGCTATGGTGCTAGGAGAGCTGTGCTGGCAGTGGCTGCCACACAAAATCTTGAGATCCACCAAGTGGATATCAAGACAGCTTTTCTCAATGGGGAGTTGGAGGAAGAGGTCTATGTGACCCAACCACCAGGATTTGAGAATGGCAACACGAGAGTTGTGTGCAAGCTCAGGAAGGCACTCTACGGTCTTAAGCAAGCCCCACGGGCTTGGCACAAGACCTTGAGCGACAAGTTGAGCGTGATGGGGTATAGTGTGTGCAAGAGCGACGCTGGGGTATACATCAGGAGGGCCCCTGATGGTAATCTGTCGTTTATTCTTGTTTATGTCGATGATCTTCTCATAGTTGCCAGAGTGGTTGCAGAGATTGAGTGGGGGAAAGAGTTATTGAAGAAGGACTTCACCATCCATGATTTGGGAGAGGTGAATGATTTCCTGGGGTGTCAGGTCCTACGCAATAGAGTTCAGGGCACTATTTCCATGAGTTGCACTCCCAAGATTGATGCTCTTGTGGAGAAGTTTGGCGTTGCTGATGATGGACGTGGGGTTGATACCCCCATGTCCAAGGACTTCGTGGCTAGCAGCAGACCCGAGTCCTCAGATGGTATGTCACATGGGGCTGGTACCCCTCTGCCACCTGGTCATCGATACTGCGAGTTAATTGGATCGTTACTGTACATAGCCAATACGACCCGGCCTGACATTTCTCAGGCTGTTGGAGTGTTGTCAAGGTATAGAATGACACCCACTACCTCACACTGGAATGAGGCCATTCGAGTGCTGAAGTACTTGAGAGATACCAGAGAGTTAGCTCTTACTCTGGGTGGAAAGGGCCCTGAGCTAGAAGGCTATGTTGATGCCGACTATGCTGGGGACCTGGACCACAGGTATTCCACCACTGGCTATGTTCTATCAGTCTATGGTAGTGCCGTGGTTTGGGGAAGCAAGAAGCAGAGCTCAGTTGCTACCTCAACTGTGCAAGCTGAGTTTATGGCAGCTGGCCATATTGTGAAGGAAGCCAACTGGCTAAGGGGCTTCTTGGAAGAGATAGGGGCTGCACCTTGGAGGGTCAAAATTTTCTGTGACAACCAAGGATGCATTTCTAATTTACGGAACCCCCTGTATTCCAAATTCACAAAGCACGTTGCAGTAAGCTTCCACTACGCTAGGGAAGCTATGGCACTTGGGCAGGTAGATATCCTCTATGTGGAATCTGCACGCAATGTGGCTGACATTATGACCAAGCCACTTGCCAAGCCCGTGTTTGTTGGTCATCGTGATTCACTAGGTTTGAGAAGATACACTTAAAGCATGCAGGCAAGGGGAAGTGTTGAGTTCTGAACATTATTATTGAATGCCTTGTGCTTTAAGTGATCTTCATGTGTGCACTATTAGGATATGGGTCCATTGAGAACATAAGGTACCTTGAGACACGGCAGATTCTGGACGTTTTCGAACATAAGGTACAATCCTATCTAGATCACACGTTTGTCGGATGAACTCTTAAGGCTGCCCCACCGGAGTGAATACCAACTGGTTGTGAAAGATGCTGGGCATCACCAGATGCTAGTCTTGTCCGACAGTTGTGTGTGGCACTCAGCAGACAGTCGTACGGACTGTAGCTGGAGTAACTTCGTCTATTGACGACCTGTCTGCTTTGTACAGGTACGGTGCGGCAGTGTGTGTTGTATCATTGTTGCTATTGTGAGAGTGAACAAGCTTAGTGTACCCTGTAGTCACTCAAACAGATAAGGGACAGTGACTTCAGGGAGTATAGGCATGTACTTGAACGTAGCCGTCTAGAGCCTTATCTAGTGATTGCTTGATCGGTGCTTGTGTACAAGATAATGATGTAACGGAACTGGTTGTGAAAGATGCTGGGCATCACCAGATGCTAGTCTTGTCCGACAGTTGTGTGTGGCACTCAGCAGACAGTCGTACGGACTGTAGCTGGAGTAACTTCGTCTATTGACGACCTGTCTGCTTTGTACAGGGAAAGCCGATTGCCCATAACCTTTCACACTGCACCTTGGAGGGTCAAAATTTTCTGTGACAACCAAGGATGCATTTCTAATTTACGGAACCCCCTGTATTCCAAATTCACAAAGCACGTTGCAGTAAGCTTCCACTACGCTAGGGAAGCTATGGCACTTGGGCAGGTAGATATCCTCTATGTGGAATCTGCTCGCAATGTGGCTGACATTATGACCAAGCCACTTGCCAAGCCCGTGTTTGTTGGTCATCGTGATTCACTAGGTTTGAGAAGATACACTTAAAGCATGCAGGCAAGGGGAAGTGTTGAGTTCTGAACATTATTATTGAATGCCTTGTGCTTTAAGTGATCTTCATGTGTGCACTATTAGGATATGGGTCCATTGAGAACATAAGGTACCTTGAGACACGGCAGATTCTGGACGTTTTCGAACATAAGGTACAATTCTATCTAGATCACACGTTTGTCGGATGAACTCTTAAGGCTGCCCCACCGGAGTGAATACCAACTGGTTGTGAAAGATGCTGGGCATCACCCGATGCTAGTCTTGTCCGACAGTTGTGTGTGGCACTCAGCAGACAGTCGTACGGACTGTAGCTGGAGTAACTTCGTCTATTGACGACCTGTCTGCTTTGTACAGGGAAAGCCGATTGCCCATAACCTTTCACAACTTGGGGTTGGCCCTGAACATGACGGGAACCATTTGCAACTCCGCCAGGGCCGTCAGCTTTGACAGGCCCTTGCCGAAAGCTTCCGCAAGCCCCTCCTCCAGACTGGCTTGGATGCCGACACGCCGGACGCAGAGGGCAGTCAGGTGGGTTGCTGCCAGCAATGCCTCTACCTCTCGGATTGTCAGCCGAGAATGGGCCAGGGTGAGATGCCGGAGGCTCGAGCAAGATGACAGAACCCGGTCCAGGCATAGTTGTAAGTCCGACTCCAGGATCAGGGTATGGAGCTTTGGCGCCTTCATGGCTTGCGAAATGATATGATCAAAATCGGTATAAAGCAAATCATATGATCCCGGGCCCGAGCTAACTTTCAGCGTGTGCAGTGCCGTTATGACCTCTTTGACATTAAGCAACTCAAACCGCGTAGGACGATCGACCACCCAGATGATCTCAGAAAGGGAAGGCAGGGAGGGCAGAGGCGATTCCAAGCCTGCCTTCTTGCAGATCACGGGGTAGGTCGCGGGGTAGGAAGACCACGGAGTGTACACTACGCGGGACACGCACGTGTTTGCTGCCCTCTTGAGGGCCTTGCTGGCCAGACGCAAGGTCTTGATCGTAATCATATCCAGCAGCTTGAATAATTTTGTCAAGAGATGATCCGGTAGATCCAGAAGGCACCTGAAGAGAAAAAGTTACAAAGTTGACATTGTCCTTCATAGTTTACCTATCCTTGTCCCCTTTTACCCACTTTGTGATAGGTGTCATTCCCCCTTTTCTAAATCTCCTTTCTGAAGTGCATGCTAGGCTCTAATTGTGTGCAGGTATGTGTTGAGTTCTGAACATTATTATTGAATGCCTTGTGCTTTAAGTGATCTTCATGTGTGCACTATTAGGATATGGGTCCATTGAGAACATAAGGTACCTTGAGACACGGCAGATTCTGGACGTTTTCGAACATAAGGTACAATCCTATCTAGATCACACGTTTGTCGGATGAACTCTTAAGGCTGCCCCACCGGAGTGAATACCAACTGGTTGTGAAAGATGCTGGGCATCACCAGATGCTAGTCTTGTCCGACAGTTGTGTGTGGCACTCAGCAGACAGTCGTACGGACTGTAGCTGGAGTAACTTCGTCTATTGACGACCTGTCTGCTTTGTACAGGTACGGTGCGGCAGTGTGTGTTGTATCATTGTTGCTATTGTGAGAGTGAACAAGCTTAGTGTACCCTGTAGTCACTCAAACAGATAAGGGACAGTGACTTCAGGGAGTATAGGCATGTACTTGAACGTAGCCGTCTAGAGCCTTATCTAGTGATTGCTTGATCGGTGCTTGTGTACAAGATAATGATGTAACGGAACTGGTTGTGAAAGATGCTGGGCATCACCAGATGCTAGTCTTGTCCGACAGTTGTGTGTGGCACTCAGCAGACAGTCGTACGGACTGTAGCTGGAGTAACTTCGTCTATTGACGACCTGTCTGCTTTGTACAGGGAAAGCCGATTGCCCATAACCTTTCACAGGTTATGGGCCCACGCCCTTCCAGCTGAGCCAAGTAAAAGCAGGAGTGAAGGTCGTCTACGGATGGGTCAGACGTAAGCGTCAACAAAGGAGCTCGAGCATGGCGCAGCGGCGCAAGGGAACTCGAGTGTACCAGGACCATTATCTTACTCACAGTTTACCTTTCTGGGAAATTCATAATTGAAGTTTTAGCTGTGCTTTATCATTCATAGACGTTGTCTAGAAGCACTGAGTGAGTCGGGCCGGACTCCGGCGCAAACTTCTGAGGGGAACATATCTGCTACTACTGTGCAAGACTGGCTGGTAAATTTCCATGACATGGAGGGAATTGTAGGGTATTGCTGCATTCCAGAAGTTTATGAGTAAGTTTGGCTGGTGAAGTGACAATAGTATGACAAAAAGGGGCAAAGAAAAGGAAAGTAGCAGTGAAACAGCAATGTCTCAACCTGGAGAAGTCAGTGGGGCCACTCCAGGGCAGTCTATGACCGGGACACAATCAGCCACTGCAGAACCAAAGGTGGAGATTGACAAGGCAGCCTACATCCCCAATACCTCTAATCCAAAGATGACTGTCATGCTTGATGATGGAGGGCGCAATTTTGAATTTTGGTATGAAAATTTGGAGGCGTGCGCAAACACCAAGGGGGTCAGAGCGGCTTTGGAGAGGCCAATGCCAGGGTCGGTGGAGAACTCAGCCATCAAGCAGTGGCTGATCCAGTCAGTTCCAGTCATCTGGCATTCTCAGATCTCATGCCACAAAGCAGCGTTCGACTTCATCGCGTGGGTGAAGAACAGTCACACTGGAGGGAGCAACCAAGACATCAACCTTGAGTGGTACAAGGAAATGGAGCAGGGCATCAAGACAGGGGAGACACTCAAGGTCTACCTCTACAGAATGATGGATCTGGCTACAAGTCTCAGAAACAACGCGTTCATCCTCTTGGACCACAATGTTGGGGAGCTGATGGTGAAGGGCCTCCCTCCTGTGCTGAGGCTCGAGTCCCTGGAGGTTATGGCAACCGACAAGCCGCCATTGGAGCTGATTCAAAGAATCCTGCGCGCCGCAGCCAGCCGTGGGTACAAGGACCCACCTGCAGAGGGAACACCTCAGGCCATGGCAGCTGCAGCAGTGGCTGGTCCCTCTGGGGGGGTAGCTGGAGCGTCATCAAGCGCTGGAGCTGCACCAGGAGTGGGAGCAGTACCGGGAGTTGGAGCAGCACTACCAGCAAACGAACAGCCTCCCGCTGGCCCCTCTGCAACTACTTTTGGTGGCAGGGGGCGTGGACCTGGCAGGGCAAGAAGGCCCAGAGAGGAGCTTACATGCCACTTCTGCAAGGCAAAGGGCCACTTCATGACTGACTGCGGACCGCTCAGGCAGCTGCAGGCTCTGCATCAAAACATGCAAGCGGCAAGCGTTGGGCCTGCAGCTTACTGGGGCCAGGGAGGCCCACAGTC
Organism: Botryococcus braunii; assembly: GCA_002005505.1. Lineage (NCBI taxonomy): Eukaryota > Viridiplantae > Chlorophyta > Trebouxiophyceae > Botryococcus > Botryococcus braunii. The sequence continues at coordinate 374,645 of KV908413.1, forward strand.
GTCTCCTCAAGCCTGGTGGGACCATGGATCTGGCCGGGGTGGCCCGCCTTCATCCGCTTCCAGCCCTGGACCTCCTTCAGCATATAACTATCCAACAAGTCAACACACGTTTCCGGGGTGGCATTTACCACCTCCACCCCCTCCTTCTGGTGAGGCGATGTTTATCTCTCTCAATGTGCTTGCCCCAACTTCGCATGGAGCTAGCAGCACATCTTGGTTAATAGATAGTGGTGCCTCTGTGCATATAGTCAATGATCTCTCATTGCTCCATAATCCAGTTATGCATAGACAGCCTCTTCCTCTGCACTTGGCAACCTCAGACGCCAAGGGAGGAATCATTGCATCTGGGTCTGTATGCCTTGTGAATGCAAGGCACGAAGTATTCTGGCTGCACAATGTGCAGTGTGTTCCTTCTGCGCATACCAACCTCATTTCAGTCACTGGTGCAATTCAGGATGGAGCATCTTTCCTGACTGACACTGCAGGTGGTTACACAGCCATGAAGGGACCTGAAGGGTGGTGTGGAGATATCACCCGCGCACGAGGTCTGTTTTTTTTGGAGTTTGTTAGTCCTGTCAGAGGGCAGCAAGTTGGCTGCAGACATATTGATCACATGGCTCAGGCGTCTCATCTTAGGAAAGGACACGTGTGTAGCGAGAGATCTCTGTGGCATGCTAGGTTAGGTCATCCTGGTGCCAGCAGCATGCAGAGGTTCTCCAAGGAAGATCTGGTTACAGGAATCAATATCTCCCTTGCTCCCTGCTCTGAGTGCCCCAAGCACTGTGAATCGTGTATACAAGGGAAACACTCCAGACCTCCTTTCCCTGTATCTTCCAGGCCTGCACATCACCCACTCGATAGAGTCCATGTGGATACTGTGGGTCCCATATCACCTCCTGCCATCACAGGTGAACGATATTGGGTCACTGTAGTGGATGAAAGTTCACACCAAGTTGCCTCCCTGCCTGTGAAGTCAAAGGATTGCATCCCAAAGGCTGTGATAGACCTGCTCCGTTTTTGGCAGACCCAACGAGGCACGGTTGTGAAGTGTGTGAGGACTGACAGGGGTTCAGAGTTCCTGAACCAGCAATTCAAAGAGTTTTGTGCTCAGCAGGGCACTAAGATGGAGTCCTCAGCGCCCTACACGCCTCAGCAGAATGGGGTGGCGGAGAGGATGAATAGGACCCTGAAGGAGCGAACAAGGACTCTGTTGGTCCATGCTGCAGCAGACCCCTCCCTTTGGAAGGAGGCGCTTGAGACAGCTACCCTCCTCTACAATGTGGGTCCTACTTCAGGCAGGTCCCTGACCCCCATGGAATTATTCTTTGGTGTCAAACCTGATGTGTCTGTGCTGCGCACGTTTGGCTGTGTAGCCCATGTGCACATTCCCAGTGGCCAAAGGTCTGTTTTTGGGCCCAAGACCATCCCTGGGATGTTTACTGGTTATTGTCCCCAGTCTAAAGCGTATCGTGTGTACGTGGGGAATGGAGTGTGGAAGGAGAGTAGGGACGTCAGCTTTATCGAGCACTTGAGGGGGGCTGAGAGAGTGGGTCTATCAAAGGTCCAGCCTGGGTCTGTCTATGATTCTAGGATATCACCCCCCCTTGGCAGTGAGAATCTGGCAACGCCTCAAGCAATTCCCTCTGCTGCTCCACCCACGTTCTGGGATGAGGAGGATGACCATGGAGTGGAGACGCTTTCCACTGGGGCTCCTGGGACCTCTGGACTTTGTGCTGGGGATCAGTCTGGAGACGGGACCACAGCAGCACATGACCAAGGAAACCCCACCAGCCTGGATTCTACTGTTGGGACCCCAGAACCATCTCAGCACTCGTGGTCGGTGCTTGAGCATATGCAGAATCTGGCCAGGGGGGGTGTAGAAACTCAATCCCAGGTAGAAAAAATGCAGAAGGTACAAGAGGGGTTGCGAATGCAGGGGAAGTCACAAATTCCCCTTCCTCCAGGGACCACCCTTACAAGGGAGCAGCGTTATGTACAGCGCGTGGCTAGGAGAGAGCATTCTGACATCCCATTGCATGCCCCTGACCCAGGTCAGGCAATTGTGAGTGAGCCAAACATGGTTGGTCTCCCTGATATGCAGGGGCAGGTTGAGACAGTCGAGGCTATGTTCGGTGCAGATGTAAGAGATGAGAGCAGTGGGTTAGACATGCCAGCAGTAGGGGAAGCTGGTGCCCAATCCCAGTCACTGGCTAGTCATGCTTATGGTGTGCAGGCTGACATTGTAGGCGCAGCTCAGGCAAGTCTGGGTAGTGTGCCCAAGTGTGAGTCCAGGAGAGAGAGAGAGCTGCTGCTCCCCTCTGCATTGCGGAAGGTGCGAGAATGTAAGGGTGCTGCACATGAGTCCAGTAGTCAAGGAGAGAGAGAGAGACTTGAGAAGGAATCAGATAATCCCGGCAGTACTGCCCAGTCCCAGCATAAGGTACATAATGTACCTTATTCTGGCAACCAGGGAGAGAGAGAGAGAGAAGGGAACAGCATCAGTAAGGCTGACAGCCCTGCTGCACCACAGCATAAGGTACAGAGTGTACCTTCTGTCACGTTGGGAAAAGTTCACGTGCCCTCAAACTTGAGGGAAGCCCAGCGCTCACCTCAGTGGGAGTTTTGGCAGCAGGCAATGCAAGAGGAGATGGAGTCTTTAGACACCCATGAGGTTATGCAGTATGTGGAAAGACCCCATGGGCAGAAAGTTATCCCTGTTCATTGGGTTTTTTCTACAAAAAACGATGCACATGGGAATGTCACTCGGTTTAAAGCAAGATTGGTTGCCCAGGGTTGCAGACAGATTCCTGGTATAGATGTTGGTGAGGTTTTTGCACCTACCAGCAGCTATGGTGCTAGGAGAGCTGTGCTGGCAGTGGCTGCCACACAAAATCTTGAGATCCACCAAGTGGATATCAAGACAGCTTTTCTCAATGGGGAGTTGGAGGAAGAGGTCTATGTGACCCAACCACCAGGATTTGAGAATGGCAACACGAGAGTTGTGTGCAAGCTCAGGAAGGCACTCTACGGTCTTAAGCAAGCCCCACGGGCTTGGCACAAGACCTTGAGCGACAAGTTGAGCGTGATGGGGTATAGTGTGTGCAAGAGCGACGCTGGGGTATACATCAGGAGGGCCCCTGATGGTAATCTGTCGTTTATTCTTGTTTATGTCGATGATCTTCTCATAGTTGCCAGAGTGGTTGCAGAGATTGAGTGGGGGAAAGAGTTATTGAAGAAGGACTTCACCATCCATGATTTGGGAGAGGTGAATGATTTCCTGGGGTGTCAGGTCCTACGCAATAGAGTTCAGGGCACTATTTCCATGAGTTGCACTCCCAAGATTGATGCTCTTGTGGAGAAGTTTGGCGTTGCTGATGATGGACGTGGGGTTGATACCCCCATGTCCAAGGACTTCGTGGCTAGCAGCAGACCCGAGTCCTCAGATGGTATGTCACATGGGGCTGGTACCCCTCTGCCACCTGGTCATCGATACTGCGAGTTAATTGGATCGTTACTGTACATAGCCAATACGACCCGGCCTGACATTTCTCAGGCTGTTGGAGTGTTGTCAAGGTATAGAATGACACCCACTACCTCACACTGGAATGAGGCCATTCGAGTGCTGAAGTACTTGAGAGATACCAGAGAGTTAGCTCTTACTCTGGGTGGAAAGGGCCCTGAGCTAGAAGGCTATGTTGATGCCGACTATGCTGGGGACCTGGACCACAGGTATTCCACCACTGGCTATGTTCTATCAGTCTATGGTAGTGCCGTGGTTTGGGGAAGCAAGAAGCAGAGCTCAGTTGCTACCTCAACTGTGCAAGCTGAGTTTATGGCAGCTGGCCATATTGTGAAGGAAGCCAACTGGCTAAGGGGCTTCTTGGAAGAGATAGGGGCTGCACCTTGGAGGGTCAAAATTTTCTGTGACAACCAAGGATGCATTTCTAATTTACGGAACCCCCTGTATTCCAAATTCACAAAGCACGTTGCAGTAAGCTTCCACTACGCTAGGGAAGCTATGGCACTTGGGCAGGTAGATATCCTCTATGTGGAATCTGCACGCAATGTGGCTGACATTATGACCAAGCCACTTGCCAAGCCCGTGTTTGTTGGTCATCGTGATTCACTAGGTTTGAGAAGATACACTTAAAGCATGCAGGCAAGGGGAAGTGTTGAGTTCTGAACATTATTATTGAATGCCTTGTGCTTTAAGTGATCTTCATGTGTGCACTATTAGGATATGGGTCCATTGAGAACATAAGGTACCTTGAGACACGGCAGATTCTGGACGTTTTCGAACATAAGGTACAATCCTATCTAGATCACACGTTTGTCGGATGAACTCTTAAGGCTGCCCCACCGGAGTGAATACCAACTGGTTGTGAAAGATGCTGGGCATCACCAGATGCTAGTCTTGTCCGACAGTTGTGTGTGGCACTCAGCAGACAGTCGTACGGACTGTAGCTGGAGTAACTTCGTCTATTGACGACCTGTCTGCTTTGTACAGGTACGGTGCGGCAGTGTGTGTTGTATCATTGTTGCTATTGTGAGAGTGAACAAGCTTAGTGTACCCTGTAGTCACTCAAACAGATAAGGGACAGTGACTTCAGGGAGTATAGGCATGTACTTGAACGTAGCCGTCTAGAGCCTTATCTAGTGATTGCTTGATCGGTGCTTGTGTACAAGATAATGATGTAACGGAACTGGTTGTGAAAGATGCTGGGCATCACCAGATGCTAGTCTTGTCCGACAGTTGTGTGTGGCACTCAGCAGACAGTCGTACGGACTGTAGCTGGAGTAACTTCGTCTATTGACGACCTGTCTGCTTTGTACAGGGAAAGCCGATTGCCCATAACCTTTCACAGTATGCCAACGTTGGTATGCCAATGTTAACACGGTCACTTTCCCCATCTGTACAGGTAAGTACAGTATGTACAACTGCCACAAGCCACCAGGCCTCTGAAGAAGGTAATCTAAAAGACTCCGTTAATATCAAGGAACAATGTCGAAAAGATGACCACAACTGTCAGGAGTACTACATCATTGCCAGGGGGCTGTCGTGAAGGAAGCGCACCTGCATTTCGGAACATCTGCTGATCGCATTGTCCTAAACACTGCGCATCTTTGTGCCCGAAACCTTGCTCCCAATAGCGCTTTGCCCTTCCCCGGAACGGGCAGACCTGCGTGCGGAAACTTATGATCACGCCAAGCCTCCGCGGGCAACCGGACCTCATTGTAATCACAGGCCAACAGCACTCACAAACTAAACTCTTTGAAACTCTTCTCGCTAATCATTCGGAAAGGCTAAAATTATTATTAGCAACCTCATACGCTGCACTGGACAGAAATTTCGGGATGGCACTGTTCCCGGAGCCCTCTGGAAGAAACAGGGAACAGCTTGTGATGACGCCAGTGATCCACGCTTGACTACACTCCAGCCAGTATAAACTCCAATGTGCGTGAACACACAATTGCATGAATCTGTCGTCGGGAATAGACTGGGAAAGAACACGAAGCAGCCGCATAGCCAGTCTAGCCATGCCATGAAAGTGACGTCAGCTGTTAAATTGTATCATGAACATTGATTCACAGTGTTTCATAGAGATAACATAAACGAGCATGCATGTGTATAAAATCCTATCAAGGGGGGCTACCTTTCACCCGGTGATGATCATGGCCGCAGCTGTGAACTCAAGTCCGCTACTCAAGTCCAGGGTGAAAGCCGCTAAACGCTCGCTAACACTGTAGCATTTGATTTGCTTGCTAGCTATAGACTATAGAACCATCTAGTCTATGGTTTAGGATCGCATAGAAGGGGCTGCCGACCACATCTGCGTCGCTTGCAGGACAGGGATCAGGCCCTGTCTGCTGCATAGTGGAAGACGCCCCCCAACAGGCACACTAGTGTAAGCATCCCCCTGTTAGGTAATATAACCTTCACTTCTATACCACGTCCCTGTTTCCGTGTACATCCACAGGTTGCTGGGGATGCTGTGGATCTATCCGGATGACGGGGTCGCCCACCACAAACCAGGAACTAATTGTATGCACATTGGTCTGTCTGTGATTTTCTTTAAGGGCTTGGTTATGCTGGGTGGAGGCCATGGCACTTCGTGTATGTATGGGGGCCACGGGGAGTATTGGTGGTGCTTACGTAAGTATACACAATCTCGTATACATAATCTCGTCTCCGCGTGTGCCAGGTCATGCACACTTCAACTTTTTTCGAGGCACACGCAACTCAAACCCTACGTCACCCATACGTCACCACCCCGTCAAAACCACAAATCCCACTGCCACACGCACAGCCCTGCCGCGTGCGACTCCTCCACGCGCCACGGCGCGTCCTTCCCACTATGGAAGGGGAGTCCCGGACCACTGGTGCGGCCCGGGGGCTTCCCGGACCGGGACTTTCGGACCCGGACTCCCGGTCCGGGGGTCGAGTCCGAGTCTCTCGGAATCCAAATTCGAGTCTCGAATCACGGAGTACTGTACTGGACTCATTTACATAAGCAGCATTTAGCCGTTGACGAAGGTCGACTTCATGACAGAAAGTCCGCTTGCGATCACGCTCCTAGCGCTAAAACTATAATTTGCTTGCCAATTTTGCATGGGTAAGTGTGGGGGTGGGGTCAAGGTAAGGCGACAGATTGTATAGTAAGGATACCCAGCCATGCTGTAGGCATGGCTGGAAAAATCCGGAGTTGGCGAGGGTAATAGCCAAAACCACCACTCCAGGAAGATTTATAGTCAATTCAAAACGATGTGTTATAGGTTTCACTTAGCTGGGGACGCGCAAATATGGTGGGGATGATAGGCACTACTGTCGACAAAGAGAATATTGGGGCCACAGGGAAAACTTATGCCACCTTGGGATACAGTGAGACAGGTGCTAGGCGGGCGTTAGGTCGTCGTGACAATACAGCACATGTGTATCAATGTGAGGGAGGTGGTCCAACCCTTAAGAGGGTTCCAGATTTGAAGAGTTTTCCACGTTCTTCTACTCCACAAACTGGCGGCAAACCAGAGATTACACCAGCTAGAATTGATAAGGTAAGACTTTATTGTGGGGCACGATATTGCATCAACTAAGGTCTCAACTGTCAACCAAGTTTTCGTATCTGGTGGGAAGAAGTCTTTGCCTGGGCATTTCCCTCTCTTAAAGGAAACATAGCAACACATCTTGAAATAAGCTCGACTATTTTTTTGTAAACTCAAACTAGAGGCTGCTGATTGGATATCCTTAGACGGGCAAACCAGAAACTACCTTTGTAATAGCTGATTGAAGACGTTCACATATCACAAACTTGCATTCCCTTAGCACTCCTGCAAGCAACACATATGCACTATTTCTTGAAACAGCAAATATTTGTTAGAGGCCTGTTGGTTACCGCTTGCTACATTACAAGCATTGCAGGTGGACAGACATCACTACCTTATATTGAATAATCCGCTCAAAAATGTTTTCGCATTCAGGAAACCCGTGGGCAGCTGGAAACTCCGTTGCTTTCTAGGGGAGGAGCTCATCACACCTGGGAAAGTGATCTCCAACTGTACCTGCAGAAGCAGGGGACCACACCTGAGGGTGTTAATGCACAAAGAGATGCTCTCCTATGCAGCTTGCGAGCCCAGCCATCTGGGGCTGAGCAGTGGTGGGATTTTTTGAACCATGAGGAAACAGGTGCGCATGCCAGCCAACATGTAGGACGGCCATGTGGTTTTAAGTGCAGTCCCGGAAACTGATAGTTGTGTCTCAATGAAACAGTGCTGCTGGCACATCGGACATCGTCTTTGGAGGCCACTTATCGTCAAACGCGTTCAGGAGTCTGTCTCCTGCATTTGTATTCCTGGGCTCACAAACTCGTTCCGCGGAAAGGGAATGAAGACAATGAGGCATATCTCCAGATCTGGTTAGGCTACATGCGACATCAGTGGTAAGTAACTTCCATACTAACAATTTGAATGGGCAGAGGTATTAAGTTTGTTCGGGCAATTACCTGTGGTGTCATGATAGGGATTGTTTAGTTTTCTGTCAGGAAGCCTACTAGGCAATGCAATTTGCCAACCCTAGATTGGGTGTTCCCTAACGCACAATGGCTGTTTTGCGTTTGTTCCAAGCATAGGTTGGGGGTTCCAAATGCAGCTTGCCTGAGATCCTGATATATAACATGCAGGTACCGAAGTCATGACGAAGCAAAAGACACTTTTAAGTTGTTGAAAAGTCAGGTGTTTCCGGAATCACATTTGGCATATCTCTATGCCGAATGGGCAGCGCTGGAGTACGCTTCAGGTATGTTAACCTCTCTAACTGAACCTCTACGACTGGTGTTGCATATACACCTGCACATTTACCGTGCCACCCACAATTGTAGTCCAGAAGTTATTTTCCTGTCCACCAACTAGATCTATCAGCATTTCCTTGCGTCAGCTTATCTACCACACTCTTCAGAGTAAAAAGGACGTCTGGAAGCCCTTTTATGGGGGAGTGTTTAAACGCCTGCCAGGCATCTGCAAAAGAAGGGGAGCGGTGGGCAACTCTTGGTCCATCGGGAGGATAACATGCTCGGGAAGGTGCTCACTGATTCAAGTACGATGCAATTGCCCATGTGTATGGAAGTGGCTGCGTTGTGGCTTCAAAGGGTTTTGGGGGGCAGACTCACATGATGTGAGCGAGTTTCCGCCTCTTTGTCTTTCACTTTCGCGCAGTTAAGAAACGAAAAAGATTTGAGACATTTCCGTCAGCAACTACTACAACACAGACTGCAAGCATAGGACGCACTTGTACCCAATAATGTAAAAACAGTCAGTGGTTAATTTGAATGGCCGGACATTGATGATTGTCATGGTTTTAACAGAGACCAGCACTCCTCACAATATCTTTGCGGAGAAGTGTTCAAAGGGCCTCTGGCACCCTCTAAAATTTCTGAGGGGGTAAAGATGCCCATGTTGACTATCAGAAGAATCATTATTAGTGCATGTATGGGGTGCTCACAGATCTTCAGTGTGAGAAATGGTTTTAGAATGGTTGAATGACCGATCCAACATATTAATTGCCATAATCATGTCTATTAAAGCGAGGTTTGCCTCTTCTTCACTGTACTCGGAACTGGAATCACTAAGAAAAGTACTTAAAGGGGCAGAAGTGGTGCGCTGTGTATGCTGTATACTCTAATTTGCCATCTAAGTTGCTGAGTGCTCTACGACAAAGGCAACTTTCCTTGCAAATGGTGGGAAAGGAAAATTGCTTAATTTGTGATGTGACAGAATTGATGAGGATGTGAGTGTGTGCTAGCTATGCACGAAAAACGGTGATGAACTGTGTTGCATTTCATTGATTAAGGCTCTGCGTTTACGAGTCATGATTACTGGTGGAAATGAAGACCAAGAGCTATCCTCCAATTTTTGCGGAAAAGTAGATATGGTGTGCAAAAGATCTGTCTTTGCACATGCATTTTAGCTTCTGTCCGACATAATCATCAGTGTCTCATTGTGTCACAGGGAACAAAAGCAAAGCTCTGGCTTTCCTGGAAAAGCACATACAAAGCGGAGCTCAACCCAGAAGGTGCGCTGCACTTACAAGTGCTGTAGTGTGCTTCCCTTGGTTGTCTCGGAGTGGGCGTTTGGATCATGGTGTTGTTGTAAGTTGGGGCAAGCATAAGGCTTGTTCCTCTCCCTCTTTTGCATGGGCAATGAGGCTGATTGCTAAGCATGTTATAAGTTCCTGTTCTGTGCTAAGTTTGACCATGGACGGTACTTTCCAATACCTTGGGCTGCTGCAGGGTGCTCGAAAATGCCAAGTCTGGAATGGAGCATGGTAACTCGACCATCAGAATACAGTGGGGCAGTACGCAGCACACCACGAACTCAACAGCTAGCACACACACATATTTTCATCAACCACCAAATTTTGGAGGCAATCAGCCACCACATGCAACTTCTGACGGACAGGTTTCCCAATCTTGTTTGCCGGCATTCCAACTTTGGGCTGAGCCCCTCAAGGTGGAAAGTAGGCCTAGGTCAACAGTATCACAAGATGTGTGCCTCCCAAGGCATTTTTTTGGAGTTGCACTTTTCATGATGACTGCAGTTCTTGGACGGGTTACAACTGCCACTGTACATCATTTACAAGCCTATGTTTGCATATAGGTGGATGACAGGGCATCAGTTCAAAAGCAAACAAGGAAGAGCTTTGATGCAACGATCATCATCCGTGGTGCGGGAACCAATCACTCCACGTTGACCAGCAGCTCTGGTAGCGAGGATGGGACTGCCACGTTTACAATGCAATGCAACAACAGGGGAGAGGCGTCTGGAACTACAGGTGCTTGCTAGACTCCTGGCTTGCGCATTGCGCAACTCTTCTTTGTGCACAATTAAATCTTGTTTTGGATTGTGCGTTTGTAATTGATTGCTGCCAGTGTCATGAGACACTGATAGTTTGCCTGATTTTGTTAGTGTGAGTCTGGTGCAGGTCCTGCCATGATTCTCAAAATCAGAACTTGCACGATGTGCCCTGACGCAGGGTGCCGTGTACACTGTCCAGGTATGACAGGATTGTCGAATGGCAGTACTACGACAGGGAGTACACACTGCAGCACAGTGGATGGAGATGCAGAGACCCTCGACCTGAAAGCCAGGGATCCGGCAGCAGGCAGAGCGCCAGACTCAAGACGTCATGACTTGGCTACAGTCGTTGAAGGTCACCCGGAGAAGTTATCTACAAGAACTGGACATGCTCGCGCATCATCTGCTCTAAAAGGAGTCAAGCGCCTGGGTAAACCTTGCTGCCCTGTGTCAGCCTGTAGGTTTATATGCAAAACTCTTTTCCATGAACCATATGCTGAGGGCTTTTAAGTGGATTCCATTCACATCCACCCAGGCATATGGTGGGGCACGCTACTTTCTGGTTCCAATCCTGATTTTTCTGCTTTTTGACCTGTATGCACTGACCATGATCAATTAGACCTGCGATGCACCCACATTAAACCTTCAGTCGGATTCCCAAACCATTGTGTGTCTTCACCCCTATGGTGGAAGTCTTTCATTTGACTCTATTGAGTTGGTGCAGTGAACTCAAGAATTCGAGTTGTCTGCGCGGGTAGGTTTAGGAGGTGGGGCTGCACGCATTGCAGTGCAAAGTAGTGGAGCTCCACCACCATCTGCTCTTACAGATGCACAAGCTGCCTTAAACCCAGCAGGAGAGCCTTCTCTTGACAGCGGGAAGAAAAGGAAGGCAGAAAACGATGCAGCTCCGTCTCCACTCCCTCCTCTGTCTGTCACTACATCCACTGCAAAGCGGCGGCAGTCTCCACCTATAGAGGCAAATACCCCCGGGGGCAGCTACTGGGAACATGGGTGCAGGCATCTCTCTTGTGGGTTGCTCATGTGGGTGTGTCTCTCGAGCATCGTGAAACAAGCAGGAGCAGGGGTCGACTTGCTTCTATCCAATGTTGAGCAAATAGGTTTTTTAGGAGACCATGAGTGGAGATGTAGCAGAGTAGTGATAAAGCATGAGTGTAGCAGAGTATGATAAAGCATGTTTTCATGACTACATGTTTGGCAAGTGTCCACGTGCATATCAATGTTTATTGTCTGCTGTCTTCATGTCCCTGCTCTTGGTAACTGAGGACAAAACTTTTCTTTGTGAAGAAGGTGCCTGCGGTTGTGCAGGATTTGGGCGAAGTGGAGATAATAATGCCGAAAAGATATTGTGAAACTGCTCAGCAGGCTTCTAGCAGTACTCACACTACCTGTTCTCCTCCAAGGGCAACACTTGAGAGTTGTCATGCGACTTATGGATGTGCCAGCCCTCCCAGGGTGCCCCCACAGAGGCCAGTTCAAATTTCTGCTGCACCGGACGATCCAGAAGCAACTGTTCCACTAATAAACAACAAATTGGCGCTGCGTGCTCTTGCAGGACGCCAAAGCATATGTCCTCCAAGGGTAACTGAGGTATGTAGCAATGCTCATTCAAACGTTTCCAAAGCAAATCTGTATTCGTCGACAAAAAGTGTTTATTGCTTCCCTGTTTGAACGGGAACTGGGTTCAATTCCCGTAAGAAACGACAGATTTCTCCTTAGAGAGTAAAAAGCGTGCTTTTTCCCCACATAGCACCGTTCTGGTGCACCTTGAAAGATCGTGTTTCAAAGGAAACAAAAGTCTTGAAAATGAAGTTTTTGTCTACCCAGTATGTCCGACTCTGACATGCTGACAGTAATGACTATCAAAACTTTGCAATGATAAACAGCAGCTGTGCTTTTTTTACAAACTCTGGTTTCAAGAGAATGTCCAAGTGTCTTGTTGTGGCTGCACTTACCACGATGTTCTTTGGCATTTGTCGGTTCAAATCATACTGGTATTCTGTGGGCTATCATGAATAAGTCACTTGTCCTCGAAGCGGTAATCCTCTAAACTTTTTTGCGTGACAGGTGGGCTATCCCCAGCATGCAGATGCACGAAGTGAAGCCACGACAGTACTGTTACCAAAACCGCATGTGAGTTCTACAGATGTTGACAGGCGTGGTGAAGATCCAGACTCCACCGTTCCTCTCAGTCGTGACGTGAATGCGTGCAGGTGTGATATTCGCCAATTATAGTTATTTTTCCCTGTGACCTTGCAATTAATTCTCATCTGGACTTTTGGTAGCGATTTGCAGGGAAACCTTACTCATTTGTGTCTTTATTGATAACCCTGTTACCCTTCTGTATGTGAGCTCCCTTGCAGGTGTGATTGAAGATGCCTGCCATGCCTTGTAGTCTGTTACTTTGCCAAAATTTATGTTGCCCTTTGGAACCATTCGACCCTGGGAGCTCGTCTTGGATCGTTACGGCCTTTGCTTTATCACTTTGAACACTCTTTAGTGAAGCCTATCCTAACCGCACACCATATGTCTTACATGCGGGTACGCGGAATCTAGGGGCCAGAGACAAAAGGGGGGATAGTGAAAAAACGCGGGGGGGGGGGAGAGTGAGAGTGAAAGGGATCATTTCTTCGACAAGTGCACAGGCTCTGTGACATGCCTTTCCCCACTCCTTACATATGCATAGGAGCATTGTGCTTGAGCAGTTACGTACGTCAAGTCCCATTCGAGTGAGGTTGCTACACAACGTAACATGTTGCTATGTACCAGGTCAAGCACTCCTACTGTGCCAGGCCGGGCTTCGACACCTGGGACAGCAGGAAGTAAACCACGGCTTGTTCCTCCTCCACCACCACCTACGTTCTCTTCTCGACCGTCTGTACCACCTCCACTGGATGCAGAACAAAACAACTTGGCCCGGCCAGTGATGGGACCCCCGCCATCGAGGTCAAGGTCTGTTCTGCAATTTCATAGTATCCAAGCACCACTAAGTCATGCTGTGGCATTCCATATGCTGGCCATAGGTTTGTTAAATGTGCAACCATGTCACGGTGTATGCCACATGTGCTTACTGTGCTATTAGACATTGTGCAGGGCGGTCTCTTGATAGATGAAATTCCATCTTGTGGGGGTGCACATATAACCCTGGGATGGGCAACGAAATAAGGAACAGGATGATCGCCATGGCTCCAACATGATGGACTCTGTGCCGTTCTCTTAGTTGCATGCAGGGTTGTGCTACTTCTTGCGTATAGATGAAACGGCTTGAAGAACATTTTGCCTCGATAGTTGCTCAAGCGATCATGCACTTCGCGCAGCATACTGGGAGAGTCCTGAGCCTCATGGGGTTGGACAGGCCTCCCCTGGCAGTTATATCACCCGCTTCGCAGGAGGCCTCCCAACTTGCTCAGCAACAAGTAGCCCGTGCCCCAGCCCTTCCTCCTCAGTCACCACGAATAAGAGAAGATGAGCATTCTGTGGTAGTTCGGACTACCCGGTACACAAAATTGGAATGTGTTGGACGAGGAGGCAGCAGCAAAGTGTTCAAGGTAGGAATCTTGCAGTGCCATCACCCCTGGTTCTTTACTGATGGACACCACGAAACAGTTTTAGGCTACTTACCTTTGTCTGACATGGACAGTCGTGAACCCTGGATGGAAGCCCTGCTGATACTGTTCTGGTAGCTTGCATATATGGGAGACCCTGCTGGTTGTTTTTCAGGGGATGGGACTGTAAATCAAATTTTGAATAAACAATTACCAATAATAACTTCTGCATAGCTCCTGTGGAGGTCAGCTTTTGCCATTACCATTGATTTTATTTTATTCCTATCTGGTGTAGAAGACATCAACATATCTCTTCAGAGGGCTGCTTACGGTGTGCAGGTGATGGCTCCGAACCGGAAAATTTATGCCCTCAAGAGGATAAAACTTCAAGGTAGGGATAAAGAAGCAGCTGCAGGTTTCATTGATGAAATCACTTTACTGCAGCGTTTGCGTGGAAGGATGAATATCATACAGCTCTTAGATGCAGAGGTGCGCTTGCGACTTTCAGAGAAAACGTGTACAGGATTGTGAAGGTTCCACCTAGGTGTAAAGTATCTCAAGGCTATTTGGCAAGTTCTATCTTGGACAAATAATTCGCTTGTGCTGTGAGGGTTAACGCATATTGCTATGTTTTACAGCAGAGAGCATGGCCTGCCTGTGCTCCTAACTATATCTCTTCAATTTTAGTAGTTTGTTCCAGGTAATAAGGAGTGAGGGGCTCATATACATGGTTCTGGAGTACGGCGACATTGACCTGGCACGATTGCTTGCAAAGCATGAGAAAGCACAGCGTGAAGGAGGGGTGACAGACTTGGATCAAAACTTTATCCGGCTGTACTGGCAGCAAATGTTGCAGGTACTTTAAGTTCAACAGCGTCCATCTCTTCATTAGTGTTTGTCAGGAGTCACTTGGCTGTCCAGTGATCTACAATCCTCAAGTTGTTGCCTTTTTCGAGCACTAGCAGGTTTTCACTACTACTTGGAGCCACTTTTAGTCCTCCTCCAAGAGGTTTATGGAGGGGTTTTCACTCCAATTTCCCAAATGTGTATTGACAAGAGTCAAAAGCCTCCTGCAGCAACTAGAAGAGGGTGCACATGGGTGACCACATGCATGTCCGTTTTGGCATACACATTGTAAAATGGCATGTGTGTTTGTTGTTTTGGAGCTAAAGCATATGCTCATGTCTGCATCTCCTGTTTTGCAGGCTGTCCAAACAATTCATGAAGCACGGATTGTCCACAGCGACTTAAAGCCTGCTAACTTCCTCATGGTCGAAGGACAATTAAAACTCATAGACTTTGGTATAGCTAAGGCAATCCAAAGCGATACAACAAGCATTGCACGGGAGAATCAGGTTGGGACGCTCAATTACATGTCTCCGGAGGCTATCCTTGGGGGGCATAATAACATCAGAGGGGGACCTCCCATGAAGGTAGCCATTTGCCCTGACGGCACATGCAATGAGATTACCCCAGACCTGTTAGGTCAAGACTTTGGAAATGGCTGGGTAGACCAGGGTTTCTTTTCCTTATGGGCTTGTAATCCATGTTCTGCATGTTTGAGACTTTGCATTGTTGTAGAAATATGTGCCTTCAACGCATTTCCAACTTATAACTACTTCTGTCAAAACATGCAAGCAATCTTGCGTCTAAGCGACTAGAATCTTTTATCGAGGAATGGGCTTGTAATCCATGTCTTGCATGTTTGAGACTGTGCATTGTTGTAGAAATATGTGCCTTCAACGCATTTCCAACTAATAACTACTTGTGTGAAAACATGCAAGCAATCTTGCGTCTAAGCGACTAGAATCTTCTATCAAGGACTGACTCTTGAAGTTTGTTGATGTGCTAGGTTGGGCGCCCATCTGATATATGGAGCCTAGGATGCATATTATATCAAATTGTATATGGACATACTCCATTCTCCCACTTGCCCTTCATTCAGAAGATGCACGCCATAACCGACAAGACACACATTGTGTCCTTTCCGCCGATCACAAACCTACATCTTTTGGATGTTATGCAAAGATGCCTGGACCGCAACCCCCGCACACGGATCACCATGCAGGTATCGGCTGATCCTGTTTGTCAAAATTACCTAGGAACTGGGTGTTGAATCCCAGTGAATGCTCAAGAGTCCAACCAATAGGGCTGGAGCTAACGTAGCTTTGTTGTTAATCTGTCTGTTGTGGCACGCACACACACACACACAGACACACACACACACACACACACACACACACACACAGAGTCCTGGTGGTTTGTTTGCTATGAGGTCGTGAGATACTATGTCGTGTCAGCCCATATGTGCTTATAACCTTATTGTTGGTTGTACATTCAGGAGCTCCTTCAACACCCTTTTCTCCGACCACACACTGCGCCTGCAGCACCTAATCAAGTGGGTCTCACACGGGAACAGCTCAAGAAGTTGCTCTCCCAGGTACCAATTACCTTGTGTCATCCCGGTCTTCTTGCCTTGTGGTTTGATGGCTGTGTCACTTCAGGCATTCCATGTGACAGGGTGGGCATCACTTGCCCCTATTGCACCTCAATACGGGGAGTCTTGGATGCCATGGAGGCGGTGGCATAGTTTGGGCAGGTCCCCAAGTACTGCATCTTCACTGCTTGTGTACTGTGGGTATAGGCGTGCCGGAGTGCTAGGATTCATTGACTGGGTCTGCAGGTTCATACATTGCTGATGCGGGTTTCTAGGTGGCAGGCTTTCTGTACCTTAATTGATGAATGGAAAGTTCCTTCTGAGCGTCTCACTGCTCTTTCATCCTAAATGATCTGACGTTTATTTTCTTACTTTTTTTCCCTTCCGTTTTGCACCTTCGCAGACAGAGGAGGATCGATTTGGTTCTTTAATCAGTGTTGCGTGCTTAATACGCCTGTGAAACCTTAGAGTTTGGAGTCTTGGTTGGCACTGACTAATATAAACTCTGTAGGTTCCAGGTTGGTCCATCCTTGGCTTGTGCTCCCCCCCCCCCTCCCCCCGGGTACTTATGCCAGGCTTCCTGAGAGGATAATGTCAACTTCTGCTTAAATTCCTGGGGCATGCCACAGGTCTCGCAAGCAAGTGTAAGTGGGGCCGATGTTGACGCGTTGTCCGAAGAACTCTTCCGACAACTCTCCAGTGGCGAAAACTTGGACATCAAGTCCATAGTGCAAAACAATATAAGCTATCATCAACAGGTACCTTCCTTGCAGATCAGACAACCCCCCCTCACGTGTCTTTCATGATGACAGAGCCGGGGGCATTACAGCCGGTCTTTTGAAATCTAAACGCAGTTCCCCGCGCAAGTGAAGGATATGGATTGAAGGATATGTTCACTCAGTCCCAACTGAGTACTCTTCCTCTAAGTCCCTCAACAAGGAATCCGTCGAAAAAGCACAGTGCTGAGCGTGCATGATGTGTGACTGCAGAATGTGGATACTGCTAGCGAACAGAAGCAGCATGGGACAACTGGCCTCAGCCCAGAAACTGATCTGCATGTAGGGATGTCAAAAATGAATGTGAAGGAGGATGCAAGCGCAATGTGACCTATAAGGGCTGGCATGTTGAATGGTTCCACAACTGGATGCAAGCGGGCTGCATGGCCTGCACAATATGCCACAGACCATGCCACTTTCTGAGTGTAATGAAAGGAGAATTGGGCTGAGCACGGCAGGCTTGGCTGGCTGATAGGTTGACTCCTGCAGGACTGCTACCCCAGTGAGGTATGCAAAGCAGACCCCTAGGTTCCTGGGCTCGTTCATGCCAAAGCCCAAGCAAATCAGGTAACCATCCAGGGTGGAAGTTGCTATTACAAGCTGAAATCGTTGGGTCTGTGGCCACTGGCGACCTGCATGTGGTCTCAGGCAATTGCTGTTTTAACGTCTATCTCACAACCCATCACCAATGAAGGTTGCCACCCCTGCGGAGTTGTTCTTGGAACCCAGCCATGGCCCTATGTCATGCAGCGTGTAGGTCGCGCAACATATGAACCCAGGGAACAAACAATGCAGTGAAGTAAGAGTGAAGTGCTGGTGGCAGTGTGAAATCCAGCTTGGAAGGTGTAATCAACATGGACAGATCATAGCAATGCCAACCAAAACAAGCCAAAATGCCACCAGCGGTGTGACTGCTCATCACAAACATGAGCACCTTTTTTGATGTGGCTGACTGCGAATCACATGCGCTTGAAGAATAAATTTCAACTCATTACAGAATTCATGCAAGTCCAAATCACTATACCCTTCTGCCACTGGAGATCGAAGATGCAAGCATTGCCTCATCGGTTTCTGTCCCGCATCACTTTGACAATGTAAGTTCGGAGGGTACGTCGAGCCTCACCTAACATCCCCAGTTGTATTCCAGACACAAAGCCAAACAATACGTCCAGTGTACACTTGCCTAACCTATGCACCCGCAGCAGCCAAGCCGGCCATACCATTGCTCGAGAGCACAAGGCTTGGCTTGGAGATCACTGCATCAATCAGACCATACTCCACAGCCTCCTGTGCGCTCATGAAGAAGTCGCGGTCTGTGTCCATCGTGATTGCCTCCATTGTTTGACCAGTGAACTCGGCAAGATATCCGTTCAGGGTCAGCTTGTGGTGCAGAATCTCATTTGCTTGGATCTCAATATCTGCAAGAGGCAAGGCAGCCGCCAGGTTGGTAGTGGCCATGAAGAGATCAAAAACGCAATAAATTCCACAGAACCTTCTTCCTCAAACTTGTAGAGCTCAACACACACATTGCAGCACCACCATTACAAAAATATCAGCTCATTATACATCATCTCTAGATGCCCTACATGTTTTCGTCATCGATAACAGCAACATCAAAAAGGGCCCACCAGCAGCCTGGCCTTGGGCTCCTCCCAAAGGCTGATGGATCATGATCCTGGAATTCGGGAGTGAGTAGCGCTTCCCCTGCGTCATACGCATCACAATTCACATCCCGAAATAATCCTGACTAAGCCAGGCATAGAAATCCCCTCACATCCAGGATAGAAAAGAGTATCAACAGCACACTCAAACTTCAAGTCAACAAACCAGGACAGTGCAGACTAAGATTGATCATTCACCCACTGAGCTCTACTCTACCAAATGAGCCTGAAAAGAGACCAGCCCTCCTTGGGTTGTGGCCCTACCAAAACCACATGTCCACATAGGGACCAAACAGGTCTTGGAATTGAGTGAGGCTTTCTATCCTGCCACATGTCCGCCTTGCCAAAGCCAACGTTAACCCCCAAACATAGCATACCTTGTGGCCGGAGGCTAGCAGGAATGCGCCCATAGAAGCGGCCAGCCCGACGCATACGGTGCTGACATCTGGTCTGATGTGTCGCATTGTGTCAAAGACTGCCATCCCTGCTCCCCAGCCATACCATTGTTGAGCCTCCTGCCAAACCATGATAACTAATGGTGCCTTCAGGGAGGCACCATACTCCACCTTTGAAGGCCATAAAAATCAGCATCAATACCTAACTCAGGTGCAACAGAAGTACTACTAATCCAAGCAGGTAAGTAAGCCAAGCTTAAAAGACAGGAGCACACACCCTTCCCAAAAAAACGCTAGTGCTGCTTCATTAGTTTCCACAAGAACCTCATTCTTGAGAGCCCAGGAGGCTACCAAAAGCCTTAGAGATCGTCTTGCTGTGCTCTATCCTACAGTCTCCTGTCCTAAGAATCCCCAAGCATTCAGAAGATCCACCTGATTCCAGTTCATCTGACGTTCCAACCCTAAGAATCACATCCCCTGAGCTCAACTCGGCCTCCTTCCACATGGCTTCCTTTCAATCAAACCTATGCCCGTTCTTTGATGCTGCAAAGAATTCTTTCGTGGTGCGTAAGACACCCCCGTAAGGGGGGGTGGGAACTTCCGCAAAATACATGTAGACAATGCAGACAAGTGGTGCTTGGGGTGGCCGGGGGGGGGGGGGGTGGGCTCATATTGGAAGAGGGTCCAGCGTCTGAATTTGTCTTGAATATTCAGGCACACGCAAGCATAAGTATGCATGTCACAGCACTAGAAATTTTTTCTAAAAAGATGCAGGCCGCTTGACATTACGAGGGACAAATGCATTTCCATTTCAATGCTTGCTTTTCCCCGTATCCCAGCCAAGAAAAACAACCCACATCAAAAGTTCTAGCATGGAGGACACCAGAACGGTCAAAGCATCATTGCTTCTGACTTGAGCAACGTTCCTTAGCAATTCCATCAATCATGAACCTCTTGTAATCACCCTTCATGAGGGGATTCTCTGCAGGAATGCATCAATGCATCTCAAGATGTAAGTTGGAGGCCCCCGAAAGGTGAGTGTCTGACCTGCTGTCACAGACCCTCCAGGAGAGTTCACATACATAGTGATGTCGTTTTTCCCTGCGCTGTCTAAATATAGCAGCTGC
>KV908413.1:404947-412447 GCA_002005505.1 Botryococcus braunii
CCTGCTGATGCCTGCCGCAGCCCTCCGCCTTCAAAATGCTGCTACAACCAGAGACTGCGCACATGCGTGCGTGCATGCGTGCGTGTGTGTGTGTGTGTGTGTGTGTGTGTGTGTGTGTGTGTGCGCGCGCGCGCGCGCGCTCGCGTGAGTGTATGAAAGTGTGTGTTTCTCTGTGTGCATGTGTATGTATGTGTATGTGTGGGTGGGTGAGCAGTACCCACTGGGTACGTGCGTCCCTGCGCGTGAGTGTCCACATGTATGTATGTGTGTCTCGGCTGCATATACGGGCGTGAGCGCACGAGTGCATGCGTGTTTGGGTATGCACAAAGGTGCAAGGTACAAGAGAGAGAAGCCCCCCCACACCCACACACACACACACACACACACACACACAGACACACACACACACACACACACACACACACACACACACCTGCACACACATGCGCGCGCACACGCACAGGCACACGTGCGCACATTAGAGGGCTTCCGAGAGAGAGTGTGCGGAAGGTAGGGCATGGCGGGGGCTACTTCTATTTTTTGTGGCATTGGATCATCATATGCATAACTACTAAAATAGCGCCATCCGTTTGCAGGAGGAGGTGAAGGGGAAGAAGCGGAAGGGGCCGCTGCCCCTCTGGCTGGCAGAGATCCTGCTGCTGGCCTCTGTTGGCGGCCTTCTGTACGCGTCCCTCAAGTTTGAAAAGGAGATTGCTGCCTTCTTGAAAACAACGGGAGATGCTGCCGAGTCCCTCTACGAGCGCGTCTTCCCCACGCCCAAGTACTGAGCCTCGTTCTTTTCCCCCCAAGGGGAACGAAACGTCCTCGTCTTCCCATGGCCAAGTCCCATCTTCCCACCCCTCAAGTGGTGATCCTCATGTTTCCGCCAAGGGGAACGAAACGCTCTCGTCTTCCCGTGGCCGAGTCCCATCTTCCCCGTTGGCGTGGGGATTACACTCGGCACTCGCAGATCGATGAGTGCTAATATTCATCTTTCCAAGGGAAAGGGCCTTCTTTTCCCTTGCTTGAGTCCCATCTTTTCCACGATCCCAAGTACCGATCCCCATTTTACCCCAAGGGAAGAATCTAGGGCCAGAGCCCCATCTTCTCCGCGCCTCCAAGTACCGACCCCCAGCCTCCCCAAGGAAACGATTTTCTTTTCATGGCCAAGTTCCATCCTCCCCACGCCCAAGGACTGATCCTCGTCTCTCGATTTGACAGACCTGTGTCTTTCCATTGCCATGGGCGGGCAAAGAGTGTTTTTTGCAGCAAATCGGAGGTGCTGGGACATCGGGCAGGCCTTTTTTAAAAATCTTCTTGCACTTGGCAGACAGATTGCTGAATCCGGGGCTCTTGCCTTCGCCAGCAGCGGCCCTCCAAGGTGACATGTCAGCAGTATCCTCCGCGTGTGCCGGGTCATGCACACTTTGACACTTTTTTTGAATATGGACAGACTTTTTGGAAGGCGGGCCGCCCAGCTCCCCTGTCCTCCTCTCCCCCCACCCCCCCCCCCACCCCCCAAAAACTGATCACAGAGGGGTTCCAGAATGGGTTTCATGCACAGGGGCAAGCAGCATAAAACAGGGCCCAGCAGTTAGTTTGGGAAAGGCTTCAAAGGACAGCAGGGTTTCCCTGGCATAAGGCCGAAAGGGTGGGGGCCGCCTGGCCCATGGGGCCTTTAACTGTGGTTAAAGGCTCGACGTAGGCCTGGCTCAAGCCGCTGTGGCTCTCCTGGTTTTTTCTTCTCTCTTGTTTGGGGTGGGGGGGGGGGCGGCGCGGGGAGGCGTGATGAGCACAGCTGCTCATGCTTGTGTTCTCACGGCTCTCGGATGTAGCCAGGCTGGCCGAGTTGTTCGAAGGAACCTGGGCGGCGCCGTCTCTGCTGTGGGAGGAATGTGTTTGTACGTGTGTGTGTGTGTGTGTGTGTGTGTGTGTGTGTGTGTGTGTGTGTGTGTGTGTGTGTGTGTGTGTGTGTGTGTGTGTGCGTGTGTGCACGTGCGCGCCCGAGTGCAAGTGTGTGTTATGTGATTTGACGTTGATTAGCAAGAAAGTTTGCTTTTGGGGGTGGCTATATTCCTTTCAATTACCCGCAGGCCCCCTTCGTGTTTACTGGCCAGGTCCATTGCGTAATGTCTGTGCTCCGTAGTTTTCATGTCTTTGTCGAAAACAATCGACCGAAGTCTGCTATTGAGTTGCTGTTCTAAAGGCTGGCCTAATATCGGCCCAAGAGGGAGACTGTGTAGGTTGTGGTGGGAGGTATAAATATGGGCACAACGCCCTATTGGAAACAACACCAATATATTAATATATGGAAACATATGGAAATCAATGACTAATATATGGAAACAACGCCCTCAAGCCTTGTGTAGCTCATGGGAGGAGGTGTTGACAACAGCAATATGCCAGTAGTTTATAGGTGCCACAACGTGGGGTTGCTGATGCAATCTGAAGCCATCACCACTCCAGGTAGGGTGCCTTGCAGTGGGAGGCTGCACTCAAGCCAGCCCGTGAAGAGACTCGAGAAGAGGCACCATAGGTGATCACTCATCTGCCAATGACATCACAGTAAAACGGAGGTGTGGATTCACCACAGCAAAGCAACGTAATTCAACAGTCAGGAATATAACAGTTTAGATTAAATGTAATATACCAGTTTTAACGGTAATATAACCATCCTGGCTAGCGGTCATGCCGGGGCGCATTGACAACAGAAGCATTTGAAGCCAAAAACAGCATACCCAAAACATGGAAATACAATGCACAGTGAAACAAGGTGTCCTCACAACCTACCAAAACCCGCATTTTACTCATTGGACACATTTTGAAGCCACACACCATCATCTTTAAAGCCACAAGCCCAGCACCACATATGCCAGAAGTTATGACGGACCACTAACCTAACCTCAATTTTGTTTTAGCTCTAATAAAATTTGCCAGGTACATGGAAGCCATCAGCACAAGTTTTGTTTACATGTTGCAACCTGACCAACAGGCACTGGCCATTTGAGCACCCTCGTGTTGCCCACCACCCCCCCCCCCCCAACCTCTCTAACTGTAAGGGGTCGACACTTGGTCAACAGGCCCCAAACATATATACCAGCACCACCAACCATCCCCCCGCCCCCGCCCGCCACCCAACAAAGGTTTACCATCCTATTTCCTACAGAACTCCACACTTCAAAGTTGCCACACCAAAGTTGCCTCTCACTGCAGCCCACATGCGTGCATAATGGAGAAAGAATAAGTCAGAATGGAGGAAAAACAAGTCGGCACTTCTCTAGCCCGTCAATGAACTGTGGGTGCGGAAAACTTGGATCTCTTGGTCGGTACATGGTATATCAGCATCGCTCAGCGCCTATTAGTCGACCTTCAGGAAAGCTTTCACATCATGATGTACATCATCATGAGTGATCAGTTCCAACACGTGCGCATCATCATCAACACGTGAACATCGTCATGAAAACGTGAACATCATGAGTGATCGCTTCCGACAGAGCCCACCCTCCCAGACGTGGAGCATAGGACTCCCGTGTGCAGAGATTGACACATTCGACCGGACGTGTGGTCGAATGACCACACGTGCGGTCCACTGAAAAATCACATAACTCCAGAGTAGCTCAAAGAATTCGAAAAATTTCTCCACTCTACGTCTCTAACGCCTCTTTCTTCTCTTGTTCCTCCAGCTTCGCCTTCTGCCTGAACAGCCATGCTGACATTGCGACACCAGCCACCAAAACTGCACCCCCACACTGTGTTATGCAAAGCTCAAAACTGGAACACCCATGAGATGTTGAGATATATTTTCCAGGGCCATCACAGTCAGTGTTTTCCAGCTCAGCCAAAAACACACATCAGGACGTATAGTTGCAAATTGCAACCCCAATATACAAATCTGACCACGCCAAACCACACAGTGTGGAGAGATGCTTGCCAACGAAGCTTACCTACGATGATGGAATTGGAGAATGCATTCCCAGGTGCAAAAAATTCGGCCGGAGCATTGGCTGTGCCTTGCAGCATCTCCCTTTCTCGGACTGTGTACTTGTTAGCTGGCAATTTGATAATCTGGTTTGCTGTGGCCGACAATCCCATAATTAGCTTCCAAGTTATGTAGCAATCCCCACCCCCCCCAAAAAAAAAAAAAAAAAGAAAAAAAAAAAGAAAAAAAAAACACACACACACTCTCACTCTCTCTCTCTCTCTCTCTCTCTCTCTCTCTCTCTCTCTCTCTCTCTCTCTCTCTCTCTCTCTCTCTCTCTCTCTCTCTCCCCTCCCCCCCCTCCCTCCCTCCCTCCCTCCCCCCCCCTCTCTCTCTCTCTCTCTCTCTCTCTCTCTCTCTCTCTCTCTCTCTCTCTCTCTCTCTCTCTCTCTCTCTCTCTCTCTCTCTCTCTCTCTCTCTCTCCCCCCCCCCCTCCCTCAGGCAGACAGACAGACAGACAGAGAAAGGGGGGTGACTCTTTTATACGTGGATTTGGTTACCAAGAACAGGAGCATACCTGACAGCTTGTTAAGATTGACATCCGGGTTTAGTGCATCAACTTCGGCTCTGGATATGTTACGTTTAGAGATGATATCGTTTATGGTTTCTCCTGCTCGAGCTGGGTAGGTCCGGTATTTCCCTTTACCAATCCCAGCCAAGATCTCCTTGTCACGCTTAGAGAGTTTGTTCGCCGGCAGGATGATAGTTTGACCTGCCTTCAGGGCTTTCTCATTAATATCATGGTTTAATGCCAGCAGCTCCTTGGTCGTTATATCTGCATAACACATAAGGCATCAGGCAAATTTAAATGTGGAATCAAATTTTATCCCACGCCAATCATCCTTAAAAAGACAGGGAATCCCGTCCTGTGATGACATGAACTCTCTCCAGGATAAGCGAGAGACAACATTCCAATCCCACAAACCTTGTCAAGAAGGGGGGAGAGGGGCAAAGAAACAGTACCTCTTTTTTCTGCGATGCTCTCCAAGGTATCCCCCTGCCGTACAGTGTAGGGCCTGGCAGTGAAGCCTGCCCGAACTTGTAGGCGAGGTAGCCGCCTCTGAGATACGATTATCTGCTAAAAATCAAAACGATTATGCACATTAATTTGATTTCACAGGCCCTCAATGTGCCAGCGTCACGTTTGCCAACAGCCCTCACGATACAAGGACAAGCAAAGAGGGGCATCCTAGCAATAACTCGTATACATCATCGGGCGAAGGTGAAAAGCCATTTACCTTGCAACTAGATTGCTGTATAATGTGACGGCTGCCAATCAGAGAGGTTCCTTGAAGCTGTACCATCGGAACCCCGCAGAGAGTCCGCAGAAACTCAAATGACAGAGGATACTTTCAACCCACGCAGGGCTCCCCAAACCAGGGAAAAATTTTGGGTAGGTTGGAGCCCGTCACACAAGCCAATGTTCATAAAGACGAATTTTAGGAACTCGGTGATTGTTGCCGTTACCCTAAGCTCCTTCCCGTGACGGATTCTGCGACGGGACTGGTCACCAGGAACTGAGGTCGTCATTGTACTGCCCCGATCATTTTAGACTTTCCGTCATGACAATTCAAACAGTGCACGGCGTAACAAGATTGATTTCTACGGGATTATCATGTGTTTCAGTAGTCTAAGAAATTGTAATTTGTATGCTATAAACGCGATGACTTTCCAGGTTACTCTGTTGGGCCAGAGGTTGTGATCTCGTTCATGGACTTTTACGACGCGAATGCTGTTGATTTCGACGCAGACGATGGGGCTGGACAGGATGAGGTATTTCGATTCATGCCATTCTTTTAAAACAAATTATTGCTGGCGTGTTCTTTGAATATCTGACTCCGGTGGGGATC
The DNA here is from genome assembly GCA_002005505.1 of Botryococcus braunii. NCBI lineage: Eukaryota > Viridiplantae > Chlorophyta > Trebouxiophyceae > Botryococcus > Botryococcus braunii. The sequence goes on from KV908413.1 coordinate 410,777, forward strand.
GCAGCGGTTCGCGTCTTTGCGGGAGAGCATTGTATTCCTCATCGACGCCCAACCCCATATGTTTGAACAATGTGATGTATCAGGATTGCAGGTAAATTTGTGTGAATCCGCTTTCAGAGTGCTACGTTGCTTGGAGCAAGCCTTGAAACTCTGTAAGGTCGTCATGAGTTAACAAGATGCAAGTTACCAGTCAATAACAGTCGTGTCGGATGCTCCCATGGAAATTCTGACATTAGATTTTGTAACCCTTTTGTGTTCCAACATTTTCAAACCGACCTTTTGCCATACGAGCGGTGATTACGTGAGTCCCTGTCCACATTGGATCATAATGCATGAAAAAATCATGCCCTGCAGGGCATCAGTCCAAAAGACACGTGGTTTGATGTGGCAGTCAAGATCGCACGGGAAACAATTAAGTCTCACATTATCGGGTCTGCCAGTGACAAAATGGCCGTGATCTTCTATGGAACGGTGAGCCCTGCCCGTGCTCGATTTAATTTGGAATAGTTTGCATGGTATACAGCTAGTAATTAAAGCACCACGGATTGAAGCCAAAACAGGGCTCACAAAAGAAATGCAGTTTGAGCCACATACGCTAATGCAATGTCCTGCGCCGCTGGTCCTCTCGCAATGAGACTCGCGAGGAGGACTGTTTGAAATCAGTACTGTGGTACTGTATTCTGCAAGGAAATTCACCGAAGTCACAGCCGATGACATGCTGTTGTGTACTGCAGCGCGAGACACACAACAAGAATGCGCATGAACACGTATACACATACCAGGAGCTGGATGAGCCCGACGCGCAAAGAATACGTGACTTGGACTCGCTTGTAGGTGGGTGCATTCCCAGATATGTGTCTCCTGCTTTCTTGCTGGACCCACACAAGGACAATTGCGTTTTCAAAGCAAATTTTTTGGAAAGTCTGATGTATGATTTGTGCTGCCAGTCAAGTCATCCTGGTCCTTGTCTGTGCGGCAACATTTGTCAGGACTCCGAGCCCCGCTCCTTTCCCCCTTCCTGACAGAACTGAGGGTGCTTGCGCACATTTCCAGATTCTTGGGGCCTCTCCTGATTGAACACCCAAATTTCAAGGAATACTGAGAGAACACCCACATTTCAGGGATTTCTAAGTGAACACCCAAATTTCAAGGATGTCCGCTTCCCGGCCCAGAAGGAGAGCTGACCTGGAGGCGTTACGAGCGCTATTTTTGAATGTGATGCTGCAACCGTTGATGAAAAACCTGGTGGCCTCAGCGCCCTTGTTTGCAAAAGATCTAAACCCCCTTTTGTGTCGCGATCCCCTTGCTTTCTCAGCCCGTTGAAGTGTGCCAATTTGAGGGGGACTTGGCAGAGGACGTGGGTAAGTTTGAGGAGGAGATTGGGAGCTACAAGGATGGGGGCCTTGAACATCTGCGGTATGGCCTGTGGGCTGCGCACACAGCGCTGTCGTCGCCAGAGCGGGCGCAGAAGCGGATCATGCTTTTCACTAATGACCCCAATCCGGGAGGAGAGGGGAAAGATGCAAGGGCACGAAGGTGGGGCATTCGCATCTGGCCCCCAAACCGCCACCCCTGCCCTTGGGATGGTGAGAAGGCTTTGCGGGCTGGGGACTCGGGCTTGATCATAAATGCCGGGACTGAACATCTGAAGAATCTCAACCGTGGTGATTG
>KV908413.1:422447-424947 GCA_002005505.1 Botryococcus braunii
GGGGACTCTTGATGTGTAGCCAATGCAGGCCCACCTCTGGAAATGGCTGATAGGTGGCGCTTGGTTGTGAGTCTTCACAGAAGGCGGCGCTTGCTTCAGTGAGTTGCAGTAGGAATGATGGCCACGTGGTGCACCAGCTGCACAAAGCCTAGTGAATCTGCACACTCAACACTTTCCATGTTCCTCCTGACTTGGCCCATTGTCGCTGATGTAAGACGCCTCGTGTGATAAGTCATTTGTTAGTCAGGAAGTGATGCAGTACACCGGCGGCCGAGACATTGAAGTTCTTGGCCTGGATCCAAGCATCACTCTCAACATGCGATTCAACCAGTCTTGGTATTGTTCTTCCTTGTGAATTTGGTGTGAATCAGCAAATTTGTATTGCTCTTCCTTGTCAACTTGATGTGTGTCAAGACATGCAAAGCGGAAGAGGCTTTGAGAGCGCGCACGAAGACCAAGATGAGATCTCGGATGAATAGTCCTTACAGTTACCAACGGCACTCGCTTATCAACACAGGCGAAACGCCAAATCCAGCCGTACGCAGTAAAAGCAATTATGTATGATTGTACGAATCTGGTACACGGCCGTGGCGTACTCCCTTGACCATGCAACGAGGTACAAGGACCCACTATTCTTACATTCCCTCCCCCTTGGAACGAGGATGAACGGGCAAGGGCCGTCCTCCACAACGAGTATTGCTGGCGAAAACGGCCAGCTTCAGCCTCGGCCTTTGGCGGTACGTGAAGGTGGCGTGAGTCACAATTCGGCACTAATGGTGATGGTAGCTCGTGGGTGGGTGGGTGGCTGGTGGGTGGGATGGTGATGGTGGGAGTAGAGCCTGGAAGACACCGACGTCATGGTTGTAATAGGAGTTGGAAATACGTTGCGAACTTGCGGTGCCTTGCGAGCACAGGGAACTCTGAATATAAAAAATGGATGCCCTCTGCTATTATCCATAAGACGCAGCCTGGAACGGCGTGCCAGCACACGTACTTTGGTGAGGGGCCAGAAGTTTCAGAGGTATTCCCTACAAGGTTTTGAGGCCATGGATGAGCTTGTGAGGATGTCGAGAGACACCATGTCCGGGATCCCATTGCACCTCCAGCAATGCAAGCTTGAGGACCCGTGCGAGCATGGGCAACTCTGACCTTAGGGAATGGATGTCCTCTCTTGCTATCCATGAGACGTCGCCGGGAAAGGTGTCTAGTAGCTGAGCTATTTCTCAGAAGGGTTGACAGTCGAGGGCATGGAGGGACATGGGAGGATGTTGGGGAAACGCCATGTCATTGCTCCTTCAAACAGAGTTCCTAACTGTGATGCAGTCGCTTTAATTGGTGTGCATCCACCTCGGATATACCACCTCCTTCCATGATCATGAGGAACATTCATGACATGATCAGTTTTTCGCACGCTGCGACTTAAGAGCAAAGATAGTACCTGTTGAGCCACCATAAGAGGGGCAGGTGAAATGCCAGCTGCAAACACCAACATGAGATGAAATATTTACTTCATATGTCTCAACTATTGCATATCAAGAGTGGTGCGAAGGCATTACCGCACGGGCAACGATGTACGTAGGATGGATCACAGAAGAAGTAAATACATACCCTCTCGACAGCGCGCCTCAGAAGGTCGAGTATGCTGCTCTTCCCTATGCTGATTTCTAGCAGCCAAACTGCTGGGTGTAATATTCACTACACTACTCTGGGGTTCCATAGGTATCGCGACTAGAAGGACCACCGATATTAACAACAGAATTGCCCGCTTATCAGAGACTTGACAATTACCGTTGAAGTCACATACATGCGGTTCCCAAATTTCAGTCCACTTGAATCAAGCCAAGGGTCCCACGACTAAAGCATGGGGGTATCGAGTTCCATGGACATACATGTCTCGGAATAAAAATAGTTGCAAGACACAACAAGCGTATATACGAACGAGAGAGAGAAAGTTTATGAAGGCCTCCATTGGGGTTTAAATTTTGGGCCAAGCTTGTTGTTGCTGTTGTTTGGGGGTTGCACCGCGGAGTCCTTCGGAAGCAATGCTTCCGAAGCATCCATTGCTAGCTGCAGTACTGCCAAAAGCTAGTTTGAATGACACTTAAAGTCGCATGAATGCATAAAGAGGGTATTGCCAAGAAACAAAAACACGCTATTGACTTGCATCCACGTACACAGGATTCTTTGCAACAAATGGCATCATCGTTGTATATAATTTTGAATTAGGTGTTATTGCCTGTAAACCACACTCTTATCAGAGTTGGTGATGAACTGTGCTCCCAGAAAAGCTTCAGACGTGAAACAAGGCACGGCAAAGCAAATGGCACAGGAGTCTGATAAGGGCACTCATAACAACCTGACCTCTAGAGCACTTCCCTATTTATACTAACAATGGCTACATATTAATTAGCCTCCTGACAGGTTTAGAATTAAGAGTGAAGCCTATTCTAACCGCATACCAAAATTCCATCATGTAGGGACGCGGAATCTAGGGGCCAAA
>KV908413.1:427447-447447 GCA_002005505.1 Botryococcus braunii
ATGTGTAGCTCTAGCGCTGACGTGGTATGTACTGCCTAGAGTACGATGGCAAATTTTCTAAGGTGGGCAAGCGGGGAACTCGGCAGTGGTCCGGCGTCGTCACGCCTGAAACTCTAACAAAGAAAATCCCCTTTCCAAATTAAAGTTGATCAGAAAGCAAGTCACAAGGCCGTGTATTTGAAGAGGGACGGGCAGGGCGTGTGAGTTTTCAGGTAAGTCAATGTACTCCGTACAAGGTTCGGGGGTCACTTTGGCTAAAATGCACTTTTGCATGCTGTATTTTCGTGTGGAATGAGGAGGATAGGAGGCCAGCATGGCTTTGGGTGCCAGTATCCAAAGGACTGGCCCTTAAAAGAGGTGGGCCCGCGAGCAAGGTCTAAAGGGAAACATTGTGAGGCTTTGAACGCAAGGGCCGAAGGGGACAAAACTTGGGGAAACAGAAATTCGGTGCCTTGTCACAAACTTGGGGATTGCTCGCAATCTATTTAGAGTCATGGCTTGCTAGCCCCATGCGCTAACAACAACTCACAAAGGGACCGTTTAATGGCACCCTTATATGCAGAGCCCCTATCTACATGTAGCAGCAACTTCTCAAAGTGACCGCCACTTATTTTTTCGGGGGAGTGTTTTCATATATACTTAGATGAACGCGTACATTCTATAATTGGCCGCTCTGCGTCGCATTTAAGACGAGAACTTCACGCATTGTAATCAGTCGCTATCTTCGTCTTCATGAACGGATCTCTTTGCCTCAGTCAAATACTCTTCCGCTGATTGCCATAACAGTCATTGATGAGCTTGCCATTGATTACCTCATAGGATGTGCCTTTATATTACAGTATGATGTTCAATTAAAGCCCATGCGTGCCAAGTATGCCATAGGTCTTCCGAGTAATCAACTCATGCGGCCTGACACACATGACCCGAACATGACATACCAATTACTTGATCTGTCCTTCAAAACTAAGAAGATGAAGCTAGTGGTCGCGCCGTAGCGTGTTGGGACTCTGCAGGACTTATTTTACACACTTCATCTTTTTTATCTATCATGGAAATGTTCTGTGAGTGTAAATTCAGCGACAGCACCTATGAGCATCGCGTCCCGGACGGGCTCATGGATTTTGATGAGATTTTCGACTTAATGAGGACTTGCAAAGTAGATAGCGCCATCCTGCCGTTTTCCCTGCAGCTGAAAAATTCAACCGTCTTTGAGGGTGATCCCGTTCAAGCCCCTCTCTCCTCCACGCTTGCTGCCATGCATGAAATTGAGCCGGATGACACCTTGCTTAACTCTTGTCCTCTCCTCTGTGAAGTGAAAGTTATGCCTCACCTGTCTGAACTTGATGACAGCAAGAGACGGGATATTGAACAGTTGCTAAAAGAGTTTTCTGACTTGTTTAGTTCTGGCAAGGATGACTTGGGATGCATCTCTAGAGATGTTGGGGTTAGATCTAACCCCAACATCTGCCATCAAATTAACTTGAGACCCGAATCATATCCACCTTCTAAATTTAGAATTTAAATTTCGCAATATGTCCACTTGCTCAGAAAAGGAAAAGGAGTTCCTGTCTGGTGAAGTGAAGATGTTGTTGGAGTTAGGCATTATTCGTCCTTCTATGTCGCCTTGGGTGTCCGCGCCTGTTATTGTGAAGAAACAAGATGGCACGCTCAGACTTTGTATTGACTTCAGGCCCTTGAATGCATGTACAGTGTCAGACCCTTATCCTTTGCCTCTTATTGAAGCTATGTTGCGTAATATGGCCCATGCTAAATACTTTTCTGCCATGGATATCGCTTCTGCTTTTTGGCAAGTGTCTGTGCACCCTGAACATACTAAGTACACTGCATTTATGACCCATGAAGGCAAGTTTGAGTGGTTGAGAATGCCATTTGGTTCAAAAAATGCATCCAGCACATTTCAGAGACTGATGGATAATGTATTAGGCTCCTCCTTGTTTTTCCCATGCCTATTTAGATGATGTACATGTCTTTTCCGAGACTTGGGAACAGGCACGTAAAACATATTAGAGACACGTTTGAGAAGCTTGCATTACACAAAATCAAACTCAAGAGGCCCAAGTGTATTTTTGGAGCTAAATACTTGAAGACATTGGGACACGTGGTTGGGGATGGTTGCTTACGTCCAGATCCTGATAATGTTGCAGCTATCTTAAATCTGCCAGAGCCGAGAGACGTATCCGGCACCAGGTCAGTATTAGGAGCTGCTGGTTATTACCGCACATATGTTGAAAACTTTGCCAGAATCACTGATCCCTTGTCCCGCTTGCTCAAAAAGACAACTTTCTTTGCCTGGAGCCCCGAGTGCCAACTTGCTTTCGATGAAGTCAAACATCGCCTTGCTTCTGAACCTGTATTACGTGCCCCAAATTTCAAGCTACCTTTTGTTTTAACGACGGACTGGTCTAAAACTGCCATTGGTGCTGTGTTAAGTCAACCTGATCCTGACACGCACTTTGATCATCCTGTCGCTTTTGCATCTAAGTTGCTTAAGAATGCAGAACGAAATTATTCCCCCACTGAAGGTGAATGTCTTGCCTTAGTATGGACTTGTGAAAAATTTCGTCCCTTTCTGCTTGGCAGACGTTTCATAGCATATACTGATCACTCACCGGGTACCCCTTGTGTATTTGAACTCCAAAAGACACACAAACTCTAAGTTAGAGCGTTGGGCGTTACGACTGCAAGACTTCGACATTGAGATTAAATACAAGAAGGGGGAGGAGAACCTTGTTGCTGATTGTCTGTCACGTTGTGTTCATTCTGAAGCTGTTCACGTGTATGCCACTGCACCTGTATGGGAAACCAATTGCAATCCTGCCAAGCAAAAGGATTTGGATTCCGTGCCTTGTGTTATTTGCGGCTTCCCACAGGGGGACGACAATATTGTCCTATGCGATGGCTGCAATCGCTGTTTTCATTTGAGATGCCTGTTTTCACCTACATCTGTAGTTCCAGGAGGCTGCTGGTTTTGCCCAGCATGTGACCCATACCTAGGAAAGGGAGGACTAAAGATTGCCGAGCTCAAGAACGCAGAGACGCCTTGATAATGCCACAGATTTGATCCTTACAGGGACCCAGCATTTTTAGATTATATTCAGAGTGGGCATAATTTAGACCTCTTGGTCAATCTTCCTCCCCAACTTGCAGCGGAATATAGAAGAAGAGGGTCGTTCTTTGCGCAGCACCCGTCTATCGCTGACTGGCTTATGGTATTTAAGAATATTCGCGGTAAGCCCTCACGTTGGCTAGTCTGCCCTCCTGTGATGTACAGATGGGATGTCATTGCTATGATTCATGATGTCCTTGCTCATCCCGGTGTCTCTCAAACCCTTGTTGTTTTACACCAGCACTTTCATTGGCCTGGCATAAAGGCTGATGTTGAGTTGTTTGTTCGTACTTGTGAACCATGTCAGAAGCTCAGAGCTTCACTGCCTGACCCACCACGGCTACAGAAACCTGCCTTGTTCGGACCAATGGATCATGTTCATATTGATTTATTTGGTCCGATCCTTCGCCAGCTGGCGAAGGATAAGGACGGCAGACATGACAAGCAAAAGCTTTGGGTTGTTCTCATGATTGATTACTTCACCATAGTTGCGGAATTTGTCTTCAACAGTACTGTTGAAGACAAAACCCCCTTGTCAGTGTCAAAGTCCTTTTACAATGCCTGGATTTGTAGATATTGTGTACCTGCTGTTGTTACATCTGACAATGGTAACGAATTTTCAGCTGATTTTGCTCACATGCTGTCGAGACTTGGAATTTATCATATCCAGATCTCGCCCAACCACCCATCTGCTAACGGTGTGGTTGAACGTTTAGTTAAAACTGTGAAGGGAATGTTGACCAAGCACTATAATGACTTCCCCACTGACTGAACTTCGTCTTTGCCCACTGTGCATCAAGCGTACATGTCACGCAAACACACGTCGATATGTAACCTCTCTCCAGCTGAAATGTTGTATAGGTATATTCCTAAATTGCCTTTGGCTGTGAGAGATGTGCTTGTAAATGTTGCAGAGGCCCTCTCTCCTGAACATCACGTGTGCAAGTTGCAAGATAAACTCAGAGAGCAATATGACCTAGTGGCACGTGCATTGGATAACGCAATGCACAAAAACATTGTTGGTTAAGCTCAAAAGCTGCGTAGAAAAACAAAGTGCACTGATTTGGAGGTTGGGGTCCTTGGAAGTCACAAACATTGCTGGTCCACTGCAAACCGGACTCAAGGGTCCATTCAAAATTGTTAGCTTGAATGACACTAAAACCATAGCAGTCCTTGAAACTGGCCACACACGTTTCAAGGAAAGGAAGTATTTCAAAAGACATACCTCACACCCTGTCAAATACCACGAACCGCTTCGTGATTGGGGGAGTGGGGGGGGGGGGAGAGCATACTTCCAGGGACTATAAATTTCACTTTGTCCCTGAGTATTTCCCAGAGAACAATCACCAAGCAGCCATCATGCAATATGAAATATTTGACCAGGTGGAGTTGGGGCATTTGGTGGAGCTGGAACACTGACAGGTGGGGGCAGTAGTAGTACTCTCTCCATGCAGGTACCTGGACTTCAATTTTGTTTTATGCAGCTGGATCTTGTGATGGCAGACAGCTACAGGTTTGCAATACCCACAGGTCATGTTTTTGGGGCTTCCCCCACGCTGTTCAGGTTGCTGCAGCACTTTGGGGCTTCCCCCTTGGCTTGCAGACAGACCTGTACCTTATTTGTACCTTATTTTCTTTAGTGGTGCTTCCCCGTTGGCTTTTCGTCTTTCATTTGGCATTTGCGCCACAGATTTATTTGAGATAATTAATGGCACTTGCGCCAAGTCTTTATTTTAAATAGATTTCTGGCACTTGCGCCAAGCTTCGTCTTTCGTCCTATTGGCACTTGCGCCAATATTCCAGAAGATTCGACAAGATCTGGGTCGTGATCTGGGATGGGGGCTGGGATTGAGAGAGTGAGAGACTGGTCATACATTGCTTTGTTTGTTTTATCATTGTAGTTAGCTGCATCGGTTACGTATGGATGTAACCGAAGCGACGACGGATGTGCCATCCGAAGTCGTCGCGGCTGCGGCAGAAGCACCGCCGGTAGTGGTTCCAGAGGAAAAGAGGACTCTTGATAACACCTTGAGGCAGTGTCAGATAGCTGAGAAGGCACAGTATGTTGCTACTTTGCCGGCCCAGCTAAATGGCCACAGCAATAGGGTAATTGTTCAGGATTTTCTGCAGCAGCCAGGCTGCTACCAAACGGCCAGGACTCATCTAAAAGATGTTCAAAAGTATATGAGAATCCTCATGAAGACCTTTGACCACATTTATCAGAATGTCAATGTCTCACTTGAGACATCTGGCATAGGTGACCTGGAGGTGGGCCACCCCTTTACTTCATGACATATATGTCATAGCCTTAGTTATGACATATAATGTATTGGTAATTCACGTGACTGCACGGTACGGCAATCACGTGGGGCAGCATTCTCGCGGGCATAGATAAGCTCGGCTGTCTGCGTGAATCCCTCATGTTGATAATACTGGATTTAACACTTATAATTATGGATACACGGGAACAGCAGCAGGAGCTGAGTGTTGTGAGAATACTGTTGTGAGAGAAACCACTTGTGAAGAAAAGGGTCCAGGGACAAGATCTGCTTGACGCACAGACGGACAGTGAAGGAGAACAGCAGATGGAAGATGCTCCCACCAAGAAAAAGAAAAGGAAGAACAGAGGAAGAACTCGTACGGCTCGCAGGGCAGCCAAGGCCAGAAAAACGGCAGAAGCCATGGAAGATGTTGTTTGGGAGCCTGAAGCAGCCGTATTGAGTGAAGTTGATGATACAGCTACTACAGCTGTTTGAGAGACTTGTGTTTGATTCAAAAGTCCTTTGTTTTGTGCTGCCAAAAGCACATGTGCATTACTGTGAGGGAAGAGATTGCATTTTGAGACTGAAATGGAGCAAGTTGTGCTGCCAGAACCATGCAGCAGCACCAGTCATTGCCTATAGATCAGAATTGGCTTGTTTTGACCACGCATTGCTGACAACCCATGGGGAGCACATTACCCCAGTGCTACTTGTAATTTGTTTTGGAGCTGGTGGTCAAGACATGTTTAGCCAGAACCTGCCTACTATATATTGATTGCGGGTAAGCAAGAATTGAACAATTCAGCTCAGGAGTCTAGTGGTATGATTGGCTTATTTGTCTTGAGTGAGGTGACATATCACAAGTCAGGAGGACTCAGTGTACTACAAAGCAGACATTATACAGTACCATAGTTGTACTTGCAAATAGGTGCACTACAAGTGATGTACGATCTACTTCTTGTTTGCAAAAACAAGATCAAATGTAACTTAAGTTCATGACAAGGTCATGTTGATGCAGATTATGCTGGTGATATTGACAGCAGGCATTCTACCTCGGGGTACGTGCTATCAGTGTTCGGCAGTGCTATGGTCTGGGGAAGTAAGAAGCAACATTCAGTTGCTACCTCTACTGTGGAGGCAGAGTTCATGGCAACCAGTCTGGCTATTAAGGAGCTTAACTGGCTGCGTGGGTTCATGGAGGAAATTGGAACTTCTCCTTGGTCTGTGAAGCTATACTGTGACAATCAGGGGTGCATTGCTAACCTGAAAAACCCACTGTATAGCAAGTATACTGCGCACATTGCAGTGTGCTTCCACTTTGCACGTGAAGCTATTGCAAAGGGGCAGGTTACACTCTGCTATGTGGAGTCTGCGAGGAACAAGGCAGACATGCTGACAAGGCCTCTCGCTCACCCTGTCTTCCAGGTGCACAGCCGAGCATTTGGACTTGTGAAGATGACATAGGTGACAGGGTGCTGTCAAGGGGAAGTGATACAGTAGAAACGGCCAAAGGATGCGGGAACAATGGTTACAACTTGTTTGGGCTCCACCTCAGTACCCGTCCAGTCCGGCCCGGTCCTTCCTCTGCCAAAGCCTTATTCTATCCTGTTCTAAGTGTGTCCCTGTCTCCATCGCCAATGCGCCTTGTCAAGTAAGGGGTCACTCCCTTGGCGCGTGAAGTAGCCACTTCTTGGCGTGGAGGAACATAACTCACGAAGGGACCTTTATGGAGGTCCAAATCCTCGTGGTCCGGTCATTTTCCTATAACACGCGACTATTCCTGTTACACCCTCCCCCCCTTAGCTTGGACATCACGGCCAAGAGGGAGACTCACTCTAAACAACTACACTACGCACCTAACACACTTGGCAGAGGTACGGTCCTGTCACGTCCTGTCCGCGGGTACTAGTCTGGCGTCCCCAGCCCAAGCCAGACCCCTGTCCTGTCCTGTCCTGTCTTGTCTTGTCCAGCCCTGTCCGTATAACAATGTAAAATCTGTCCCGTCCATACATAAATTCGCCCGTCCTGTCCAATAGGAATTCTACCCAACGGCAGTGGGGCCACCCATCTGCGTCGGGCGTTACGCTACAGCGCGAGCTAGCACGGATGTCGCGACATTACATGATTGACGTCCGAAACCTGACAAGGGTGAGCAGTCAGCACCGCACGCACCTGAGGTAGACGACACCCTACCTCGACGAGTCCTGTCCAGGGTGAGCGGTCATCACCGCACGCACCCGAGGTAGACATTCTACCCCGCTTACGTCCTATTCATCCGAGTGCGCTCTAGTACTGGGATACCCCCAGGGTACACTCTAAGGGCCAAGCTTAGAGCTTCCAAGGTGGCCCAAGGACGCACCGAGGGGCCGACCCGACCTGCCAGAGCACTAAGCGCGCCTAGCGCGCTTCCGCTGCTTCTCAGCATTTTTACCACGTCCTTTACGTTTCTTGTCCACCTTTTCTTTTTGTTCCGGCCTGTGCTCCGTGGTTAAATCCCAGTACCGCTGTAACGCCTCCCTGGCGTGTTCTAAGTTATCCTCTGGCTCCCAAGTATTATGAATATCCTGATACCCGGTCCACTTTACAAGATATTCTCGCGCAGTTTTTCGACCTCGTAACTTTCGTTCCCTATGAGCTAGCACAGCCTCGACCTCATACTCCTCTTCTCCATCAATAATCTCAGCTAGAGGAGGAGGTTGTACCGTCCCACCTTCCTTATAAGGCTTAAGCATAGAAACATGGAAGACATCATGAACCCTCAGAGTTTTTGGAAGCCTTATTCTGAAAGCTACCGATGATACCTCCTGGACGATGGGAAAAGGCCCAATAAACCGAGGTAAGAGTTTTCTTGTCCGAGTATGCTTGAATTTCAGATTCTTTGTTGAGAGGAGGACAGGTTGGCCTATTTTTAAAATAGGAGCATCTTTTCTCCTCGCGTCCGCATATGCCTTCATGCGGTCCTGCGCAGCTTTGAGACATGTCCGCGCTCTTTCTAGATCCCATCTCATCCTTCGTACAAACTCTGCTGCTGCCGGTACATACTCACGTACAGAAGATGTCACACCTTCATAGACTTCCTGGAAGGGAATCGTGGGATCCTGACCGAAGGTCAATCTAAAGGGAGTAGTGTTGATTGATTGCTGAAAAGTGTTGTTGTAAGAAAATTCAGCCTCACACAAATGTTTATCCCAGTCGTTGTGTCTTCCAGTGACGTAATGACGCAAGTAGTCCTCCAAGATCCTATTAATTCGTTCCGTTTGACCGTCGGTCTGCGGATGAAACGCTGTAGATAGCGCAGAGCGACAACCGGTCAACCGAAAGAGCTCTTGACAGAAGCGACCCACCCATCTAGGATCTCTGTCTGACACAATATGAGTGGGAAACCCATGCAAGGTGAAGACACGGGTCCGCAACAGTTGAGCTATCACTTCTGCACTTGCGTCAGTGGTCGTCGGAGCAAAGTGCGCATACTTTGACAACCTATCAACAGCAACCCAGATAGCGTCATACCCTTCCTTAGTTCTTGGCAGTCCAGTGATTAGGTCCATAGACATTGATTGCCACTTTCTGTCAGGTATTTCTAGAGGGTGCAGTAACCCTACAGGTAAGTGTGCTGGGGCTTTGACACGTTGACACGAGTCACATTGGGCCACAAAGTCAGCCACATCTGAGGCCATCCCTGGCCACCACCAGGAACGTTGAACTAATTCGAGGGTCCTGTCCCTGCCTGGATGACCAACTATAGGTGGTCCATGCAAATTTTCCAGGATTTCTCTCCGAAGGTTACGTTCGACACCGTCAGAACTCATATGGTGGGAGGGAACGTAAATGCGCGCACCGCGCTTCCGCAAGCCACTATGGAAGCTTAACTTGCGGCGATTTTGTTTACGATGGAGCCAATCATCTATCTCATATGCCTCACTTAAAACCCTTCCCCATCCCCTCAACCCGTCCATCGGCGTGGGTAAGGTGGTGGAGTCTGCAGCCTCCCCAACCCCCATCGCTCCTACTCCGACAGGGGGAGAGTGCTCCCCCAGGGGCCCTGCCCTAGCCTGAACCGACGCCTGAACCCCAGCCTGGGCCCGAGCTAGGGCTCGGACGTGGGCCCCGGCTAAGTGAGGACTCCTAGACAATGGGTCAGCAGGGTTAGTGGATCCCGGTGCATATTCCCATTGGATGTCGAATAACTGTAGAAACTCCGCCCAGCGCGCCCGTCTGGGTGAGAGTAGGGTTTGGGTTTGCAAAAAACTATTCGCGCGATGGTCCGTAACAACTGTGAAAGTTTGCCCTAATAAGTAACACCTCCACTCCTTGAGGGCATACAACACACCTGCAAGCTCTTTCTCAGTTGTGGAATAATTGCGTTCGGCATTACTAAGCTTTTTACTGAAGTATGCTACAGGTCTACCTTCTTGCAATAGTACTGCACCCACCCCATAGTCACTGGCATCTGAGATCACTTTGAAAGGCTTGCTACTGTCTGGGAGTGCTAGTACAGGAGCATTGGACAAAGTTTCTTTTAAACTTTGAAACGCGTGCTCTTCAGCTTCTCCCCACGTCCAAGGAACTTTGCCAGTGAGCCGGGTTGAGGGGGCCGCAAGCGTACTGTAACCCGGGACGAACTTGCGGAAGTAGTTGGCTAGTCCCAAGAATTGTCGTATGTGCGTGCTCCCCGTGGGTGTTGGCCAGTCCACAATAGTCCGAACTTTGGCAGGGTCAACTTTGATGCCGTCGCGCCCCACGACATGTCCCAAATACCGCAACTCGTCAGCAAAAAACTCACACTTGGATAATTTTGCATAAAGTTTTTCCTCTCTCAGCCGAGTAAGGATGCGAGTTAAGTGCTCTAAGTGCTGTTCCCTGGACTTGCTGTATACCAACAAATCATCTAGGTAAACCACAACAAAACCCTCTCGAATAAAATCATGAAACACACTGTTCATCAGTCTCTGAAACGTGGAGGGAGCATTCGTGAGACCAAAAGGAAGCACCAAAAATTCAAATGAACCTAAGGGTGTTCTAAAAGCGGTTTTGGGAACATCAGATTCATGTAATCGCACTTGATGGTAGCCTGACAAGAGATCAAAAGAGGTAAAGAACTTTGAACCCTGCAGCTTGTCCAGAAGATCGTCTATCCGTGGCAACGGATATTTGTCCTTCCTTGTTAAGTTATTAACTGCCCTGTAATCTATAACCATTCGGAATGTTCCGTCTTTCTTTCTCACAAACAATATGGGGCTACCATACGGTGATGCACTCGGCCTGATGAAACCCTGTGCCAGTAATTCCTCAACCTGCCTCCGACACTCCGCCACTTCTGGTTCAGCCAACCTATAAGTGGGGCGACAGGGCGGCGTATGGCCGGGTGTCATAGGTATAGTGTGCAAGATGCCCCTGTCTGGAGGTAAATCTGGCAATTTCTCTGGAAAAACATCCAAAAACTCTAACAACAATTGCTTCAAGTCCTGTGGCTTGTCTTTCATACCCTCAATAACACGCCGGGAGTTTTCGTTTAAATTTAGGCCGGTGGCTCCGCTGTCTTCGTCCCAAGGATTATCCCCCTCTGTAGTTGCCACTGCAACCCTATGGAGATAGTGTGTTGCACAAACTGAGTCCTGTCCACTCCTTGCCTCTCGCACAACCCCCCAAAACCCTGGACAACCCTTTCGCATAGCCCGCCTAGCTTGACCCTCACTTATAACATTCACTTTTTGCGCCGGTAAGGTACCTCTTTCACTAGGGGGCAGCGGGTTGAGGAGTGTAATGTAGTGTGAGGAATGAGGCGGTTTAAGATGAACTGCGCCATGATTGTAGTCAATTAAAGCTTTTCTTTCTTTCAGAAAATCCTCACCAAGGATTAAGTCCACCCCATCCAACAGAGTTTTGCAGACAATGAAATCCCTCTGTTCCACATATGTTTGAGATAAGTGCACCCTGAGCTTAGCTGTCCCCGCCGAGCGCATGGTCTGTCCATCTGCCAGCTGGACATCCACACACTTCTTTGACAGCCTCACTCCGAGAGTAGCTAGGAAGTCTTGTCTGACGAACGAGTGCGTCGCCCCGGTATCGACTAAAGCGACGCCCTTCACACCAGTACAGTTAACATGAAAAAGCATTGCTAAATGCCTATTTGAAAAAGCTTGAGCAAAAGATACGCTAAATTTGGGTCCGGCATGGTAAACTACATAGGAGTAGGGGACATCAGGTCCCTTGGTACCTTGCAGGATAACTCTCATGCCTTTTAGCCATGGGTACACTGCCTTGGATTTCGCCACTTTACTACCCATTAGAAAACAAGCACTTAAATGTTTATTTGCTTGTTGCTCACGAGCGAAAGTGGATAAGGTGTCCTCAGCTTTACCTATAGGTACTGCAACAAATGTCGGTTTAGACCTTCCATCGGGTAGGGTATTGTCAAAGGGGCCTCTAGAAAAAGAACAATGCAAAAACTCAGAACAACGTTGCTCGATAGAAGAATGAAAAGATTCCCAAGGAACAAAAGTGTGGAGGTTTCCTTCTCTAACTCCACTCATGGCCTACCGCGTCCCCTTGCCCGGCCCCGTCCACGGCCCCGTCCTCTGATTCTCCTCCCCCGTCCGGCCCCACCCTGTGCTGTCCACCCTATAGTCACTGGCATCTGAGATCACTTTGAAAGGCTTGCTACTGTCTGGGAGTGCTAGTACAGGAGCATTGGACAAAGTTTCTTTTAAACTTTGAAACGCGTGCTCTTCAGCTTGCCTCGCCGATACCAGTGATACAGTAGAAACGGCCAAAGGATGCGGGAACAATGGTTACAACTTGTTTGGGCTCCACCTCAGTACCCGTCCAGTCCGGCCCGGTCCTTCCTCTGCCAAAGCCTTAGTCTATCCTGTTCTAAGTGTCCCTGTCTCCATCGCCAATGCGCCTTGTCAAGTAAGGGGTCACTCCCTTGACGCGTGAAGCAGCCACTTCTTGGCGTGGAGGACCATAACTCACGAAGGGACCTTTATGGAGGTCCAAATCCTCGTGGTCCGGTCATTTTCCTATAACACGCGACTATTCCTGTTACACCCTCCCCCCCTTAGCTTGGACGTCACGGCCAAGAGGGAGACTCACTCTAAACAACTACACTACGCACCTAACACACTTGGCAGAGGTACGGTCCTGTCACGTCCTGTCCGCGGGTACTAGTCTGGCGTCCCCAGCCCAATGCCAGACCCCTGTCCTGTCCTGTCTTGTCCAGCCCTGTCCGACGCCAGCAACGAAGCCGATACCAGTGATACAGTAGAAACGGCCAAAGGATGCGGGAACAATGGTTACAACTTGTTTGGGCTCCACCTCAGTACCCGTCCAGTCCGGCCCGGTCCTTCCTCTGCCAAAGCCTTATTCTATCCTGTTCTAAGTGTGTCCCTGTCTCCATCGCCAATGCGCCTTGTCAAGTAAGGGGTCACTCCCTTGGCGCGTGAAGTAGCCACTTCTTGGCGTGGAGGAACATAACTCACGAAGGGACCTTTATGGAGGTCCAAATCCTCGTGGTCCGGTCATTTTCCTATAACACGCGACTATTCCTGTTACAGGAAGTGTTGAATGAATTGGTCAATACTGTGCTTAGTGACATCCCTTGTCACATGCCATCAACAGCGGAGTAAACTATAGACTTTATGAACGGTATAGATCATACTCGTACCTCAATGACATGACACGTGACTTGTACGATATGCGATCTCAATAGACATTACGTATGGTAGTACATTAGGATCCCTGCAGTCCGAGCCACCCCTGGGCAGCCCAGGAACGGCTTGGTACTTGTCCGAAGCATGTTGGTATTCTTGACCAACCTCTACTGTTGGAGAGTGCTGTGTGCTGTTCCTGGAAACGTTGTAGCGTGGACGGTTTTTCCCACAGGCTACGAATTGACGCTGCCGTCGTGCCATCACTGCAGGTGTGTTTAGGATTCTCACAGACGTTGCAGATATGATTGTGCTCAAACATTCAGACCAGTGAGATATTACTGCATGCATTGATGAAAGTGCATGACGAGAGCGCACTGAACGTTTGACCTCATTGAGACTTATGTTAAAGTCCATCGTTGTGGCGGTAAAATAGTGTCACTGTACAAACATCACTAAGAGACCTTGCTGAGTTACTGATAAACTATTACTGTATTCTAGTGACGTAAAGTAGACATCGCAAGGCCTCTTTGGTGCTAAACTCTGCTATCAGGCAAGGTGTAGTGTTACGTGGTCTTTAGCAAGAGTGAGAGCAGTTAACATCATATGTAAGACTTGTCCGACGCATGTTGGTATTCTTGACCAACCTCTACTGTTGGAGAGTGCTGTGCTGTTCCTGGAAACGTTGTAGCGTGGACGGTTTTTCCCACAGGCTACGAACTGACGCTGCCATCGTGCCATCACTGCAGACGCCGAAAGCAGAAATGCTTTACTGTGCTATCAAGAAGGAGCCTTCTTGCGTTCAATATAAGATGGCAGGCATGCTCAAGCTTTTCAAATGATAACAATCACGTAAGCATCTACACCCTAAAGTCGATGAAGCATCGTCCAGGCTCCTTTGCAAAGCGTCCTGATTACATGTCAAACATTTTTTGTTTGCAGACACGCAACCAAGTACCATACATTCCAACATCTTTGCATACATGGGGGACCTTTGCCACTCACAGCTTAATTCCAATGCCAGTTTATACTTCACAAAACCACTCCCTGCCAAGGTTGCCCATGCCGGCTTTAATGACCCAAAGCAACTCCAAAATCCTGCAAACTGCATCGTTGGAAAAGCCTCCTCGACTATACCTTCCTGCTCCCTAAGTTTGGAATAGGAGAATGACTCTGAGTCAATGCCTGGAACCCCCAGAAATCAAAATGAAAAGACCCCACCGAACAACTGCCAACCTCCTATCAGCTTGGGACAACCATGAGAAATGCCAAACAACGCTCATTCACCCCTGAACCTCGACACATTCCCACTATCTGGAACCTCCAACAGTTTTCAGCCAGTTGGAAATGGGTCAAAGGGTCTAAAAAGGTCCCCAGTCAGTCCCATTGTCTCCGCCAAAATTGCCAACACATACATGGACTTCATTTGTCTATATGGTTAAGCCATGCATGAAAATCAGTCCAGATATGATGGCCCCTCGCACAGGAGGAACCGGTGCAGTGCTTTTCAAAGAATCGAACACACACGAAAACAAATGCACGGGGCCATTTCCCACCACGTGACATTACAAGAAGAACTTCCATAACTCAAAAGCTCAAGGCAAAAGGGAATGCAAAATGAGATTGCTGATTCTATTTGCTAGCCACTGCAGCGCCTAATGCACCAATTGGGTGGGGGGGGGGGGGGGGAGAGGGGAAGATAGACGGGGGTCAGGATGGAGTGGGGGAGTGAGACTCAGTGAATGTGCATCTTTTTACAATGGAGAGAGAAGTCACTCTTGAACTCGATAACGCCTTGCCCAACGCCCTAGCATGACATCCTACTGTAGACTTCAATGCACCCCCAAAAGGCAGTGCATCGGAGCCAGCTAAGAATAGTCTGGCAGGCCGATGCATCCCTAGGAACGGCTGACGAGCAGAATCATTGCACACGCATGGCTGAGGAGCAAAATCCCCACATATCACAGATGAAGGGTATTGACTACCGCAATACGAAGACAATGTCTTCTCTCCGTGTGCCGTGTTAATCACACTTCACACTTTTCCTAGCATGAGGATACTACTACATCCAGAGTGCAACCACTGGTAATTCACCTTTGAGCCATTGGCTCTGGTTTGTTGAGCAAACGATTACGGGCAACGCAGCACAATACAAAAACTTGTTTTGTAACAAAACCTGATCCCGATTTTCCTTGGAGCTCTAGCAGTTACAGCTGCAAGATCTGTGTGCAACAAGCATATATAGTAGCATCTATGAGTTTTACCACAACCAGGTTAAGTGGTCCTCTTATGGCGCCCATCAAAGCCAGCATAAGCTTTTTAAGAATTTTAAGAATGGAGCTTGGAACAAGCCCGGCTCATCCATTATAGCTTGAATTTCGACCTGCATGGTCATAGAAATAAGTACATTCATGCAAAAACCTCACATGCAGAATTCTTGGGACAAGTGAACTCCGTTACACACAAAAGGTTACACACAAAAGATTTGCCATCTGCCATATGCTTGAAGACAAAGATATGGCATGCGATTTCAACCTGGATATGCCGACCGTAACTCCAGAAACAAGGGTGTGGAAAAGCACTTAAGCAGAAATTGTATCCCCTGGTCTATGAACATGTTTGCAAAGCTGCGCAAAGCAGAACAGGGGTATTTTGACCCCTTACAAAGGACTGAGACTGTATGACCACGAAAAACACACAAAGGAGGATTTTAATTGCAATGCATTACTTAAGAGGCGTCAAGTACCACTAAAATCTTCAATGCAAATACAGTCATTGAATGCATGACCAAAGTCAAACCTACCTTGTACTCTTGCCTCATAAGCCTCTTAGTCTCCTCCCTAATCTCCTCCCTAGCTTCCATTATTAATTGCATAAACCGCTCATCTTCTGCTTCGAGCGCTTCAAGATACCTTTCGGCCTCCTCAATCATCTTTTCAACTGCAGTTCCAACATGTAACTTATACAGTACGTCATTGTCCCCCTCAATAATTTTGATAGTGAAGCATAGCAAAGGAGTGCTTACGGCCCAGATTGTCTACTTCATCCAGGTTGGGAAACTCTGGGAGGAAGCAGGCGAGGGCTTCGTCCGTCTGTGCTCCATTCTGCGATCCACGGTATATATATTTAGAGTTCTGTTGTCTCAGGACAGACAGGCAGATTACAGCCCAGGGCATTCATTCATTCCCACTTAGGCGGGGATAAAAACAGTCAACATATCTGCGAGTGCCAGCCTCATAACCCAATCTCGCAGGTTCACCTCAACAGCAGGTGGTAGGCATTCGAAGGGCTCCAATGCCTGCGTCAGGCCCTCCAGAGCGAAATTAGTGTCGGTACCGTCGGCAGGCATATGTCCTTCTCGGTTAGTCGACAACGATTCCTCACTCAGATCAGAGGAAACGGCTGGGACATTCATGAGATATGACTTCCTTTCAAAATACACTATCCTTCAGGCAAAAGCTATCTCGTATGAGTCACAAGATCCCTCTTCCCGGTTTACATCGGTTGTACTGGACAACTTGTCCACGACAACTTGTACTTAGAAAAAGTGAAAGTGTGCGCGACCCGGCACACGCGGAGACGAGATTATGTAAGCACCACCAAATTGCAATGTGTATATATATGCAATGTGTATTGCAATTGTAACTTGAAGGGTTGTTTTGTATTAGAGTGCTTGCACCAAGAGACATGGACTTTGTTTTAGGCCTCAATGGCCACTGTTAGGGTATTTTAGTCCACTTTTATAGGTATATACACATTGCAATGTGTATTGCAATTGGAACTTGAAGGGTTGTTCTGTCTTACAGTGCTTGCACCAAGAGACATGGACTTTTTTAGGGCTTCTTTCATTTGTGTCATGTAGGTAGAAGTTTTGAAGGGGCTCAGTTGCTTGAATAGTGAGGTACAGTTGAATTCCAGAAAGGAAGTTTTGTTGCTGTAGTGATGGTCGTGAGGTAGCTGTAAGAATCATTCAAAGGACCCTGTTGGGTTGTCCAAAATCTCTGTAATTTTTATGCAAATTCCTGCTGCCGTCATTTTTTCGCCTCTGGCCTCTTTCCGCCTCCATATTTTTTCACCTCGCCCCCCCTTTTTCCCCATTTTTTCACCTCGGTTCTAGAGGTTTTGCCTCGCATGCTCACCCCTGGACCAGGAGGCCCCACCGAGGACAAACGCCAATCCCGATAATCGGGGCCCCCGAATCGGGGGCCCCGATTCCGGGGTTATGATTCATTACCCAAGGTTGAACCTTGAAGGTTCATTACTACATGAACCTTGGACGGATCCCTGACCATTTTTCCAACACAGTGGCTAGCACCTTGCGCCATCTTCTGAGGGTCAACACCCAACAATATATTATAAAAATTTATTTTCTTTTGTTCATACTCTGAAATCATATCCCTTGACATTCACGCAAGAGGCGACCCATAACGGCTAGTACCATTCTGGGGCATATCCTCTCGTACACATAAGAATCGAATGATGTTCTTTGAACAGCTTGAGACTTTGAGGACTCCTTCTCCAGTTCGTGGCGAGGACCATATCTCTCGTAAAGTCACTCACTCACCATGGACGGCACCTCGAACAAAGAAGAAAGGTCGGAACGTTACAACGAGTCAAAACACAAATCACACAGCAGATAGCTTCCAACAGGACGCAAAACTCCAAAGTAAGTCCATTTTGGTCCTCCTGCATCCAGCAGCTATTTGCTTTGCGTGATCCTTTCCTGCTTTGCCCCGGAGGTGGACGATCAAGTAAAGACCAAAATAGAGTTTTCAATCTCTCAGACACTTACGTAATTCTTTATATATATATTCAACCAAAAACTGGATTTATGTCATAGCTCTGTGTGGGAAGTCACGGAAGCAGTGTCTGTACATTTAGGACCTGTACTAATGGACGTCAGCAACTCACCGGGAGAGCTCCGGTTCCAACCTGAGAGCAGTGGTATTGGGTCTGGTGGGCGTTATTGGGGCGCTTCCCACGCTTGTAACCCAATGGGAACGCAAGCCTCCCTACAGAAGGCTGGGAACACTATCGAGGTGTGCCAAGCACTCCCAGGGCAGGCCCCTACAACCCAAGACTTTGTCTGAAAGCCGATTTTTGTTGCTAAATACGATAATTATCACGGCTATTGACTGTTTAAGCCTCACGGCACGCTCTGCATCATTGTCCAGACTTCTGGGTATAGGCCATGGGGCAATAACGATGTTTCTCTGCCTATATTGCTCTCATTCTCACTTTGTGCCCCTTCTCGCTCTCTCTGTCTCTCTCTCTCTCTCTCTCTCTCTCTCTCTCTCTCTCTCTCTCTCTCTCTCTCTCTCTCTCTCTCTCTCTCTCTCTCTCTCTCTCTCTCTCTCTCTCTCTCTCTCTCTCTGTCTCTCTCGCTCTCTCTGCCTCCCCGCCCCGCCCCACTTTCCTCCCCCCCCCACCCGGCCAAGGCACGCTAGCTATCTATCTACCTATCCCTCCTTCCCGCTGCCCTGTCTTTCGTCCACTCTATTAAACGGCTTCCTCCCCCTGCCAACCCTCCCTCCATTAGGGAGATCGATCCAAACCACCCCCCCCCCCGCCCCCTCGGTCTAGAGGGTTTGATCCCTAGCTCCCTCTCCTCCCCCCACACCTCCCTCTGTTCCCGCTCCCCTCCACCTTGTCACCCCCTCCACCCTCATCCTGAGTTGTTCCTACCCACTTCCTCCCCAACTTCCTTGCTGCATTGTGGCTCTTAAGGGGCCAAGCCCTCAGCTTTAGAATCTGCTTCCTCTTGTCTCCGTCTACCAAGCCCCTCGAACCACATGCCTATAAACCCCCAAACTCTCAACTGGTGGCCAACACCAAAGCATTTGATGCATGTCTGGTCGTGTAATTGTCGCCTGCAACCGAAATCTGGAGAGCCTGCCTAAATGCATTGTGTGCCTGTGCATGCGGCAACCATCCTAGCCTTTACGTATGTATGTGTGTGTGTAAGGAGGGGCGAGGGATGAGGGACTGGGTGGGTAGCAATTGAGTGTGTGGGGGGGGAAGGGGGGTGGAAGGGTTACATTCGTCTGCCGGGGGGGGGGGGGGCGCGAGGGGGTGGATCTGTGAAAGTAATCTTCGAAGGACGACACCTGCTTTTAAATTACCATGCTCGCAATGGGCGCAGCCGGGTGACTGATGATCAGGTGTCGCTCCAGGTGCAACATCAGGACGCAGAGCAGCGCATGACGACCATAAGCGAGTCTGCAGAAGACAGGCCAGGATCAGGCAGGCCCCAGACAGAGTCTCACCGGAGCAGGAGCTCCCAGGAAGCCAACACATCCACTGCTGGGGATGGGGAACTCCTGTTTCAGGCAGGCGCAGCCCCTGATCAGAAGAAGCAGCCCAGGCGCCGCCTCCTGCTGCGCCGCCGTAAGCAGCTGTCGTGGCAATCTTCTGCGCTGGGCGCTGCTGGGGAGGGCCCTGGAGGAGGTGCACACCACTGCAAGGTCCCAGATGGCCAGAGGCGCACATCGCCCCCGACTCCGTGGCCTGGCAAACAATGTGCTCAGGGCCTCGGTCGCCTTACGGATGGGGACCACAAATCTTGCACTCCTAAGGACGGCCCGGGAGCATCTCCAGGTAGAAACGTTAATCCATCCCAGCTCTGTCTGTTATGGAGCTTTCCATCATAATGGATGTGTTGCTACTCTTGCGGCAGAGTTGCTTGATGCCATCCAGCATATTCTTCATGGTTTAGATCCGAATGTGTGATGTGGGATCCCTGTTTGGCAATCAAAATCGTGCGTTATGCGGGGGACTGATTGTGTTGATGCTCCTCGCAGCAAATATTAAAAGGGGTCTCAGCCGCTTTGTGCCTGCCACCATCAAGGCATACTTCCCAGCAAAAGAGTCCAAAAGGTGTGTGGTGCAGTCGAATCTGTAACCCATTTTTCTCAGTGCACCAGCACATGTTCGTCTATCCTAGATGTAAGTTATAGTTGATTT
>KV908413.1:449947-452447 GCA_002005505.1 Botryococcus braunii
CAGAACACTTGGTCAGTGGCTTTCAAACACTTGTGTTCCTGCCGGCACAGAAGTCCCACCATTTCCCATATTGTAGTACACAGTGATCTCACGAGGGCTCACGGCCCCTTCAAACAAAAGCTTTTCATGTTGTGAGGGGCTTGACCTGTGGCTCACATCTTGAAAGGAGCCCATCTTATTGTATGCAATGCTCAACAGCGTATCCTCCTCCAACAACAAAAATTGCACAGTTCTGAGGATAATCAAAATATTTCTGTTACATTGGCCACGTTTTGGAAAACTATGGACTAGGCGTGTAGAATTTATCCTTGTTGATCTACTGATTACTTTATCTGCCCGGATCCCTCTGTCTAAGGGAGCTCACTGCGATTCCTCTGCAAGACAGGAGCTTGAAACGACACAAGTAAAACTTTGACACCTACTTCCTTATTGTGGCAATCGTTTGTAAATGGTCCAGGCAGAAGCGGCTGCGATATCCATTTCGCTGCTTTTGCTTGCCACCCATCCCGAAGTAGGTCCTGTTGGGCACATCATGACTGTAGTACAAGGTGTTGGGGATACAGGGTCCGATTGGAGAGGCGAGAGAGGACAGTGCGCGGGCCCCAATGAAGTCAAGAGAAGCTGCCTCCTCCACAATGTCCAGACCTCGTCGAGTTGTTGACCTCACTTCCTTCAATGAAAGGTTGCAGAAGGTATGGCAAAAGGATAACAGTTGCTCACTTGAACTTGGTAGAATGCATTCTCTTGGAACCGCTCCTAGTGACAAAGACAAGTTTGTTCTTTGATGATTTGCATTGGTGATTGCCAGGGAGACGTAAAGGTGGATAGTGACTTTGGAAAGTTATTAGTGAGTGACAACGTAGAGCGGTCTCTCTTCACACATTCCCCACTTCAGTGCCAGTAATGATATGCAGCGTGACATGAGGGGGGGGGGAGATAAGCGGGACACACACACACACACACACACACACACACACACACACACACACACACACACACACACACACACACACACACACACACACACACACACACGCGCGCGCGCGCGAGCACACACACATACAGAGAGCGAGTCCTTCTGCTAGAACAGTTAGTCCTGCGGCACAGAGAGAGAGTTCCTTTGAAACGAATTAACTGTGTGCAAGAAGCGCAGGCAGTTGAGGAAGATGATATAGATGCCGTGGAAGAAGCCGTGGAGAAGGTGAAAGAAGGCGAAGTGTTACCAGATATTGACACTCTCAACAATCTGCTCAGGTAGAATTCCAGAACCAGTTTTCACAATGTCTCAAACGTCTTGAAGGTATACGCTGCCAGTCCAGTAAATGCTCACTGGCAAGATGTTTGTGGCAGACATGTCCTAGACATGTCCTTAGTAAATTACTTTGTTCCGCTGCAGGTGCTTCTGTAAAATTCAAGGGGATCCATCTGAGGCAGCAGATCTTGTGAAAGCCACATGCCGCAGAGGAAATTTGCAGCCTACCCCTACGACTTATCATTGCCTTACCGAAATGTGGATGCGGCAAGACTTGATGAATTCCAGCGCACCGATGTGAACTTGTGGCACACGGTGTCATTGACTGTGTGTCCCAACTGGGTCATCTGAAAGTGCAATAGACCTTTACTCCAACATGGCAGACCTGAAGTCTGCTGCGGAAGACAATGAAAGGGAGAGGACAGGAGGGGAAAGAGGTTATAAATAGGGGTGAAGGCTGATGTAATGGAGGGTATGAGGACTGGTTAGGTTGGAGTATAAACACTGCCGCATTTTTGTCTGAATCTGATTGCAGCACTTCCCATGTACTTTCTTTCTTCCATCAGTACACAGTGGATGGACTATTGGAAGTATGTGACACCCATGACTTCCTTTCGTAAGTTGTTCCGTGGAGCGGCTTTGAAGATATGTCAGTGTTGTTGGGCCAGTGTTGGAGTTGATTGCGGCCGCAGAAAACAGGAAGTCTTCTTCTCTGTATTATTTTCCCTCCCTGTCCAGCCAATGTGGCCATCAGCTGGGCGGACTGTGAGAGGGTGTCCCATAAATTCTGTGACACCAGGAGCGTTGGCAGTATGCAAGGAGTTCTTGGTGCACATAGGGCTTCTAAAGACCATATCGTTCAACCGTGCTGATACTGTGCGTTGTATTTTGCGCCTTACAATTTCGCACGTTACTCTAGCTGAGGTATGTCTGGTATTGCTACCAATATGTACTTCCGTGCATACAAGTGTCCTGCTTAGACACACGCCAAAGAAATGTGGTTCGTTGTCAAGCACGAGTTGCATTATTGAAACGTATTGTGCATTTTTTCATCTTGAGCACTGGGAATGCTCGATGCACATGCAAAATAAATGGTACCCCTCAGGCAGTGCTACTAGTAAATAGCATGGAGGTGAGTGCAGCTGGACAGGAATTTGCTGTGACATAACTCCAGCACTTCCTTGTCTTTGTTGAAAAGGTTGAAAGTCATTGATGTGCAACAGCATTCGTCCAAAAGTGCAACGCCGA
>KV908413.1:462447-464947 GCA_002005505.1 Botryococcus braunii
TGCGCTCTCTCTCTCTCTCTCTCTCTCTCTCTCTCTCTCTCTCTCTCTCTCTCTCTCTCTCTCTCTCTCTCTCTCTCTCTCTCTCTCTCTCTCTCTCTCTCTCTCTCTTCTCTCTCTCTCTCTCTCTCTCTGCCCCCCTCCCACCCCCTCTCTCTTTCGCTGTGTTTGTGTGTGTGTGTGTGTGTGTGTGTGTGTGTGTGTGTGTGTGTGTGTGTGTTTTTGCTCCCCCGCCCCCCTCTCTCTCGCCTCCCCCCCCTCTCCCTCCCCCTCTCTCCCTCCCACCCTATCTGTAATTCCCCATCCCCCTCCCCCCCCCTGCTCTCTCCCCCCCGACTCCAGCCCCCCCCCCCATCCTCCCCCCCAGACAAAGCAGTGCGGAGGGGGTCAGGCGAGACCAGGGAGGGCTTCTGAGGGGAACGGGTTGGGCGACAGGCGGACAACGGAGCCCAGGTGGTGCAGATCTTCGACAGCTGGGCGTCTGAGCTGGCACCGCAGGACTTTGACGTCTTCGCAGGCCCCTACATCCAACAGATCATCCGCTCCGTGCGCGAGACGCACCCGGGCCTGCAGATCATTCTGTACATCAGCAACAGCGGGGGCCTCATGGAGCGCATGGCGGCCTGCCAGCCCGACATCATCAGCGTGGACCAGCGCGTGGACATGCGGGACGCCATCCAGCGCATCGGGCCCTCCTTTGCAGTACAGGTCTGTACGCCCCTCTCGGCGGCTGTCGTGATTGCGCCCCCCCCCCGGGGGGGGGGAAGCCTGCTTGCCTGTGCATCGCAAGTTTGCCCTGCGCCCTGATTGGCCTCGGGGCTCCTATCAAAGCCCCCTCCTGTGCAGTACATGGTTGTACTTTCAGATGGTTGTCATGATGGGGTCTGTCCTTAAGGCACTCATCAACCCGCGGGGAGCATGTGCACGCGCGCGCGCACACACACACAGAGAGAGAGGGAGAAAGAGAGAGAGAGAGAGAGAGAGAGAGAGAGAGAGAGAGAGAGAGAGAGAGAGAGAGAGAGAGAGAGAGAGAGAGAGAGAGAGAGAGAGAGAGAGAGAGAGAGAGAGAGTGAGTGCCCTTTGTCAGTCTGGGGTAGGTGGGCAGTTTGCAATTGGGACATGCGAAAGCATGCAAAAAGCCCGCTGTCACCGGAGAGTGCCGCTTTCGCGGGGGACAGCTTGACATGTGTGACTGCAGTGGAGGCCCCCCGTGCGTTTGCTGGCATCATCTGGGTGACCCCCCCCCCCATGCAGGCCTCCGCGGGGTGAGAGCTGCCGCTGCACTTGCTTGGCGTTATGCATGAGGAAGGGGTGGCAGCAGCCCTGCTGGCTGTGGCTTACATTGTAGGGAGGTCTGCATGGCCGGGGGTTATGTGGCTTGGAGGTCTCCATATGGCATCGCGGCTAATGTGGCAGGAAGGCCTATGTGGCACGGAGGTCTGCATGGCAGGGGGGGCTAATGTGGCTTGGAGGTCTACATGGCAGGGGGGGTTTATGTGGCCGGGAGGCCTATGTGGCACACAGGTCTGCATGTAAGGGGGGCTTATGTGGCAGGGAGTCCTATGTGGCATCGGCGGCTTATGTGGCAGGGAGGTCTATGTGGCATGGAGGTCCTACATGGCAGGGGGGCTCACATGGCAGGGAGGTGTACATGGTGGGGGGGGGGTGGTTAATGTGCGAGGGAGGCCTATGTGGCAGGGGGGCCTTATGTATCACGGAGGTCTGCATTTTAGGGCGGGCGTATGTCGCAGTGGGTCGTCATGAGTCGTCGTGAGGCGTCGCGAGTCGTCATGAGGCGTCGATCGCGAGTCGTCGTGAGTCGTCGCGAGGCGTCGTGGGTCGTCATGAGTCGTCGCAAGTCGTGGTGAGTCGTCGCGATGTGGTTATGAGGCGGGGAGCGGGATGGCGCAGGGAAACATGGATCCCGGAGTGCTGTTCGGATCGAAGGAGGCCATCACGAAGCGGGTGCTGGAGACGGTACGCAGCGCTCAGGGAACGCGCCACATCATGAACCTGGGCCACGGTGTGCTGGTGGGAACGCCTGAGGACAACGTGGCCCACTTCTTCGAGGTCGCCAAGACCGTCCAGGACCGCTTGTGAGCTTGCAGCATTCCCCTCCGGGGTTCGCATTTTGGGCGCAAGCCGACTTTCTGAACCCGTTCACAGTTTAGCGTTGCGGCAGATAGCCGTCCATCGGATTCGGCGTGCGAGGCCGCTGCTCAGCAGTTTGCACAGCTGTCGCCTTTTTCCCCCCTTTTTTGTTTATTTTTTTCACGGACTCTCCAAATCTGTTGCCGGTCTTACTGTCTGGAATTTTTCTATGTTTAAAAGCATTAGAACTAAATCAATGACAGCAACTTGCAGAGCGGTGCAATGTTGCCAGGAGGGCGGATGGGGTCTTGAGATCATCTCATTGAAGAGAGGCGAGGCACTTGTCTGGTCTCATGGAAGTTTGTGGTTGTGTCTTGGAGTTCTTTCAAAGCATGTGGGAGCCATGTGGGTT
>KV908413.1:467447-492447 GCA_002005505.1 Botryococcus braunii
AAAATATCTGTCTCCCTGGTGAATTGTTGATCTACGAACATCTCATGTTCCAGAAGCCAACCATCAAATGATTTTTGGTGAAACGTGAACTGTAGCTAACCACTATCAACCTTTCAGAAATAAGTATTCCTTACCTAACCTCAGATATTCGGGCAGACGGGTCCGGATGTGTGTCCACGTGTGGGCACATGCGGCCAGCACGGGGTGTGGCTGAGGTTAACTGCAAGTCGTCCCATCCCATCTGTACGGCATCGACCCGGTGCAGGTAGTCCCCAACGGTTGAAAGCATATGCCCATCGGAAATACCGAATCTTTTGGCTGGACTTGCGGCTGTCACCCTCCAAGACAACATCTTGTTTGCTACGTGTACGAAGGGTTCGAAGATCGGGTCGCTTAACCTGAACATTTTCCCCTTTATTGTGTTGACGGAAAGTAAGCATGTCAGCCGTGGAGAGGCCGAAATGCAAGCCGGCGTGCCAGCTCCACGACCGAGTAAACATGATTGCGTTGCCAATTCTGGGTGGCCTTGCACTCGCTGGTCTGCTGGGTTGGTATGATCCGTCCACGGTAAACCCCACGCTGTTGCCGTGCTGTCCCCCGCCTTTTTACCGTTTAATGAGCGCCTTTTTTATCTGATTTTCCCTCAAAATCACTGATTAGAGCCTATTTATCAATTTTTTCTGGCCAAGGGGCTTTGGTCTTCATCAGTGGTTGCAACGTGCCCGGCAATATTGGATTGCAGTTTTGAGCATCCATTGTGGTTTCTATTGCAGGTGACTACCATGTTCATTGTGTACGTTGTAGGAGACTACTTCTGGGGTGCGCCTTTTGTTTGAATTGCACAGTGGCATGAGTCTCTTTAATCTTAGGTTTTGGTGTGTTAAGTTGCAACAAGACATTGAGACAGTAGCAGGATGTAAGTACAGAGCAATTAAGAGAGTTAAGTGGTGCACTGTGCAAATGGCACTTGGGAAAGCCAACAATCAAGAGGTTTAGGGTCTTAGTTGTGAAAGCAGCCGTGAAGCCCTGCCTGTGGAAGTGGGCCATCTACACGTACACTGAATAGTTGACGTCCAATCATTTGAAAATCACTTTGACCATCTGCATTCATGTCTGTTGTCTGGTACAAGGTTAGTGTATAGAGGGGTTACAATGTCATTTCTGCAGATTCGAAATTCCCAAATGTTGCCTTCTTAAGTATGGTAGAGTTACGTGATGACATGGCATTCTACACGCGTGTGGATTCAGTACCACCAGTCTCTTAATAATGTACATGAATAGTGTGCAGCGATAAAGTGCATTTTAAAAGTGCATGTCTTGAGCTGTGGCAGACTTGGTCAGACTAACAGCATGCTGACGGTGCAGTTCTGTATGAGCCGGACGCAGACTTGGTCAGACTAACAGCATGCTGACGGTGCAGTTCTGTATGAGCCGGACGCCGTGCCTTCACTGCCAAGTGTCATTCTTTGGCATCACATAATTACTTTTATGCTGCTTCTTTTCCCACTCTTCCGACCAGACTTTGCAAACTTCACATGTTGGGATGGCTTGACGGAGATCAACACCTTTTTCCTTGTTGCCCGAAGACAGCTTCCCGAGCACTTCCGCCTTCTCAATGCCCTGTACTGGATTACATTCATTCCTTTCCGGTGCGGCCCTGGCTAAGGGACTTAACCATGGTCATATCTGTATCACCCCCATGTAATTTAGAACATGATCGGCAGATAAAATTTGCCATCTCTTTCTGGGTTTCGGAAGGCCCCGTCCTTCCGGTGAACTCCCCCTCCCAGTCGCTTCCTTACTTGTTCTCCTCCCTCAACCTCCTTTCCTCCATCCCTCTGGCCTCTCCTCCCTCTGTTTCCTCCCTCTCTCAGCGCCTCTATCTTCCTCTCTTCCCCACCTGATGTTAGAATCCACACATGAGCACAAGCAATCTCACATTAAACACTTCTCGTGCCTGCGTGGAATTCCATGAAGAAGTATGTTGTATTTGTGTCCAAGCCCACAGTTGAACCCTCTGGCATACATGCAAACCAATGAGCGGCCCTAATGTGGGTGTTGAGGTGGTGGTCTGTGCACGCAACTGCAAGTCACCTTCACCAGCACGCCGTGTTTGTGCAAGGGTCAGGATATGAATCTTTTTGTCTTGGAGTGGGCAATTGTTTTCCTTTCCCATGGATGCTGTGCTTCCAGGCTTCTCACGAGTGCTGCTAGCTCTGTTGGCTGGGAATTTTAAGTGGTGCTTGGAGCCTAGACAGGTTTAACACCTTTGCGTTTCCTCGTGCCCCTCAGCAACCTCTATCATCTCTCCACTCAAACCACCCTGCTCTCCCAACCCCCCACACCCCTCCTCTCTCTCTCAAACTCTCTCTCTCTCTGTGTGTGTGTGTGTGTGTGTGTGTGTGTGTGTGTGTGTGTGTGTGTGTACGCGCGCGTGTCCGCGTGTGAGTGCACGTGCGTGTAGGTGTGCATGTGTTTCAGTGTGTGTTTGCTACGGGGGCATGTGCATGTGTGTGCCTGCAGAGAGAGAGGGGTGGAGGAGGGAGGGAGGGAGAGGGAGGGAGGGAGGGAGATCCCAAGGAACGGGGGGGGGGGGACAGATGAAGAGAGACGGGGGGGGGGGAGGAATGGGGAAGACGGGGCAGAGCTGGAGAGACTGGGAGCTTGTTCATGATGCATCTGCGTGCAGGAGGTGGAGAGGGATGTTGTCAGGTATGGCTTTGTCTCACTTGTGCACAGCTGGGAAGCAACTGACAAGGAGAGTGGGTGGATGGCCACAGGTGTATAATGTACCCAGGTCTGCTGGTGAAATTCTGGTTTGTTTTGGATGGTTATCCACTCTGGGAGCGGTGTTACGTTTGCCTCTGTCAGCTTGGCCTTTGTATGTTCAACGCAGCAATGCTGTACTTTAGCTTTGCCCGGCGCTTGAAGGGCGCCAAGGAGGTTCCGGGCCTGTGTGGCCTCACCCCATCCCCTTCCACAAATTCCATTAAGAAGGCCTCATAATGTGGCTGTCCAAGCTTGTTGTTCGAGCTTGTTGGTCGGGTGTGGTGATCGGGAGTGGAATGAGGATGGAATTTGGAGCAGAGAAAGGATGTACAGGTACAATTGGGCATGCCAATATGTTGCAGGCAGTGCTGCTTCCGGTAGCCACAGTAGCCTCTTGGGACAGCTGGCCTTGGTTTGTCGGGGTCGACTTCTTTTCTCCAATGGAATAGGTAGTGAGGTTAGGCAGAATATGGACTTGTGTTTTGTGAGGTCCATGCCGGCCTGATCTCATCCAGAAACAGCAGGAGAGATGTGAGGTTTGCCTCCGAGGAGTCTTTTCTCTTTTTTCTGGGGTGGAGGGGTGTGATGTAGAGGGATGTGCCTGTGTGTGTGTGTGTGTGTGTGTGTGTGTGTGTGTGAGAGAGAGAGAGAGAGAGAGAGAGAGAGAGAGAGAGAGAGAGAGAGAGAGAGAGAGAGAGAGAGAGAGAGAGAGAGAGAGAGAGAGAGCGAGGGGGGGGGGAGGGAGGGAGGGAGGGAGGGAGGGGGAGAGAGAGAGAGAGAGAGAGAGAGAGAGAGAGAGAGAGAGAGAGAGAGAGAGAGAGAGAGAGAGAGAGAGAGAGAGAGAGAGAGAGAGAGAGAGAGAGAGAGAGCGAGTGTGTGTGTGTGTGGGGGTGGGGGGGGGGGTGCTTGTGCGGATGCACTTTATTCTTCCTTTTGGCTCTTTCAATTCTTTTAATTTTGTGTGTCTAAGAGGGTTTTGGTTGTGGACACGACGGGGTCGGGATATGTCCTCCAAAGGAGTAGGATAATGAGGTTTGGCTTACCTCAAGTACGAAGGTGAGAAGACTGTTGCAGACAGGGGGTTCCCACAAAGATGACTAGTGGGTGGTTCTTCTTTCTTTGTGAGCTTACAAGTCTTGAGCGCAGATGTGCAAAGACACAAAGGGTGTCACATGTTGCAGCACTTATTCAGCGCAGCTGCGCAAGTCTTTTGGCAACCACCAAAGCGGAAATAGATCTGGAAAGAGTGAAGAAACGGGGCAAATGAAGGGTGGCCCCCTTTTTTTTCGAGGTTGTTACAGCTGCCTGTCGTACTGTACTGGGAAATGACCATTCCTCAACGAACAGTTTGGATCGAAGCGCAGCAAGGTTGATTGAAGTGCACCATGTTCCCGCTCCCAGCCTCTCCCCGCCCGGGGGGGCGGGGGTGCTTTTATTTTAGTGGAAGGTTTATATTGTATTGATGGCAAGGGGTGGGGACCCCACCGTGGGGTGTACTACCTGGCGTAAACGACAGAGAAAATGGGCGTTTGTGAGGGGGTACTGCTGTTTTATAATGTCCTCTGTTCCGCCCTAGGCACCGAATCTTCAGAAGCAGTGAATGCCTGACTGCTAAATCAAAAGGACTCGTCCTCTAGCGCAACCCCAGCCCATTCGTGTACTTTTGTGGAGCCTACATGACATAACGTCCCAGTTCCCACCTGTTTGAAAAACATGTTTATCAACATGTATCTTCATCCTGTGAGTGCAGCGCTGGAGATCGTCTGGTTTATATTGCATTACCTGAAGAGCCTCCTGTTCCAGTCGCACCTAGATAGAAATTTGGTCTACGCACTTGATGAAGCTCACTTCTATCTAAAGAGCCAAGTGAAGGACGGTCATGGCTGCTCCATGGACCTTAGTTATTAGAATAGATGAGAAGTACCCGGGGGGGGGGGGGGGACTGGTGACTAAAAGCGCTAGCATATGCAAAAACAGAGTATGCATGCTCTATTTTTGCCGCCTTACTTCTGGTAGCCTGCTGCCGAGCCATGTGCTCCTCAGCTAAGTACCCAGGATTTCTTGTTGTGATTTTGGTTTGGAGTGAGGGCATCAGTAGCTGTGTGTGGTCGCTGAGCCTGCTTTGGATTGTTCACATGCACGTTTTGTAATTGTGGGCCTTCTCTAAGATGAAGGTAGTTGAGGAAAAGTGCTGAACATAAGTTTTATGCTGACTTCCATGGATGGCCTGTCAGGCCCCTCTGATGGACCGCAGTAGTGTTCGCTGGACGCTCTTGATGGACTGCAGCAGGTTAAGGGATATACTTTCTCCGAGCAGCATAGGCATTTTCGTGGAGTGGCCACAGACGAGTTCTGAGCTGAGGGATGATTTCATGACCATGACAGGTTGGAGACTCTTGTGGACGTTTTCAATATGTAATTCTCTATGTAACTTGCTGAGCATTCTATTTTTTGCACATGTTGCATAGACAATTATGCCAGAATACGACATGCAAGATTCAACTTGTCGTTGTAAATCACATCTCAATCATGTCAGTAATTGCAGCTGTAACACCGCAAAAGTGACCAAGTCGACAATTTGAATGAGTGGCCCGGAGTTCAGACTCGAAGAAATTTTAAAGCTGTCCAATAAACGAGTAAATGTGCTGGCGCCTTATCAAATTTGATGGACTCGTTCGTTCTTGGCCCCTGGCTTCTGCATCCCGGCATGTTGAACACATGTTAAAACGGTTTGGACACACTTTGATATCTGCTAAATCGTCTTAAGACGAGCTTGCATGATTACGAGGAGGCGTCTATACAGCAGCGGTGGGGGTGGGGCGTGGGTGGGAGTGGGGCATGGGTGTAGGGAAGGAAGCAAGTAAAACATCCGGATGGATCCAGAACCAGCCGTTTTAGCTGAATGGGTGACAAAGAAATGTGTGGAACCCAGATGAACCACCAACAGCTGAATGCCCCTAAAGCATACATGTAGGCCTTTAAAGCTCTCACCACAAATTGGGGTACGGTTAGGATAAACTTCACTCAAAATATCGGGGGTTTTTTCACTATCACTCTTAGTATCTGGCCCCTAGATTCCGCGTACCCGCATGACAGGTTTATGGTGTGCGTTTAGGATAGGCTTCACTCTTTATATTGAATTGAGTAACCCCTTCACTATCCGGCTGCCGATCCGAGTAAATCATTGATCGGTTTCACAGTGGAAAAGGTGGTTAAACTGAGACTAAACATTCTACAATCGGACAAATGATCAAGGAATGGAAGTCATCTCCAGCCACCCACATGGAACACGTAGTGTTGGGTTTTGTGCTTCATTATGTCATGTTAATTTGAGGTAATTATGATTAGATAAATAGCTGTGAGTTAACTTCACAGTTAACTCAAGGTGAGGATGCCTTGACACTGGCTAATCAATCAGAAGGATAAACATTATATGGCTGTCGTCTACTGTTACTTTTTGTGGCTGAAAAACCATGCATTTACCTTTTATAAAAACGTGCATGAGAGTACTGTTAGGATAAGGGTCCAAAACCTCAAGTTCTGGACCATTAGGGAGACAGGAATTCAGGAAAAGGGTCAGGAGTACTGCTGAATAGCGCAACCTTCACGCGCTGATCTGAGTATTGATAGGCTTAGAACCCGGAAGGACAGGCAGTCATTCGCTCTCTAAAGGCTTGTTCAAGCCGTCTCCTGTTTGACTCGTCTGTTCTCTTATTGTCTTGCTTTCTCTTCTACTCACTGTGTGTGAGCAATTCCCTGAAAGCAACAGTCTAATCTGGTAAGACTCGGGGTCATGACGGCCTCAGTTCGTTCACAGCCATGAGTGCTGAATATTGACTAG
Source organism: Botryococcus braunii (assembly GCA_002005505.1). Classification (NCBI taxonomy): domain Eukaryota; kingdom Viridiplantae; phylum Chlorophyta; class Trebouxiophyceae; genus Botryococcus; species Botryococcus braunii. Next base: position 474,058 of record KV908413.1, read on the forward strand.
TTACTAACATAAGTGTGTTAATTCTACAGATTGTACACCAGTTCGACACCATTGAGTATGTGTGCCTAATTGAACTGGTGCAATATCTGGTAAGCCGGCAGTGTGACGTCTTGGTATTAGAGTAGTAATGTAGAAATCATGCAAGATACTAAAGGTGTCAGTGCGTTGACAGGATGATATACGTGTACGTATATTGATAATCTATATTTGATCTTTGACACCTTTGGATCTTGCAGGTGAGATTAGATAGTGTGTGTGTTCGTTCGTTCAACGTTGTAAGTCATTCGCTCTCTAAAGGCTTGTTCAAGCCGTCTCCTGTTTGACTCGTCTGTTCTCTTATTGTCTTGCTTTCTCTTCTACTCACTGTGTGTGAGCAATTCCCTGAAAGCAACAGTCTAATCTGATTGTACACCAGTTCGACACCATTGAGTATGTGTGCCTGATTGAACTGGTGCAATATCTGGATGATATACGTGTACGTATATTGATAATCTATATTTGATCTTTGACACCTTTGGATCTTGCAGATCACACGTAGTACACACGTGTGTACTCTCTCAGTACAGGGGATCCATTGCTTTGAATCAGTGTCAACTGGGAAGTCATACCATCCTAGTTACAACCGTATAGGGTTCTCACAACAATCACAGGGAGATGACGTCTTGGAGCACTTCTTAGTAGAGGTAGATAAGGTGGCGAACAAACCATCCAAAATATCTGCAATACAACGCCCTAGCTGAGGCACATGAGCGAGCAACCTCCAGAGCAGGGTGGAATCCTTCCTGTAAGAGGTTTGCTGATCAAGCAGGCCTTAAACCTGACGCGCATCAATATGTTCAAGCGTGTCCTTGTGGTTTGTGGTTGTTACGAATTTTTGTAAATACACATAACACGTTTCTGCAAGGTTCCACGCCCAGTATTGATTGCCAAGGTGAGGTCTTTATTAGAACCTGGTTGTGGAGCCGTTCTGGACCCGCGGCAACAAACGAATGTTACAGCAATTCTCAAGTATGCGTAACACCGTGGACCACGACGAGTTGATATTCAGCTAAGAACATCATCCAGGGTCCTGAGACAAACATCGGTGATCCAATTGAGTATCTTCTTATGTGCATCCAACAATTTGGACTCGCAAGCTCGAAAACATGCCATGGGTGTACCCTTGAAAAAGCTGAAGGCCCATACCTCGCACCTTAAAAAGATTTGAGGAGGCGTGCAAGGTGCAAGTCCACCATCAAGGACTTGAGTACCGCGGTCACATTGAAAATTACCATTATCCTCCAAATGCTCAGCCCAGGCCATCCAGAATCTTTGAACCCTATAATTCCTTTCCTTCCTTCCTAGTGTAAAGGTGAAAGTTTGCTAGCAGTGCTTGGTCCAAAATTCCTTCTGAGGCCGAGGCTCAGGCTGAGGGACGTGAGGCATCGAGGGAGGAGAGAAAGTCAGGAACTCAAGTCGATAATTGGGCAGCTAAACCTCGTGCTTGATTGCATTTTCGTTATCCATGGAACTGTTGATAACTGTTGTCGAGCCAAATCTTTGGCAAGATTTGCCTATAAGTATTATGAAGTGTGATAGGGTTTAGATGGGGCGATCATCGTGGTGATGATGGTACGACCAACATGCCAATGGCCATGATGCCATTCAATCGACCCGATTTTTGGGCCAGATATCTGCACACTGCCGCGAAACGGACTCCCGGGTGGAGAGCCACAGGTGAAAGATACGCAGACAATTAGCTACAGACGCATTCAAGGTACTGCAGCACAAGCTCGGCGTTAGTACCACAGCCACTCAGACTGCACTTGTTCCCCCCAAATCGCGAGTTGATTCTCAGGAGAAGGGCAAGGTCGGAGAGAGTGTTGCACACCTCGGCTGTGTTAAGCAGAAGTGGAGGCGGGGCGTTTAAAATCAGTCACAATGTCTACCGCCGGAACTCCGGAGAAGAAGTCGTCTGGGAAGGAGACAATGCTGCGTCTCGTTAGAAAGAGCATGTCTTTTACGTCGTCAAGTTTTAGGCGAGGTACGACAGTCCTCCGTTGAGGGCTGGTCGAAGTATCAAGCAGTGGTCTGGAAAGATATTTGTTTCCAGCCAGCATGTTTTGTAGACGCATTTGCGATGGCATGCTCTTTCCGAGCACCTACAATGAGGGCTGCGGCTATGAACCCCCGTACAATGCCTTGCCAGACCTATGGTTTTCGGCATGTCCGTCGTGCCTCCACCGTGGTACCAGGATTGATATGAATTGGTCATTGGTGGTCGCGAAAGTTGAAGTTGGTCTATTTATGTTGAAGACCTGCTGTTGAAGGGATGGATTTGTCTGTCGTCAGCGTCCATGCCAAGTGGTGGGGTGACGGCTCCCTTGTTGTGGTTGACGACTGGTGTGCTGATATCAACAGGAAACGGATCTTCCTCCTCCCTACTGGATACGGGTGATTTGTCAACTTCGGGTGTCCTTCCCCCATTAAGTTTGGCGAGCTTAAAAAAGGTTCGGACTCCACTACATATCGACCGTTAGGAGACTCATGCAGTTTCGTTTCTACATGAATCCGCACTGAAGTTTCTTTTTAACGATGTGTTGGTGGACGAATCTTTTCCTACTTTGGTTTCAAGCTTATGTCCTTAGTCTGGTATGAACCAAGTTGTCAGTGGTGGTAGTGCCAAGTCTCTTCTACTAAGCCTCTACGGTTGTTTGTCCGGCTGCACTGTTATCTGTATGGGCAGCCCTCTTCCAAACATCCTCTGAAAGAAAGTGCAACTGACACGGGCTATGTACCAGGACTCATCCGGCTTTTCCAGTAAACTGAAACGTGGAATGAAGAAGGCTTTTAGTGTCAAGAAGTCAAGCACTGCAGGCAGTTTGGCCACAGCTGATGTGCCTGAAAGCAGCCTGCCCAGCCTTGGCTCTGCACAATCTGGCATTCCATCTGCAGGGTTCAACCAGGTGATGCGTCTTCCAGTTCCCCTGTGTGGGTACTGTTGCATCAGTGAATGATCCATGCAGAGTCAATGCTGAAAGTCCTGTTCTGCTGGCAGTGACAAAATGCTTTCTAGGAAATGAAGGACTTCATTTGCTGTGACTGCAGCTCAGATGTGTCTGGTTAGAGCAGGAGCCCTCAAAAGCTGATTCTAAGGTCCCTGTATTTTGCCTGTATCTGGCTGAAGGACCCAACTCTAGTTGCACGGAGGACTTGATGGCTTGCTGCCAAGCATCACTATCAAGGGTAACTGAATGGAGGGTTGTGTGCAGGATGTGTCCAAATCATTTTCTAAGAATTTGAAACAAGGTCTCAAGAAGGCCTTAGGGGGAAAGAGGACAAGTATGGCCGACAGTGCAGCAACAGTTGACACTGTTGAAAGCAGCGCACCCAGTGTTGACTCTGTTGCGTCTGACCTCCCAACCCCTACTTTCCATCAGGTGAAGACTCAAGTTGTCGGACTTTCGTCCTACATCTCAACTCCCTCTTTTCTCTCCACCAACAAGAGATCCTGTTGCATTTGTGAGTTGCAGAGGGGACTGCTAGAGGAGCTCTGGGTGAGGGCAGGAGCAGCAACTTTCTCTGTGCTTTGTCAGACAAGAGACCCACCCTCTAACCAGGGTTTTGTCTTGAAAAATTTAAAACATTGATGGAACCTGAATAGGATCATGGTGGAATCCAGGTGTTGAAAGGCTCTGTGGACATCACTGCGGATGGGGAGGTTCGGGTGCGGCCCATATGACGTGTAGCGTCTGCCAAAGTCAACCGGATGGAATGTTTTTGCCTGCCTGCTTGTGAAAATGAGCTGCATTGTAGATCAGTGCCATTCTTGATAGCCGAGGAGCGTGATCAGAGTCTTGATAGAATCTACTGCAGCTTTTTGTCCCTTTGAAAGGAAACTCAGAGGCAGACCTGCAGTTCCAGTACTCTGTCTTAACTTGTTGAAACCATCCCGACAAGCAACAAACACATGGACATGAACCTGTGTGTAATCAAGCAGTCCTACATATTTCAGTCCATACAGGACTTCCACGTGCGAGCCATGACACAGGGTCCCCTTTGAAAGCATGTTGATCCTTCACATCCCACACACCCACACACCCCCGGCATGCTCTCTCTCTCTCTCTCTCTCTCTCTCTCTCTCTCTCTCTCTCTCTCTCTCTCTCTCTCTCTCTCTCTCTCTCTCTCTCTCTCTCTCTCTCTCTCTCTCACACACACACACACACACACACACACACACACACACACACACACACAAACGCACGCGCCAAGGCACGGCAGCATTGGAAGAAGGAGGTTTGAGGGGACAGAACGAGGTGAAGTTGTGAGATTTGCACTAGAAATGTTTGTACATGTATGAGGCTCTTCAGAAAGTTTTTGGTGGTCATATGGATACGGGCCAAAGAGGGTGAATGACAAGGGACATTGCTGTGTGCAGCACACAAAGACTAGCCCCCACTCATCACCACTAGCCCCAAAATCTAGGACGCCAAGCAGAGAGTTCTCACGGGAGCACTCCCTGTCTTCTATAGAAGACCAGATCCGGCCCGCCATGAAACCAGCTGCTGCAGCTACAGGAGAAACCCTAACAATGCCGGTTGGTCTAAATGTCATTGTCTGTGGATGTGCCGGGGCTGTTGTGGTGTTTAGCAAGTATGGGGCCTTCCCTCTGATTTTGGTCAACAACTCCACATGGGCAACCCGGTAAGCCTCAGAAGAGTTCTGGGCGTCCAGGAGGGAGGGTGGTGTATGTGTGTGTGTGTGTGTGTGTGTGTGTGTGTGTGTGTGTGTGTGTGTGTGTGTGTGTGTGTGTGTGTGTGTGTGACGGAGAAAGGAGGGGAGCCCCCCCCCCCCCAACACACACACACACACACACACACACACACACACACACACACACACACACACATACACACAGAGAGAGAGAGGGGGGGGAAGTGTGCAAGAGAAATGGGTAATCAGTGTGAGGGGTTGGGTGGGTGGTCGGTTGTCTGCCCCCCCGGGGGGGGGGGGGGGCTTTCCACGGGTGCACTTTCGAAAGAGGAAGCGCAGCTGTGAAGGGTGGGTGTGTCTGCGTGCTGATGGCATGTGAAGGTAGCATGTTGCAGATCTATTGACCTGTTGCTGTGGTTCTGCTGATGTTGATGCTCTATGGCCTATTGCTCAATCTGATAATTGGAATTGCTAGTGGGACCATATGTAATACTGCTGGAGCTTGATTCACTTAACCCAAAGAAATGGCGCCCATGTGGAACTCTGCTACCTCAGCTGCTCTCAAGGGGTACATGAAGAGTGATGGTCGTGAAGGAAGCTTGCCAGATGCTTTGCCTGCTCCAATGTGGCTGGCCGTGGAATAATATAGTCCCAATTTGGATCTGTTTATCGGGAAGAGTCATACAGTATCCTGCTGGTCTGACAGTGATGAAGCAGCAGTTGGAGGGGGTTTGTAAGACAATGGCTCACTATGGCCAATATTCCTTTCTGAACTACTCCTGGGGTGTGGGTACAGGCTGCTGTCCAGCAGTACACTGACTTGTCGCCCACTGGTAGTGTCGAAGTCTATCCTCCAGTCATGGAAGAAGACGATTCAGCACTTGTGACAATCCTTGAAGAGGGGACAGGCGCCACAAACATCCCAACGCTGGCTACCACAGAAGATGCTGCACATAAGGCACCTTGTTTGGATGTGCTGTCTCAAGATGACAGCTCACTGCCTAACCAGGATTCGCTCTCAGGGGATGTAGCACGATTGCTCTATGAGGAATCAAGCTCCTCAGAGTCCCTGGCATCGAATCTATCCAAAGATGGTGTTGCCACCTTGGATCTTGCCAACCTGCGAAGTGTATCTTCTGATGATGGGAGCTTCAAGGACTACTCAAGTTCTTTTGGCCCCAGTACTCCTAGTTTGGGTAGCCCTGGGCCTCCTCAGCTGAGCGGATATGCCATGCAGAGCATTGCAGGTTTCACATTGGAGGATTTGTCACAGGTAGATTATCTACCTATGGAAATGAGCTTACACACCGCAGCCTTGTTCGTGGCCTTGATACATTGTGTTTTGGGTCGTTTAAAAGGTGTTTTTGGGTGCCTTTTGGAATTAAGAGTCATGCAACGTCTTGGAATGTAGACATTTGGAAAGAGAATCAGGATTGCCTGTCTAATGCGTGATGCTGGTTTGGTGCAGTTGGTGGGACATCATGCTAGCAGTTTAAGCCTTTCATACTGGCCGGATAGTTGGCCATCTTGCCATGTGCACTCGCAAACTCTGCCGCAATTGAGCCGTCACATGGGTTTGCAGGATAAGAAGAAGGATATTGCAGTCCGGGTGCATGTTCAGCAACAGAAACTTCCTCTTCTGCGTATAGTCTTCGGTGGAGCTGCTCTGGTTCTGGCATTGGGATTAGGTGCAACAGTCAATCGGGGTACAAACCCTGCCTTTTCATCAGATTGTTATTTGACCCATCGACCAGACCTCCACATATTCAAACATTTTCTTGTGCTTGCCACCATTGTGATGATTGCATATAAAATGCCAGAAGATCTCTTATTGATGATTGTCGATTGGCATTGGCACATTCTATGGTTGCACGCTGTTTTTTGGGGGGGGGGGGGTGGGTAATCACACAAACTTGTTTGCTTTTTAACATCTCTGGATGGATACAGAATATACCAGACTTTAAGTACTGCCCTCAAAAACACTTCCAGCACGCACGCGCGCACACACACACACACACACACACACACACACACACACACACACACACACACACACACACACACACACTCACTCACACTCACAGACAGACAGACACAAAACACATGCAGTGCACAATACAAGTTAATCTACACACAATTCATTCGTAAGTCAACCCATCACCCTCTGTGCTTGTGCCGAAAACTTTCTATGACCGGCATGGTTTCATCGAGTTGACTGGTGTGTACACATAAGCGTTTGCAAGAACTTTGCATTTGTTTAAGCCGTGACCATGTCTGAATTTATTGTACGGTCATAATCCACTTAATCCATGCTTGCCTGCAGAAAGGCTATACAGAGCAGCAAAACTTCTGGTGATTCAAGCTGTCACTGTTGCCTGGAAGCCGTATCTCTGAGCTAATGGTGGCTGACCCCCTTCTAAGGGAGCAGTTCACATATTGTCTGGGCCCTCCATGTTAGTTCTAGAGTACCAAGTTGCGCGCGTTGGTGAGTTTCTAGGTTCTTGTAAAAGGGGGTTTAAACCTGTGAGAGTGCATGTGGGGTCCCAAAGGAACCTGCAACATCTGTTTAAACAAGCCATGTTCTCTTTTGCAGTGCACCGGAGAAAGGGATACCATTAAACCTGCTGAGCTTGGACCCAGCATGCACCTACCAGGGCGTGTGACTGTGTCTCTTGAGTTAACCGAGGAAATTGTCGGCGACTCGGTTACTTGCGTATACTTTTTGAACGGGCTCTCTTTTTGTTTGTCTGGAGGGCAGATGATCAGGATGCCGCTTCTCTGTTCTCAATGCAGATTCTTACTCGGGACAGAGGTGTCTGATGCTCCTCAGGAACATGCAGAGCTGACCCGTTCTCAAATATCTGTTCTTTAGACACATGTCCTCCATCTATGCCATATATTATCGGAATGACGATGAATGGAATGGGAAGATTTTTCGAAGGCAGATGTACAATTTTCCGCCTCGTGGCACGTGCTGGTCAACTTTGGTTTGGCTGCAAGGAGTATACCCTCCTGTCAAGCAGCTACAAAGGTCGTCGTTGAAGGCAGGGCAGCTGATTTTGTAGATTGTTCAGACTGCTTTTGCACTTTAGATGTGTGTATTTGGCTTGTATTTGAGGGGTGTGGTTGATGATCACCTTTGGCACTATGATGAAATGCAGAAATGCAGTTCTGAGCGTGTTGCATCTATAATTTCACTGGTCCTTTAATCGCTGGTGAAGTTGAATAGGATCTCTGGCATTCAAGTGGTTTGTGCTATACCTGCAAGACACCTGTACATTTTCTTCAGGTGTGTCCGGACACTTGGTGGCTGCAGTCAGCATTCTGCCTCTGCATCGATCCTAAGAGTGTCTGCCCCTTTGCAAGCAGAAGTTCCCTGTCAGGTTAAGAACAGGCATTGCACAAGGTACGTTGACTGGCTGTAGATTCACACGTCACAGCACCGCTTGTCTGTGTTGAGTTGGTGGAACATGGCCGCAATGTATCCGTCAGGGTTTGGACAGTGGCAGCATCTTTGATGGGTATTAGTCCTCCCTCAAACGTTTTGATCAAAACATTTTTCCCTTAACGTAGGCAATTCTTGTTGAATCACTGTGTCATGTGGCTGTTGAAGACACAAGTCCTTGATGCAGAAGGGCATCAGTGTCTTAGGAGGCACGGTTGTCTGTGCCAATGGGAACATGAAGTTGTGTGAAGTTCCAGAGTGCATCGAGGTGGTCCCTGACTCGGGAGACTTTTTTTGGGGGGGAGGGGGGGGGGGTTTCCTGTGTTGTTGTTGTTGTTGTGTGTGTGTGTGTGTGTGTGTGTGTGTGTGTGTGTGTGTGTGTGTGTGTGTGGGTCTCTGTGTGTGTGCGTGTGGGTGTGTGTGTGTGTGTGTTCAAGAAAAGCTATACTTGATTTTGAGTTCTCAGGGTGCTGGAGTTTTTGAAATCTCTTGAAGAGCGAGCTAGGTCCGCCTTGGACCTTTTGAGACACGCGAAGGTCATGTTGGACATGCATTAAGCATTCAGCATAATTGAAGCCGTCTCACTAGATCTACAGGGGAGGCTCCCAATACCAGATGTTTCTTGGTGTAGTTTTGGAACGATGGACTTGGTGCAGGTTTTGTTTGTCAGACTTGTATTAAGCTGTATATGACTGTTGATTAGCGTCTGATACGGAGAAGACCTGCACCGAGCTTTTGCAGAATATGCATAGACGGTACCCTTCGTGGTTAACCAGTTTTGGCCCACGCTTTAACCTGCTGGAGTTGATGAGTTCTGGGACGGTCATATTTCCAACTACCGCCAGATTCCACCGGTGTCGGTGGCAGGTTCTCTTGCTTTACCCATATATTTGGGGCGGTGCAGTAAGATTCCTATTGCACATGGAGTACAGACCCAGTCGCCAGAGTCAAGGCTCGCTGGCACTTGTTTGGATGACTTTGAGACGCAACAACAGCTTTTTTTGGGTCGGGGGGTGTGTGTGTGTGTGGAGGGGGGGGGTGTTTGTTTGTGTGCGTGTGCGTGTGTGTGTTTGTCGGTCTCAGTTTGTTTGCTCGTTTCCTATTTCATTGCTTTTGAAGGCCTAATCTTGAAACCTAGAGAAGTGGCCAGGGACAACTCAAAGGACACTTTTCTTTTTTTCTTTTTTTCTTTTTTTTTTTTTTTTCTTTTTTTTAATTGCTTGCTGCTTGGGCCATATGCCAGAAATGTCGCAGTTGTGGGGCAGCTGCATCCAGTGAGCTAGCTGGAAAATTTTTGAGGGGAGACTTTGGTCCGCCAATTTTTGGGTCAGGATTGCTGCAAAATTTGGCATGTCTCACTGTAATACGTTTTATGGATTTAGGACTACTGACTTCTCGTTTGGACGAGGGTTGAGCCCATGGAGACTCTAACAACTCAGCTTACAAAGCTGATCTTGTAATGCATCCTCCAGTTGTCTTGTGCATGATGTAACCACACGACCAGCAGTGATCTCTTTGATCCGACAAGCAGAATTCTATCTAGCAGTCCTATGAAGTATATGTTTCAACAAGCGGAGGTGCCCCATAATGTCAGATTCTTCAGGTTCACTTCTAATCTTGGCTGGACCACATGCATGTGCTTTACTTGTCGAGGCATGGTTCACTGTCCCTGTATTTAAAAAGCGATACAGCCTTACACCAAAGTGGTGTGTACCTCCATTTACTGGGAGCACGTCAACACCCTCAAGTGACTCTGTGCATTCGCTTGGAGACATCGTCAGCATGTTTCCATGAAATAAGAATGCCCACTCTATCCAGCCTTCCTGATCCAAGGCATCGCATTCCACCGGAGTCTCTCATCCCCAGCCGACCCCACTCCTTCGATTGAGACGTTTACAATCCTTCACAACAGTTACCGATAGTAGTTTGTTTCTAGTAGCTCTCCTACGTATACACCCACAAAGTGTCAGACATCCCAGTGACTGTTCATCCCCACATACACATCACATCACAGAAACAAGAAGTCCGACCGCCAACTGGTTTCAGACATCGCTGCTAACCAGGAAGCTCTATCTGACCCTTGACGACAGCCACCATTGCTGCATAATTATGACAGGGCTACTCATTCCATATAGCTTCCTCAATGAGGCAGAGCAGGTGATTATTCCTTCCAGTGCTCCTGTCAAAAAGCAAACGCGAGCATTGGGCTGATTTTAAACCACCTCATTATTCTGATTACTTCACAAACTGCCTGGCAAGGCAGAGCTATCCAGGATGATGGTTAATAACAAAAAGCCGCTTCACCATCTGCGTAACTAAAACATTAAACTCAGGCATATCATAATCGCAAACCACGTGACTGCTTCTCGACAGGTGCTACGTACACCCGAAGTACACCTCAATATGCTCCTGTCCGGTAGGAAAACTGTCATAGCTACACTTCATGCGCACAGGCATGACAGGAAAACCGTGGAATCCTTGCTAACAAATGCACGCAAATCACAGATATATGAACTAGATCACTGAACTACTTCGATCATGCATATGAAAGCCCATGGCAGCCAGCACACTGCGCCTTCTACATGTATCTTGCAAGAAGGACGGAAACAGCAGTGACATTCTCGATGGCCTGTCAGTCTGGACTTGGGGACAAACATCAGGTACTCCTTTATGCCTGATAGCCAGTACACACCATTGGACTGTAAAAATCCATGCTAGTATGGACTGCAAATATGGCCTTGTAGGGCAAGATCTAGGGATAACTTGCCGGATCCTAAACAAACACACACACACACACACACACACACACAAACAAACACACACACACACACACACACACACACACACACACACACACAAACAAACACACACACACACACACACACACACACACACACACACACACACACACACACACACACACACACACAATGTCACCTCTCACTGGCTTACGACCTGGCGAGAGCGACAGGGCCAGGAGCTGGTCACTTCTACCCTCCCAAACCGTCGTGAAAGGGCGGAATGATTTAATCCCACCGTTCAATACTCCGAATTCGCCGTTCAGCGAAGTCCAAAAGGGAAACAACGGGGAGCAACTCTCAGCTTCTCTACTTGCGTAATAGCCATTCTTGCCATAACATTCTGATCTCCACTGATTTCAGAATGCAAACGACGGTCCTTACTTCTCTTTCTCTCCAGGCATAGGAACTGTAAGATGACCTTGAACTCGAAGCATTGTCCATTTCACGAGTTCCCAGAGATTGAGCCCAAATTCCTCAAGCGTGGGCTTCTACAACATTCATTGCCTGCTGTGACATCTGCACGCACGATGTCTTTGCCACACGAGGCCTTGCTGTACCGCTAGCACAGCCGCAAAGCTGATTTTCAAAAACATGCTCACAGCCATGATTCAATGCAAATCAGACGCCTTTCTCAGAAAGGCTCAACACAAAACAGCCAACAAGTGACATGTAGCTTTTGGCAGATTATTTTATGCCAAGGTAGCAATGGTACAATCTGACCTGGCAAAAATCGAAAATCCGACACCTTTCGTGTGGATTAAGACACTTCATCAAAAGCATGTCCCACCATGGCATGATCAGAATCAGACGATTAAGCTGCAGGACTCCTCTTTGGTAGCCCTTGCTAATCCTGTTTGCACGTTGGCATCCATGAGCGCGCAAAACTGGCTGTCATGGGTACTAGAAAAACCTTCACGAAGTAGCGGGACAAAGCATTGAGTGTGAATCAGAGCAGTACAGCCTGTACATATCCCGCTGGAAACTAAGGGATGCTCGGAACAATGACAGGGCACAGCAATTGCTCTCACACGACCTTTTTTACTGCCGTGTGCTGGGTCATGCACACTTTTACAAGCCCTTTCAATTACAGCAGTCTTTTCATCTTAAAAGGTGGGAAGAAGCCCTGACAGCACAGCATCTCGAGCGTTCTTGCTCCATGCCAAATATGACCATCCAAAAGCCTTGATGAAAGAACTTAGAAGTCTTTCGGCAGACGCGACGAAGCTATGAATGCATCCAGCTCAGCCTGCAAAGCCAAACAGATCCATTGTCTCCTAAAAAGAGTGGCATCAAAGCTGTTACCGTTTCCCCTGCAGTGGCTGCAATTAAGGCATGCATCCATGACACGTAGGGACGGGGCAGGGGGAGGGGTGCAGCTTCACACTTGCAGGCATCCACCAATCCCGACATTTCATTGGGAAGTCCCGCGAGATTACCTTTCAGCCCGAAATCTGCCACGATTCGGGCTGTTCTGACTCGGAAAGGAAGGAATTTGCGCTGAAAATCCACACAAATTCGACCTTGCGGGAGTCCCACAGAATGGTGCTACCTCCAGGGGAGTAGCCGAGGGAACACAAGGTGATTTTATGGGGCATTCGCAACATGCATCCATCTGCAAATGTACACATGCTCTCCCCCCCCCCCCCCATGCTCTCTGTCTCTCCCTCCTTCCGTCTCTCCCTCTCTCCATCCCCTCCCTCACATCCACGCCTTTCTCCCCCCTCTCTGTCTGTCTGTGTAGCTGTCTGTGTCTCTGTCACTGCGCGTGTGTTTGTGGAGACGCGAGCCTGAATGAGTGTGTGTGTGTGTGTGTGTGTGTGTGTGTGTGTGTGTGTGTGTGTGTGTGTGTGTGTGTGCACGCGCGTGTGCCTGAAGAGGAAGCAGAGGAACTGGAGCAGGAAGACCCCAGTCAGACAGAGTGTGGGCGCACGGGCGCGTGTGTGCATATGTGTCTTGTGTGTGTGTGTGTGTGTGTGTGTGTGCATATGTGTCTCTTGTGTGTGTGTGTGTGTGTGTGTGTGTGTGTGTGTGTGTGTGTGTGTGTTTCTGCGCGCGCGCATGCGCATGAGGGCTTGGTTATCTCAATGTTTAACATGTGCGCATGCCCAACTGAGGGGGGCAGCCAGGTCTGCGTGAGCGAGCATCTATGTGGGCGAGCAGGGATGGAAGGTGGGGGAACAGGGCAGCCCACCTGCTGCCATTGCAGCATAGCCTGCATCTGCTCCGTGGCACGAATAATCTCTTCCAGGGTTGGGGGGGCCAGGCTGCCCGCTCCCGTGTGCTCCCCCACAGGGGCTTCCCGGAAGCCATCCTTCCAGCCGCTCGCAAGCTCCAGCCCTTTCTCTGCCTCAACCTCGCCCTCGGGCGTGGCCCAGATTTCGTCCTCCACCACAGTGAAGTGGCCCTTTCGGAGATGCGAAGGCGACAAACAGCGCCCAGGCACCGGGTGTACCGCCGTACCGTAGTCATCAGGCGGGCTCGACTCTCTTCCAGAAGCTGTTCGGGAGGGGCCACAATCTCTGGTTGCCTTCGCTCTCAGAGGGGAAGCTGGCCTTAAGAGGCCAGGGGAATATGGCCTTGCTTCCTCGTCCGTACCTCCCGGCAGGCCCCCGGGCATGTCCTTGGGCGCTCCCTCCTGGGCGTCTAGGGAGCTGGTGTCTCCAACGAGCCACTTTGGAATGGTCCCCACGGCCGTACGGAAGGATCCAGCACGGAAGGATCCCCACCTCCCTGTAACGCATAAATCAGCTGTCAGGGGTGCGCCTCTTTGCGGTACCAAAACACATGGCCTGCTCTCTGCGGTGCGCCTCTCTGCAGGTACCAAAACAAATGGCCTCCCCTCTGCGGGGCCCCACCTCCCCAAGAGTATCCAGGTCCACAAACCTTGCATGCCAAACTCGGACTTCTGCTTTTTTCTGTCAGCCCTTACTTCTTCTCTCATGCGGGATCAGTCCACAGAGGGACGTCTGGAAAACTTGTCTTTTTTGGGAAACTGATTCCAAAAAATAAAAGTAAAACCCAGGGGGGGGGGGTGCATAGGGCCAAGGGCTGTGTGGCGCATCACGACTCGTGCAGGGGAAAGGCGTGCCGGGCAACAGCCGTCAGTCACTCACCCAGGTAGGGGGGATAGCTCCTTTCGTAAGAGTCGCTGCGCTGGTAAGAGTCGGTATGCCGGAATGAGGGCAGCTCCTGTCCTAAATCGAAATCTGCTTCACTGGCTTCCGAAGGCCTGGCCTCGCTGCGAGTGCTCAGGGAGCTCCTGGCCAGTGACAACATGCCAAAGCTTGCCGCCCTGAAGACCCCAACATGTGTGTTCCTCCTCCGATTACAACCCTGCAGACGGCAGGCTGCAGACACCATGTCTGTGAAGGACGGGGGGGGGGGGGGGAACGGAGGGACGGGGTGGGGGTGGAGGAGGGGAGGAGGGGAGGGGTGGGGCGACGAAGGGAGGGGAGGGGTGAAGAGCGGGCGGAGTGAGGGATGAAGGGAGGGGAGGGGTGAAGAGCGGGCGGGGTGAGGGACGGGGCGGGGGAAAGGCGTGAAGCATGGGAGGGGAAAGAGCGCATTGTTTTGGGCATTCAGTTATATTTTAAATAAATTAATTCTTGCTCGGGACAAATGCGCGATGGACCGGCGGCGCCCCGGTTGAGACTCCAGTAAACTACGGGGCCCACCGCCTACTTCTCCTGATGAACTCGAGTGAATGACGGGGGGCACCAGCCAGTTCCTAGTGGTGATTCAAGGAAAATAATGGGGGCTACCTGCTAGTTCTAGTGATGGACTCGAGCAAACGCGGGGCGCAATGGGCTCCTTCTTATGATGGACTTTAAATGAGGGGGGGGGGGGGGGCGGCACCTGCTACTTTGAGTGATGGACTTGGCGAAGCTGCGGGTGTGCTGAGCCACTGCCCGGTTGGTGCCTGTGGCCCAGCTGATGTGGGAGGCCACAATGCAAATTACAGCCACCCCCGTCGCAATTGCCAAGATGTACCACAACCCCAGTAACTGTCCACCCCCCACACGCATCACTGCCTCAGAGGCGCTTTCAATGCAGTAGCAGCATTTATCAGTGGATCAAAAGCAGTACCAGCACATAGGAAGCACTACCAATTGATCTTACGCACTGATAATGCTGTTAACCCAATGCTTACGCTTCTTATGCGCTTACCAAAAATTCCTTTTGATTAGGAATTTTTGGTAAGTGCATAAGAAGCGTAAGCATTGGGTTAAACAGCATTATCAGTGCGTAAGAAGCGTGGTTAAGTGGATCAAAAGCTTTGTCAGAGCCAAGGAAGCGCGATCAGAGGATCCGAAAGCATTGCAGCGGATCCATTAAAAGTGCATATAAAGCCTTTTCAGAGCTTTAACAAGCACCATCAGTGGAGTAAAGCAACTTAGGTTTACTGTACAAACCGCAAACATGTGTGTACAAAAGGGGGGAAGCCTGTTGTACAACATCTGCAGGTGTGTTGTACAAGTGGAGAAGGTCCATTGTGCATATACAAGGGTCCGTTGTGCAAAATGTGAAAAGCCTCTTTGGCGAAGGCAGGTGCCCCGCCAGCACTTCAAACTGCTGTTCACCCATCGCAGGGTATGATAATGGATTATAATCTGACACCAAATTACTTGGACGCCAGTGATGCTATTCTTGCAGTAGTGCAGGCACAGCAACCCAAAACTATGGTCAGGTTGAGGCGGACCTGTGTCAGCGTGATTGCTCCACTGGTGTTCACCGGATCACACGTGGTCGAGAAATTGAAGTACTTCAGATAAATAGGCTTTGTCAACCTGTACGCCGACACACCCCAGATGACCACCCGGGACACAAAAAAGGCATCTGGATGCAGAGGTCTTACGTTCAAGCCGTACGGCTGCACACACACACACACACACACACACACAAGAGAGAGAGAGAGAGAGAGAGAGAGAGAGAGAGAGAGAGAGAGAGAGAGAAGAGAGAGAGAGAGAGAGAGAGAGAGAGAGAGAGAGAGAGAGAGAGAGAGAGAGAGAGAGAGAGAGAGAGAGAGAGAGAGAGAGAGAGATAGAGAGAGAGAGAGAGAGAGCTGCATGCAGGTGCGCACACCAGGGGAAGGCAAGGGACGTGGTTAATCTCAGTGCCTGAAGGAGGACGTTGCAAGTAGCAGACCGTACAAACAGCCATACAGACTAAAACCGCCAAAATTCTGAAACTGCTTACCATTGTTCATCGTTTGCTCTGAGGGCTTCTGAGAACGTTTGGATGATCTCTTGGCTGGGAAACCTGCACCTCCCCTCATAAAGTTACTTTGACTCGTCCATTCTAACTTCAGCACAGGCATGTGTGATGGAGAGTAGCGCTGGCGTAGCTAGAGTGGTAACAGAGCATGACAAGCACGTATGGAAGGCCAAGCTCCCATTGCTTCATGGAAGATCTTTGGCTGCATAACTCTTGAGATACACCCACACACAGACTCATTTGTTCAATGGTTATCTATTGCTGAGCAGACCACACGCTTACCGTTTTCCTAGACCTGAGCAGCAGTACCATATTGCAAGGTTTGTGCAAAAATTGTAGTGCCATGAGAGGTACACCTGCGTGGCTCAGTTTGGCCGGTTCCATGGGACACACGCTTCACACCAGCTGCATCTAATTCGACATCTCAGCAACTATCAACAATAAGCAATTAACAAACCCGACCAAGCAACAACCAAAAATCACGGGTAAAGTCACAGGGAAGGCTGGATGGGCCTCCATATATAACTGTGCGATCTTTGCAGAGATTCTGAATAGAAGGTGGATCTGGGGAAGTTGGCTGACAAGCACGATAGGGTGTCATGAAGGGTCATGTACAGTCATCATTTATTCATGGTTGATGTAAGAAGAAGTGTGAAGTGTGCAATACCCGGTGGTTAAAGACAAAGTGTTCATGGTTGCTTGGGTTCAATTCCGTGGGATGAAGAAATGAATGGTTGACCTTGCACATATACCCATATCATGCCTAGCAGAAATGCAGACCGCAGTAGCTGGCGAAGGGATATTTCCCCCTTTTCGTTCGCTATGGCACCACCACCCAGTGGTTGTCTTTGGCTCTGCCTGAGGACTAACAATAAGGCGGCTTCCAAGGCGCGAAGCACAAGGGACAAGGGCAATGAGAGGGATATTTGCTCTTCAGGAGTGTTGAGAAACCAAGACAAGTGACAGTTTTGGTTGTTGGTAACCTAACCCACACTCTGCTAGATGTATCCCCAGAGCCTCTCCTGCCTCCTGCCTCTCCTGCGGGCTAAGGTTGGTGCTGTTGTGTACAAAAACAACAGGCTGCACACTGTTGTCAAGGCAGTCAATCCCAAAACACTAATCACAATTTCAAGAGACATTCAACCTGTGTACATGCTCATGAACGGCATGCCAGCTCATGTAAGGCTGCGGATGAGCTTGTAATAGGGGTGGGGTGAGGTTGTAGAGCTGGGTGTGGACCAAATAGCAATAGTGTATGGCTTCATGGAACAGAAAACATAGAGGGCATGGGAAGAGGCGGAGAGCGCAGTCCAGCAAGATGGGTGCAGCAGGCGCAAAAATGCAGGTGGGCTGGAGGATGGAGGAGTGAGTAGAAAGCATAGTGGACAATAGAGGGTGTACAAGGAGATGGCAGGGCCTAAAGAGGAAATTGGAAGACATAATTTTGGGGAACAGATGGCGCTGGAAAGAGTGAACTGAAGGGCGTGAAAGAGCACCAGGAGGGGCAAACGTGGGATACTCACGACTTGGGAAAGACCAGACTTAAATCATTTGGCTCGAATGAATCTCCAACGATGTGCAGATCGCAGTGCTCAGTTGCCTTGAATGCTGCAAAGGCTGCAAGATCAAATGGGAGCAATATCAGCACCAACCATCTCCTTAACACACCCCGCTCCTACCCCCATCCCGCCCCACCATGCCCCCCCCCCCCCCCCACCGCTGCTCCTACCTTGCAGGTATACCAAGTTTGCAATTTACCCAGTCACCTGGGCATTTTCAGAAGCAACGACTTGAGACCGTGTGAATGGGTTGCTTTGTAGGATGCAGGAAGAATGCAGTTCGAAATATATACCAGTGGTTGTTCGGGAGTAGCAAGTCACAATCCGGTGGTGTTTCAATGTAAGAGCGACATTCTTGACACTTTTGAACATTTATGACATTCATTGCGCGCGCTTACCGCACTCACAATCCCGCCTACATGCGCACATGTAAAGAAAGTGCAATTTGGAAGGGATTTACAGGCATTATGGGAAGAAAGGGACTTGGAAAGAAATTGAATGGGGTTATAGTCCTCCCCCCCCCCCACCCCGCACACACTCACACACACAGGCAGAGAGAAGGGGGGGAGGAGAGGCCGGCAAGGGGTGAAAACAACCAAATGAATTAGAAAGAAATCAAAATGAATTTTCAACCTCAAAAAGATTAAGCCCTGGGTGCACCCTGTGTCTCCCTTCACAG